>JAQFVV010006618.1:275000-628928 GCA_028023455.1 Epiperipatus broadwayi
GTTTTATATAAAATTTTTACCAAGATAATTACAACTCGTCTACAGAGAACATTGGATTTCCACCAACCAAGAGAACAAGCTGGATTTAAAAGTGGTTTTAGTACAGTAGATCATATTCAGGTATTGAGAGAAGTTATAGAAAGGACAAATGAATATGAGTTGTCATTATGTTTTGGATTTGTAGATTATGAAAAGGCATTTGATTCTATAAACATTTCTTCAGTGATTAAAGCATTGGATCATCAAGGTATAGATCCAGGATATTGTCATATTTTAAAGAATATTTATAAAAATGCAACAGCAACAATTAGATTACATAATGATACTGGGAAAGTCAACATTGAGAAAGGTGTAAGACAAGGTGACTCCATATCTCCAAAACTTTTTACAGCAGTGCTGCAAGAAGTATTTTGTGGATTAAAATGGGAAACTAAAGGAGTGAAAGTAAATGGAGATTATTTAAGTCATTTAGATTTCGCAGATGATGTAGTTGTTTTTGCAAATAATGCTTCAGAGCTGCAGGAAATGTTGCAGGAGTTATCAGATGAAAGTAGGAAAGTAGGACTAAAGATAAATGTTAAAAAGACTAAAGTAATGTTTAATCGATTTGCTCAAAATATGAAAATAAAGATTGATTATGATGAATTAGAAGAAGTTAACAGTTACAAATACCTTGGTCAGATTATTAATACAGATGGAAACATAATGGAGGAAATTAATCATAGAATTAAACTTGGTTGGAGTGCTTTTGGTAGAAATAACTTGATACTAAAAGGAAATATGCCTATGTGTTTGAAAAGGAAGGTTTTTAACAAATGTGTTTTACCAGTTCTTACTTATGGATCTGAGACTTGGACACTCAATAGAAGAGCAATACAGAGACTTCAGACCACTCAAAGAAGTATGGAGAGATGTATGTTGGGAGTAACAAGAAGAGATCGAAAACGCAATGTATGGGTAAGAGAACAAACAGGTGTTACTGACCTCATTGAAAAAATTAAAAGATTGAAGTGGAGTTGGGCTGGACATATTGCTAGAAGAGATGATAACAGATGGACAATTGAAATTTTAAACTGGATTCCAAGAGATTGTAAAAGACCCAGAAAGAGACCACATGTGAGATGGATGGATGAAATAAGAAAGTGTGCAGGGGTGATGTGGAGAAGAGAAGCTAAAGATTGAAGAAGATGGATTAAACTTGGATAGACCTTCATCCTGCAGTGGATTGATAATGGTTGATAATGATGATGATGATGATATATATATACAACCATTAGAAACCAGTCAACACTTACATATAAATCACTTCACAACAGCCAACTCTTAAATAAAGAAATAGAATATTAACAACTTGTTATCAAGACAATCTCAATAAATAAAAGATGGATGTCACCTTTTATCATAATCTAACATTGAGATTAAATCTGTGAGAAGATTTAAGTAAACTCCATTTAATAGACAAAGATAAAATTCTAGGAAGATTTAATCTCAATCTGTTTCAGTGATGTGATTTCACTCATTGTCTGTGTAAAGAGTTGAGACCAAGATAATAAACTGAATCCCACCTTTTATTTATTGAGATTGCCTTATCAACAGATTGTTGATATTTAATTATGAAATGATTTGCATTTGAAAATCACTTAGCATTCATGGTTTAATATAAACTTTAATATTATTGTTAATATTATTTATGCAATATATGGACACCAAATAGGATTGTGATTTTTTTTTCTTTCTATAATTTAATTGATAAGTTCTTTCACTAATAATAATTTCCCATCTACATAAACATATATACCAAAAAAATTTGATCACTTTTTTTCTATCACTTTTCTTTGGTTGTTCATTTCTATTAAATCAAAAATTAAAATGCCTAATCATTTAATCATCTTTTTCATTGGAATCAATCATAAATGAATACAGCTATTCTAACTTCAAAAGAAAGAAAGAAAAAGAAAACAAAATTAAAGATAGGTTTTGTGAATACCATGTAAATCAACTCATAAATTATGAATATGTCCACAGCGGTACTTTAGTTTGTTTATTTGATATTTTGCAAGCAGTTTTTAACCTATTAAAGCAGCAAACGTTTTTTTCTAATAGATTTTAATATCTTGTTTAATTTTAGCTCTATTGTATTTTATTCTCATCATACCCTATCGATGAAAGTAATCAATGTTCCTCCTCTTTAGAATGTCATTAAAAATTGTAAAATACTTTTCTTAAGAATCCTGAGACTCTTTATCTATTTCAATTTAATGAAAACTGTTATTCAATTTTATTGCCTAATTATATATATATTAGAAAAAAACATTAACCCTTTAATTTTTGATATTACATTTATATAACATATAATCATACTTACGAAAGTTTATGATAATAAACTATATATACATACCCATATTAAGTTTATTGATATTGCAATATTAATATATTTTTTGTTTGTAAAATATCTATTATACACTTTTTAAAAGATTCCAATCTTATTTTATTATTATTGATCCGGATATAAACAGTTATTTTTTTAAAAAAAGTATGAACCTCGTCCGTTTTTTTTTTTTTTGCAAATTAATTTTCTTATATTTCATATATGTGCATAATTAATAATGATCACATATGGTGATATGCAAATTAAATTCAATATATTTTACTTAATATATTTTAACTTTTATCAAGTAAGCGGTAATCCGAAACACATTTTTAATTTTATTGATATTAATTTACAAACTTATTAAAAACAAAGATTACCAACAGAAGGAAAGAATAACTTACATATTACAGCTTTCAATCCGCTAATTTCGAAACTGTTATAGATTATTTATCATGTGATTAGTATGAATTTTAATGTAAGTTTTTTTTTCCTGCATGCTACTAACGTTAAAAGATCAAGTACATTTCAGTAGTTAATAACCTGCATTAATATAACGTTATTAAAACAATTCAAGACTTATCCATCTATAACTAATTATGTAAAATTATAAGTTGTGAATAATTATAAAAATTTGATTGCAAATGCATATTCACACGCATGCTCACACACATACATAAAGATTTGAACAAAAGAACGGGAATAAACGGAAATATATACCAACAATGTATTTTTTTTTTTTACAAATACAAACATTAAAAAGTGATGAAAACTATTTGATATGGTATTGGGAAGAAACACCAGACTTGTCCATATTTAAAAATAATACATTATTAATGATTGTTTAGATGGAATATACATATTCAACGTTACTAAATAATTGAATGTTTCATCATTGATAATATCAAGATGACTAAAGATAAATGAGCAAAATTAGCTACAATCAATAATGATTTTTACTTTCACAATAGATAAGTAGATGTTATGATAGATTGGAGTTAAAAACCCATTAAACACCTTTAACAAATCATAACATTGGCAGTGTTCCTTGGCATTCTTATATAATCACCAGAACAAATTATTAATAATTTTACAAGCAGTAGCTCGTTTTAAAATCACTGATTTATGATAACAATGCTATAATATGGAAGTGAAGCTACCATAAGTATAAAAACTGGACAATAGGTGAGTGATTACTGGCAATGTAGAGATAAATTATGATTCACATAGTCATTTTTAAAAAATTATATTAATCATGGCATCTTAATTCAAGTGGAGCAGATGTAAAAACAATCATTATTTGGATATGTTGCCTTGTTATTCTTATGATTTAACATTATTTCACAAAGCCCTTGTAATTGCAGACTATTTGAATGAGTGAAAAATCAAATTTATTACTTATGGACAACTATAAGCAAACAGCTCATGCAATTAAATATTAACTTGATACATGTAATGATGATGTTATATCTTTTATAACTTCTCCAATCACTTTATTTAAATATCACTCAACTTTATATCTATGCTCTAACAATGGGTGGAAGTTTGATAAATGCCTCCATTATTATTTCATAGAAAACTAGAGTCTTTTCTTCATGAGTAATGACTTTATATTTCTTTAGACATTGTTCACATATTATATAGATATTTATAAGAGCTCCATGATACAGCATGGGTATTCCCACTACTACTTTTATGAATGGGGTTCAAATTAAAACCATTTTTAAAAATCTAATTAGTTTTATAATTTCTTAGTAGATTACCAATAGATAAATATCTAGTATAGATAATAAATTAATACCTAGTTAACCTTAAATATATGATAAAACATGAATGAAAATATGCTCAAATCTTCATCAACTACCAATTAGAAAGTTTAATAAAATAATTCTTTGTCCACAGTTCTTTAACGGTATATTTGTATTTGACAAGAGTTATTTTCTATAATGGATTGTTTTATCTTATATATATATATATATATAGGTGTGTGTGTGTGTGCGCGTGCATGTGTGTGTGTTTGTGTGTATAAAATAAGTTATCTGTTAAAAATATACTATATACAACAGTTTTAAATTATAATAAAGATAAATAGTAAATAATAATAATGATATATAAATTAAACAAAAGTCCTTTTGATTATATTAGATTATCAATTGAATTTATGCCAACAAAAAAGCAGATATCACACATTTTTTACGCACTATGTGCATCAATATTAGGGGGTGTCTATTTATTATGCAATCTTTAAATTAATTTATAAAAATTGCCACTTTCATTTTCTCTTTTTATATTATATTTTTTCATGTAATATTATTATGTAATATAAATTAAATGTAAATTTAAAGTTGCAAAATTTTTCATGATCAAAGAAAACAAACTGTTTACATAATTTTTTTTATATATTAGCTGGTGTTCTTTTAGTGTTTTCTTATTCAAAATACATCTTTGATTCACTAATATATGATTTTTTGTATTCACATATAATTTGATAAATAATATTACTTATTTGTTTTGTAGAAATAGAATTTTTAGAATTATTCATCAATCAGTTTACATTTCAAGGAGTATAAAATGAAACATTACATTTATCAATAAATTGAACTCTCTGGCATTCCTTTTGCAATTCATCATTTTTTTTGTTCTCATGTTCAACATAGAATTTAAAACTAAACCATTATTACTTATCAAAAAATAATAAATTTGACTTCATTTGATAGATACTTTTGTTTACTACTGAAATAAATTTTAAATGTTCACATTTTCTTTTTATAAATATTTAAAAAATAAAAATTATAATCAAAACAAAAAGATTATATGTCATCATTTCTAGAAAGATTATTTTAATTTTACAAAGTCAATGAAATCTTCATTATTTGTCATTTTTTTAAAAATCTGAATGAATATTCATTTATTTTTCTTATATCTAATGAAATATGTTTTAAAATTTTAAAATTTTTCAATATTTATTGCAAAATTATGATATCATATTTGTTATTATAATTAGATTGCTTACATAGAAAGAAAGGTAAGCTTCTAAATAGCTTTAGAGCAGATTTGCATTGTCCGCTAATATAAGGTTTTACTTTTGAAAATAAAGTATTCCATTCAAATAAATTATTAATAATTTATATTTTGATTTCTAAGAAATATCAATAACAGGTCCCAACCCGCGCGAGTCACATGTGGCTCACAACCTTTATGTGGCTGCTTGCCTCAAAGATAAAATTTTTTATTCTTGATGCCACATGCCACCAAAAAATAAACATTTTTACAATACAAATGATAATGGGAAGAAACAAATCAGATGATTCATAACAGTCCAATGAAAGAAGTGTTTTGAAACACGAATTTCTTGGTTTCATTTTCCATTCTCGAATTGTGCAGTCAACCTCTCTTTACGCCTCCGTCAATTGTTTGCTATAGTTTGCATGAAACACAAGAGACAGACAGTGAACACAGAACAAATTTCGAAGTTGTTAGCGAAGTAAGTATTTCGTGTCTCACACTGGCATAAAAAATAGTTGCTTCTTCTAAATTTTGTAATTCTATCTTTTTTAGCTCCATAATCATGTCAATATATGAGCCGGAAAAAAGAAAAAACGTCCTACAATTACATTTTCAATGCGAGTGGGAAGAGAAATATTTTTCATAAACTTTAAGAATAAATGTATTTGTTTAATATGGGATCAACGGTTTCTGTTGGGAAAAAAAGCAACGTTGAACAACATTTTAAAACTCTTCATAATAAATATGATACTGATTATCCTTCAGACAGCAATCTAAGAAAATGTAAAGTGAAAGAACGAAAAACACATTAGTTGCCCAACAATCAATGTTTACCAAGTCTCAAATAAAATGAAGGTTGCAACAGTAGCATCATTTAAGATTGCAATATACTTGCAATTCATAAAAAGCCCTTTGATGTGGCAACATAATAAAAGAAGAATGTTGCTGCATTGGAGATTTTATTTCAAGAAGAAAAATAAAAATGAAATTTTGTCAGCTTTTCAGGACATCCAATTATCCAGAAATTCTATCACTCGTAGAGTAGAAGCTTGTCTCAAAATGTCAAAGAACAAGAAAAACTGATTTACAAAAATGTGTTTTCTTAAGTTTACAATGCGATGAATCAACAGATATCTGCAATGTAGCTCAAGTAAATATTTTTATAAGGATGGTCTTTGGTAATTGCTCAGTGAAAGAAGATCTATTATCAGTTTTGCCATTAAAAGGTAATACACGTGGAGTGGACATATATCAAGTTATAAAAAATCATTTAACTGAAATTAAATTTCCACTTCAAAAACTTGTGTCCATAACAACAGCGGCCCTGATGATTGGTTCTGGTGTTGGTTTCATCACATTTTGTAAGAATGATGCTGAATTTCCAAACTTTTTTACTTACCATTGCATCATACATCAACAGGCATTATGTACAAGAGTTTTACGTTATGAACATACAATGAAAATTGTTTTGAAAATTGTAAATTCCATTTGTGCCAGACCACTTCAGAGTAGATTGTTCAAAATACTGACTGATGAACTTGATGCTGAGTATGGAACTTTGTTGTTACACTCGGAAGTTAGATGGCTTAGTAAGGGAAAAGTTCTAAACGCTTTTTAGATCTTCTTCCGGAAATAAAACAGTTTTAGAATTCAGAAACGAAACTTATGAAGAACTTGATAATCATAGCTGGTTATCTGATTTAGCTTCTTACAGACATAACAACAAAAGTGAACAAACTGAATCTTGAACTTCAGGGTAAAGAAAAAACTATTATTGAATTAATTGGAAGTATCAACGCTTTTAAATCAAAACTAAATTTGTGGATATCCCAAATAGAGGAATGTAACTTTTGCCACTTTACAAATTTGGAAAATTACATAAAGAAATATAAGGACATTGACACAATGAGATATTCAGAAAATCTCGTCGAGCTTAAAAATAATTTCGAAATTAGATTTTCTGATTTTCGTAAAATTCAGCCCATTGCTTCATTCATTTCAAATCCATTTGTTGATACTAATATTTCTGAAATGTCGCAACAAATTGCAAACATGTTAAATAAAAATTCTACTGATCTGGAAATGGAAATAATCGATTATCAATCTGATTTACAATTAAAAACAAGAATATTACAAACAGACTTTTGGGTACTTGTAGGTGAGAAAAAATATCCACTTTTAAAAGAAACTTTCAAAGGCTAAACTCCTGCTTTGGATCAACTTACCTTTGTGAAAGTGGTTTCTCAACAATGAATTTGTTAAAATCAAAGTTCCACTCCAGGATAACAAATGAACATCTGAATGACTGCATGAATTTAGCCATAACATCATATATACCAGAATACAATAAACTTGCAGGTGATATGCAGTGTCAGGTTTCACATTAAATAAAATAATTAAAATATACTTATGTATGTTACCACATTTTTAATAAATAAATATAAATAAAATGTATTTACATTTTTTTTCTTTTTAGCATATTACACCAGTTTTGTTTTTTTTAATTTGTGAATTATGTTTATAAATGTAATATGAAAAATGCAATATATAATTGTGGCTCCCCAAATTTTTTTAAATTATCAACTGGCTCCCGTCAAGTTAAAGATTGGGCATCACTGATATAAATTATTGCATAAAAATATTTAGAATTGTAATAAATTCACAAATAAACACATTTTTGGTTATTCAAACCATTTTATTTAAACAATGTCGTAAAAATCATGATGTCAAAAATCTGTCATAACACAATAGAGGTACTTGTCATGATGAAGCTATAGTCTATTGTTTTGAGGAATTTTTTGATTTTCTTGCCATCTATGGATTTTTTTAAAACTAAAATGTTATATTATAGTGTATATAGGAAAATATGCATATTACAGTATAAAGCTTGTGAAACTTTTTACAAGGGGGCAAATTAATAAAAAAAGTAATTTGTATGAAAATTAAATATGGTTAATGATAAATGTAATGTGATATTAAAGAAGTAATATTATTTATCAATCTATATGTGAAATCAAAAAAATCTTTTTTAGTAAATCAAAATGTATATTGGGAAAAAAGACTAAAAGAACACTAGCTACTTCATAACCATATAAAAATATTATAAATAATCAGTCCAATGTTGCTTCTGTTTTGTGTGGGTTTTTTTGACCAAGAAAAATTTTGCATCTTTAAATTTCTTTAAATTAAATTGTCATATAAGAATATTACATGGAAAAAAACAACACAAAAAGAAAAAATTTAAAATGGCAATTTTTATAAAACAGTTTAAAAACCATATAATAGATAGACAATCCATTAATATTGATATGCATTGCCTTTGATAATGGTCACAATATAATCAAAAGTACTTCTATTTAATTTATATATTATTATGATTTATTATTTACCATTATTATAATTAAAAACTGTTATATACACACACACACACACACACATATATATATATATATATATATATAAGCATTAAAGGTAAAAATTATTCTAAAGGATCTTTAGTTTTAGCTTGAAGCTAAATGTCAAGTAATGTCTTAGCCTAATATGTCTAAAAAAATGTTTTTAGTAATTTAATTTTATAATGGATAAATTTTGTTGTTGTCAAATAATGTTATGGTTATGTATATAGAAAGTCATTCTATAAATATTTTGTAATTTTTATAACCGTGAAATAAGTTTAACAGCCTAAGTTATAATATTTTATCTTATAAATAGTTATTTATAATGTTCAAGTACTTAAACATTAAGTATTTCCTAACCTAAAATATTAATTAATGCAGCATATAAATTAATACTGTTAATTTATATCATAATTTAATGATTAAAATGTGCTAAGATTTAATATTAGTCTTAAATGTAAGAAGAAAATTCAAATCCTTATATTTGGGTTTATTAATATTCAATTTAAATATTAAAATGATTTAATCTAATCTTAACTATAATGTAAAATATTATAATTAAATATTTTAGATTAAAACAAGGGTTGCATTAGATTCTAAGATCTAGGTGCAGTGTTCTCAGATCCAAGGCTCCTCACTGATGAAGGCCACAAGTCAGAAACTAGTCTGGGGATATTGGATGAGTAAGCACTAGATAGGGATTTTACGCACATGCCTTTTGGCATCCATTGATTAAACTGGTTGGCACAGGGTGGCAATACTGTATGAAGAGTTTTGCCTTGTTTAATAACAATTATGTGCTAGTATAAGAGATGGTGATCATGTGATATTTTAGATTTAGTTAGTTAAAAGAAATCATAATAAAGCTAATAATTTTAAAACTAGGAATTAAAAATAGTGACTCCATAAATATTTGGATGAATGAATGTAAAGTAATTAATTTCTTTAACACTTCCTTGTTTAAAAAGTTTTTTAAATATCTTTTTAAAAAAAAGACAATATTAAATGTTCTGAGAACTTAATTAAATTAAAATCAATATGTTAAATAAATATAAAATAATGTTATTTGGAATAATGTAATTTTTAATTTTAATGTATTTTATTTTCATTATAATGTTTGATTTTATAAATAATTTATTGTAATAGGAAATAATTAATTTATATGTATAGATGAACATTAATTAATTTTGAAAAATTAATATATAATGAGATTATTTTTAGAATATCTTCTGAAATAAAGTGGGTGAAAATTAAAATGTCAATATTAAAAATCATAAAGTAATTACATGACTTAGGGTATAAATAGGAGAAGTTGGCACCTGCATACACACTTGGAAGAAAAACCACTTGGGAAGAAAATAACTGGGGAATAAAATTACTTAGAAATCAAAACACATGGTAATAATTTTTACTTAGTGCATTAATGTTTTTAAGTTGCAGTTATTTAATTTAGTAAGTTTAACTTTATTTAAACAATTTTATTTTATTAGTTTCAAAAGTAATGTTTGTCTAACTAATTTTATTTATGCATAATTTTCAAATTAGAATTTCAAGTACAAGAAATTTACATCACAGTAATTTCACAATTTAAAGAGCTTTAAAAGACATGGTAAACATTGCTTTGTCTATGTAAAATGGTTGATTTCAAGATTTATTTTAAAGCTTATTTAATATTCAAGTTTGCTATATTTTCACACACACACACCCCAGAAATAATGTTTCTAAAATTATTTAATAATTTTATGTTATTCTTAAAATACCCATCTTATATAAAATAATATTATTTGGAATTAATTTACTTTGTGTGAAGAACTTTGAATACCTTATAATAAAGACTTACCTATTATGATGAATGTATTATTTGAAGTTGTATATAAAATTATTCCTTTCAACAAAAAACATTTGACTTACATAAAAGATATTACTTGGATGTACATTTATTTATGCTGTTATTTCAAGAAAGTATTATTTATTATTTAATAGCAACATAATAGGAATTTTACTTATTGTGTCTATTCAACTCAGAGAAAAAAAATATTTTTCTTGGATCTGTGAATGAAAAACAATTTACTGATATTATTTGAACAAATTATAATAAATGCTTTTGAAGTATTTTGAGCAAATTATATATTATAAATGGAAATATGAATATTTCTGAAATTCTAGAAATTGTTCTAATAATTTTAAATATTTCAAGAAAGAACTATTTCTCCTGCTTAATATTGCTTATTATTATTATTTAGTGAAATGTTTTGAAAGATAAGGTATTGAATATCTGGTTTTAAATGTGAAATAAATATTCTTCTTAATTCATAAAAATTGCTTTTACCTACACATTTTGCTAATATCATTAATTCTAAATCTTTTTTTAAAAATAATTGTGAAGGGCTCTTTATGTTTCAATTATGTTATAATTTTGTACACTACATATCTTCACTGTCTACAGAACTTTATTTGCTTGATAAAATGTATCCCATTTAATGATTGGAAACAGAAGAAAAGGTCTTTAGTTTTACTTTTATTTTAATGGTAAAAGGGTGTAATATTTTATTATTTATAGTTATCATTTTGCCTATGTCATTCTTTTATATGCATATTATTTGATATAATTTTATGTTATTTTATAAAGTTTTGTCCAAGTTCTCAGAATATCACTTGATAATTACATTATTTTAAATGTTGTTCCCTTTCATGTAAATTATTTACTTATTAAAAATGTATAATTATGCTGAATGAAGTATAAGTGGATATATATTTCTATTGTTTATCTTGTTGCTTATTTTATTACCTAATTTTACTAAGCTATATTAGCATTAATGATTATATATCATTTTTACACATGTGTTGGTTATTGTATTTGATTAAGAGATAGTAGCATTCTCTCTCTTATTTTTCTAGCATGTTTATTTCAGCAGTATAGTTTGAAGATTGAGCTTAAGCTCTCTATTTTGTTGTAATATCTTCAAAAATATTTTATCATTCTTATTATATCTTAAGCATATGATACTTTATTAAGGCAAACTCAGTTATTATTATTGTTACTGATGGTTCATTATCATCTCATGATTAGATATTAAGTCCTAGCTCATTTCTTTATTGCCCTCAAAAAAGATTCATTTATATATGAATGAGTTCATGCCATCAAACTTTTACTTTGCCTTTACTCAGTTTATCATTGATAGTGTATTTTGTACAAATCCATATGTAATATTTTGCTATAACTTTATTCTGGCAATGGATTGGTTTTTCATCAGATATTGAAAATGCCATACTTACCTCTTATCACAGTTTTGGTATATCTAAGTGCAAATTATGTTGTTGATGTGTAATTCCCATATTTATGCTATGCTAAACATTAGAATGCAAATTTGATAATTATAATTCAAAATTTCAAATTATATCTTTGCATAAAATATACAACATACATTTTCTTTCCTAGATTGGTAAGTTTATATATTTAATTATAATAAATATTTGTAAATGACACAATAATGATATGAATGTTATAAATGTGAGAACTTACTAAATTCAAATTAATAGAAAGTTTTATTTACCAACCATATTATATTCACTTAATTAATTTTTCATAGTATATTTGTAAATTTTAATTTTCTGACATTTAAAAACAGAAAGTTATATCTATAGAAATTCTTGGCTTTGTTGACTTTGAAATATATGATACAGTTATTAATTGTCATTTGTTTTATGTGGAATAAATATTGTTTGTTGTTAATTAAATTTTCTTATAGTTATTTTTCCACATCATCCACCAATTAATCAGAAATTTAATAAATTATAAGAGTATTATGAATTAATTAAATGTTACGCATTAAGAGTACATGGGTATTCAAAATATCAGAATTATATCTAAAAAAGAGATGATTTTTTTGAATAAAAAATTATAACTGCATATTCATCATTTAAGATCACTTTAGACCATTTTGTTTGTTTATTGAAGATCACTGTGAATATTCTTAAATTATTTTCCATACTCATAAGATTAGCTATTCTTCCATAATACATTGAGATTATAAAATTACTGAATTCAAATTCATAAGATATTTTAAAGTAGGTTTATTAGTAGAATTGCCATAAAATCCCTTATCCATTCTTAATATCTAAATGTCATCCTAAGATATTTTTTTTGTTAATCTAAATTAAAAATTGATCATGTTTATTTTAAATTTTAATGATACTATTATTGTTATCATAACATTATCTTAGGGGTAAGTCTATGTCTTATTTTATACTTACTAGGAATTTATTCTTTGTTAAATAAACCTTAAGAATTACAAGAGAATTTATTTTATCATGGTTAAAGTTAATCATAATGACTCTGAAATACTCAATTCATTTTATAATTAATGTTATCAATGAGATTATTTTGCTGAAGAATTTTTCAATAAGATATCATTGTGGCAAATATTTACAAAAAACAATTCCATATTGTGTTTTCTCTGATCAAAGCATTAAAATGCTTAAAGGATTGATAAAATGTGTAGTAATAATACAGATTTTATGAAGAGTGAAATTTTAATGTAACCTTAATGACATATGCTTCTAATATCATGATTCTTTCATTTTTATAAGTGTGAGTTGAGAGTTCTCCTCCTTTTAAGTTATTCATATTGGTTTGATTGTAACAATATTTTGTTATAATTATTTATCCCTGTAAATCTTTTATTATTTTGAAACCCACCAAACTTATCTGATAATATTGTTTAGCTTTGGTGGTGTTATTTTGACCCTCTAATCTGAATGAGAGCATAGATTATATTTGCATCATCATAATTTGGCTTATATTTTATTAGATTACAATTTGTTTTTTAATAACTGTCATTTTATTTATTGGTTATCTATAGTCAAATTATGATTAGTAACAGTTTGGTTTGCCCAATATGTTGGCTCTCCATCAGTGGATTCAGATCAATTTTCTTGATGAAGCATTTGTTGGTGATAATTATTTTATAGGTTACAATATATATATATAATTAAAAACCAGTCAACACATTCCTAATATTAATAACAATCAACAATTTCAAATTGTTGTCAAGGCAACCTCCTTTTAACAAAAAAAAAAAATATATATATATAAACAATTTACGTTTGTTATAGGTAGAAAAAATTATTGAAAAAATTATTTTTTTTTTTTTTTTTTTTTTTTTAATAAAAAAATTTTGTTATATATATATATATATATATTAAAGATTGCATAACATTAAATGAAATTCAGATATAATAAATGAATACAAATCAATGCTAGAAAGTATATAAAAAATCATTTCATCTAAGTTATGTGATTCAGACATTGTGTTTCTAAATATAGGTTGTGTAGTTGAAATTTTTTAGCATTAGTTAGTATTATATATATATATATATACATACAAGCAGTTATAAATGTTTTCTTTGGCAGCATATTAATTCAATTCACAATTTAATTCTGGAAGATAACATTTTTAAAATATCATAGCGAATGTCAAAATTTATAAAACAAACAAAAAATATGGAGAATTTATAATTTTAAGATAAATATAATATATCGCAGCTTACTAAAAAATGTAATGGGTATGTTTTGAGATAAAAATTCCAATAAACATTTATTATTTTGGTGAAATATGTATCAAAAAAGATAGTGTCATATGAAAGCTGTTTTGCAACACTTAGTGATTATGAATATAGTAAGTGATGATGATGAAGTAAAAATCTCATTAAAAGAAATTTCAAAAAGCATTTGACATATGTTCACATAATGACAATGAAGGAAGGTGCTATATCCTGTTACAAAAAAAGGTGATTATAGAGGTTATGGATCGGGATTAACTTCTTTACCTTACTCAAAAATCATCTATTTTAAAACTGATAAATCAGTGACAGATAATAATGCTGCTTTAGCCATGTCATCATGATAGTTAATGAGAAAATTCTGATCTGCATCTTTTATATCCAGCAGCCATCTTTTATTTCTTTTATATTATCAAGATAATTGATAAAATCAAAAATCATCTACATCTTGAATTCAAAATGTTAGTATTTTTTTAACTTTGTAATAGCTTGATGATATAAAAAAGTAAAATGTAGCTTCTGAATGCATAGATCACAACATCTCACTAATGAAGGCTATAATTAGTAAGTACATAGGAATAATAGATGTAATGGTATTACTATCCAATGTCCATCACTCACTCATTCAGTAAAAGACTTTAGAATAGTAAAAAAAGAGAAGGAATTATTATTCTTTAAAGTATATATTATTTGAGGCAAAGAAAGTCATATGATATTTAGCAGAAAAATCATAATAAAAAAGTTACTTGTGTTGTTAGCCGAGAGGTATCGCAGCCACCATGTAAGCAAGTAGTTGGTTGCAGATGCTATGACATATGGAAAAAAGAAGTTACTTATAAAAAGGTACAATTGATAAGAACAAATTTTGTTTGAGTTTTTCATTATCTCCAACTGATTTTGGAGGAGTAGAATTAATATGCTCTGGAAATGATAACAATTCAAATCACAATTTAGTTGTGATCAAATCAAGGTAGAAATTAAAAATATAAAATAAATATTAATACATGAAATTAACGAAAGAAATGTTTTCAAAGTTTTATAAAGAAGTAAATATAAAAAATAATTATAGACATTTATAATAATAATAATAATAATAATAATAATAATAATAATAATAATAATAATAATAATAATAATAATAATAATAATAATAATAATAATAATAATAATAATAATAATAATAATAATAATAATAATAATAATAATAATAATAATAATAATAATAAATAATAATAATAATAATAATAATTAAATAATAATAATAATTAAAATAAAATAAATAAAAAAATATAAAAAATAATTATAGACATTTATAATAATAATAATAATAATAATAAAGAGGAAGATATTTCCAAAAAAGATTTAAAACCTTCCTCACAGATGAAAGATTTTAAAGAGAACAAAAATGTTTTCATTAATATTGATGATTATAAAAAAGAATTATTGAAATAGGCAGAAGCATATGCCAAAATTTTACTACACAATGGGATAAGTAAAAGATAAATCTAAAACTATGTAGATAGAAATTATATGTCATGAGAACAAATAATTACATATAAAAAGTATATTTGATTTATTTATTGTGGAGTAAAACATTTTTAAATGCTAAAAACAAATCACAGAAATAAATCATCAACTGAATGAATTATCAGCAGAGAGAGTATATGTATTGAAAAGATAACAAGAGCACTAACTTGTTTTTATTGCTGAAAATATTAGTTAATTGAAAAATTGATGTACATAAGAATTAAATGAATTGGTCAATAATGGAGGATAAGATTATAAAAGCAAAAGTTGCGATGACGATTGAAAAAATGTATGAAATTTATGAAATTTCAATTAAATTACTAAAATTTTGTAAAATGAAGTTTAGAAAAAATTTATTAATGTTGGTAATATAATTATTAACTTAAATAGTAGAGTAATGAATTTTTTTGAGTTGTTGGGATTATTTTATGAAAAAAAGATAAAATATTCTGAAGTGTAAAAATTTCTTGATGAATTTAATATTATATGCTGCAAAAACATTATTGAAAGTATTAAGTAGACATATTTAGAATATATTGAAAACAATAGTTTTCATTTACAAAAAATAAATAGAAAAATAAAAGATGTAATTGGAATAATAGTATTATTTCTAATATATGTGTGTGAAAAAATACTTAAAGCTTTTCTTTATTAATTTTCATAGCTAAGCATGTATATAGTGAGAATTTTGTAGTTATTTTCAATGGTAATCTGGTTTCAATGTTAGGTGTGACATCATTTGGATATTAGTACAATAGAGATCAATAAAAAAAAGCTTCCATTATTTATTTATGCATATTTTATCAATATTTCACTTGACTTAAGATTAGCTGCTGTAGCTATTATGATAAAAATTCACTTTATTTATATATGTATGTTAGATACATAGCAAGAAGTAACATTTTCCCATATATCAAATTAATTGAATTATGACAACTAGAGGATATCTCACTTGTTTATACTGATAGTAAACTACTAAACATCATATAATCATCATTTCTTATGCTTGCTCATAACTGTTATTAAAACAGGCAAAATCCTCCATACAGCAGCACCACTCTTCCTGCGATCTGGGTGTGGTGCTCTCGGATCTGGGGCTTCTCACTGTGAGGGTAGCAGGCTGTTCTGGGGATATTGAATGGGTGGGCGCTGGATGAGGATTTTGTGCACAAGCCTTCTGGTATCCATTGATTGCTCTGGCGCACTGCTGTATGGAGAGTTTTGCCTGTTTTTATATTGACAGTACTTAGAGAGAATCCCTTCAAGTGTTATATATAATTGGCATTGTAATTATTTTTCATTATGCATAAATATATACCAACACACACTAAAAAAGCTAATATCTTTTTCATGATTTTAAAAATCATTTGTTGGATATTTTAAAGAAACATAAATTAAAAAAGAGATATCTAGAAAAAGATTTATACAGGAACTTATATATTCTAAAATTATAGACCTTTTATAGAAAATTTAGATATAAAAAAGTTATAAAACAAAGTTGCTTTAATCTGTTTTTTTAATATTTATTCAAATTACTTTATAAATGAGTGGTATTTTGATAAAAATGAAGTTAGCATTGTGAAAGCAAAATTTGCTATATTAATTTTGCCCTTGATATCACAGAGATTGCTATTATCAAAAGTCATGCTAACAAAATGATAATTAAGATTAATCGTTGTTAATCGAGAGGTCATCGCAGTCGCCTTGCAAGCAAGAAGTTGGTTGCAGACGGTTGTGGGTTTGCCTCCTGGCCGATGCTATGACATATGGAAAAAAAAAAAAAGATTAATAAATTTTTAAGTTTAGGACGAAAACAAATCCAGCTAAATCTAATGCAAGATTATAAGTGGAGATTATAATAAAAAAGATTAGTAGTTGGATAGGAAGTTATAATGTAGTTTTATATGGAAGAGAGACTTAGAGAATTAAAATAAAAAAGGAAGCTTTTTAAATACAGATTTTGAAAACAAATCAGCAATGATTGTAGGTGGGGTGGTAATAATAAAGATTAATAGTTTGGCAGGAAGATATAATGTAGCTTGATATGGAAACTATTTAAAAAATTAGAGGAAAGAAGGAAAAAGATTAGAAACTTTTTAAATAAACATTTGAAGATAATTGCAAAAAAATAAATTGGAAGAATAGAAATTTGAAGCTTTGAAAAAAAATTATGAAAAAAATAATAAATAAAACAAACTTAACTTAAAATTAGAGTTAGAGAAATTATGAAGTATGCATTAATAGAAGAAACAAGAAATTGATTAATATTATTTCACCAATCAATTAATTAAACAAATAATTAGATGAGTATTTAAAAATAGAATTCAAATCAAAAACTTATGAAAACAATTGTCAGGTTGATATGCAATATAGAATTTTTATACATTGAAATCTAAAATAATTGAATAATTAAATGATCATATGTGTGAAAATTACAATACACCATACCCATGTTTAATGCTTGTATGACTATGACATTATAATTCATATATAAATGATCGGTTAGTTATTGGCCTTTTCAGATTTCAAATTAAGGCTTGTCATTTAAGACATTTCCAATGAAAGAGGCAAACAGATTAGGCAGAATAGTTCCATGAGATGTTAAATATAACCAAAAAGTGTAAAGAATTGTTGGAAGATAAAGAAATTCTTTATATAACTTGCTATATTCTTTCAAGAGATGTGGGTTAAGATGATGACTTAGAAATTACAATGGTTAACCAAATGATTCGTTTCTTGGGAGTTGATTTTATATTTGAGACTACACCTTTAAACTAAAGGTTTCTCGTTCTAGTCTATCACACTAACACTGTCCAGGTTAACACATTAAACTGTGTGAGAGTTTTAATAATGGTTACTGGTTTATATATATAGAGAGTGAATGCACCCTATATGTTTGTTTTTTAAAATTTTTAAAACAATCACATCCAAAGCAAATCGAATAAATTTAGATATAACAGCTAATTATATTATTTTCTATTAAACAATCTACTCCTTCTCATTTTCCTCTCCCACTTTCTCTATATATAACACTTTTATTGTTATGTAAATTTGCAATTTCTAAACTTTTATGTTAAAATTCATCATGATAAAAATAAAATTATTTATTAGAATGAAATATTGTTGTATTTTGTTATTATATTCGGGAACAGATATTCAGAAATAAATTTATTTTCTTTTAAAGCTTTCAAAAATCTGTAAATCTTTAATATTTAAAATTTAATTAATTATGGAATCATATTTCTAATAGAAAAATTCAGTTTCATTAAATAAGATTAGTGTAAGTTTAATATCCTAATCTTTTTCATTCTGACATGAATTTATGAACAATAACATATCTTCTTACACTTTGACACAAATGTAGTTTTAAATTACATCAATGCATATTTATTAATAAAAAATCATTGTTTAACTCTTATAGGTTGTACTTTTGTAAATTTTATTATATATATTATAAATGCTTATTTGTATATATTTATTAAAGAACTGTAGAAAGTTTGAGTATCTGAATTATTAACAAGATGATATAATCCATAGTGATGAGATGATAAGCAATAGTATAATACTACCAACAAGAGCTATCTCTACCCTAATACATAAACAACTCAACCTACCTTCAAACAGAAATCTTAAAATACTTAATATATATTGAACGGGATAGCATCCATCTCAAAAATCACTTCACTAAAAATAAAACTAACTTTTGGTTTGATTAAATTTAAATCTATAAAGGTATTTAAAAAATTGTTTATAAGAGTGCTTGTATTAAAACATATACTCATTTATGTTTAAAATATATATTTTTTTTTTTATAGAAAATTGATTTTAAATAAAATAGTTTTCTTTTTTGTTTTTAGCTTGTTTTACTTTTTTATTTCAAATTGATTGAAAACAAGCAAACTTGTTAATTACATCCGTCTCTTTTATTTTAATCATTTCTAAGTTAATTCTAAAAGCGGAGATTTAATTTTGTGTTGTTGTTTTTCTTTAGAATAATCCCTGGCTAGAATTTCTAATTAGTTTGAGTGGGTGATTGAGATTTGCCCTGCCCTAAGGTGTAGAATTCAAAAACAAAAAAGTTTATGCAGGAAATGTAGCATGGATATAAACAACCCCACAAATTTTGGGATAATAGTCTTTAGATTATGCTGCTGAGATTCATACCATATTGGTAGTGGTTGGGACATTTAATTTCTTGCAGTTGTTAAAAGATTTTGGTTTCTTCACAAGATGTCAAAATATACTACTGTAAATTTGTAATCAACAATATGCATTGCTAACTTAAACCAAGATGGACCCATGTCTGCCAGCTGTCCTCCAGTCAAGCTATGAAAGTCTAAAATAAACCGGACCCCAATATGTCCCTACAGTTGCCACTGTAAAAGGATGGAACACCTGAAATATGAACTTAAACAAAAGTGCACACTTTTAAAAACTATGTGAACTTTGCTTTACTGTAAGGTAAGTATTTTATTCTTTCCAGGGTAAATTCTTTTATTTAAATCTCTACTCAATCTAAAATAAACTTGTAGTCTTTATAATTATTTAATCTCCTATTTATTAATTGTATTTGCTTTGCATTGTATTTATAGTGTGTCTTGGAGTCTTAGTTTTAAGATTCCAAGTTTGCTTTCAATGTTATTTATTGGAGAGTGTCTAGTGAGTTTATATTTTTATAGGCTTAATATATCTCTATTTATGTGTCTAACTTTTTCTAAATGCTTTGGCAGTCTTGCATAATTTTAAATTGCTCACCTTTATTCATTTTATTGTCCAATAATTGATTTAAAATACTGTGTTTGCACTTTGTCAAACAGCAAAATCTTTTACCTGGCGGTTTATTGTGTTTATTGTTATGGTTTTCTATTTTGGAGATTTATTTTCTTCTTTTCTATATTATATAAGACCGAATCATATTTTTCTCTTGTCTTGTTGGAAATCAATCATGTTTGCTTTAAATGTAGTAAAATGTGCAGCAGTTATACAGCATTATGATCTCATTCATCCATAAACTAGTGTGAGCTCATCCATATTGGTTTTGTTGATTTCCTGCAAGATCATATTTGTGTTTACGTTTCTAAAATGGGAAACTGGAATTGTTGTTCTTTGTAATTTTATAAATCACTAGCAGGAAGATAATATTAATTCCCTTGTAAATTATAGATGAAAGACAGTTTTTTTCTGCTAAAGTATTTAATGTCTTAATATTTTCTACTCATATACACTATCTGATAAACTAACTGACAAAAATCTAGGTCAGCATTTATATTTGCTTGCTAGATTTATTTTGTCTTTTATGTGTGGGTTTAAATTTTATCAGAGTATGTACTAAGAACTTGGTTTATCAATTTATTTGTAATTATAATTATTTCACTTTCTTGAAATGCTTGGGCAGATGTAACTGGGTTTCTAATTATTTACTTGTCTCCTACTGAGACCTCTTATTATTAGTGTTGGCCAATCGTTTGGTTGGGAATTCACAAGTTTTAAATGTCTGTTTTCCTTTAGTCATATATTTAATACTTTATTAATTTGAAATCATTTATGTTGATGTATTTTCTGATTTAATTATTTCATTGAATTGGAGAAGTAAATTTCTTCCTGTTTTGTAATTTATATTCCAACATATTTATTTATTTATTTTTTTGTTCTTGGGATAAATCAGCCATGCATTATCTTAAACATGATATATTATGGGTTGTTCTACTGAGAATATGACATTCTTGGTCCTGACACATGCTCACCAGTGCTGTTTCACTGATTTATTTTAAAAACATATTGTTTTCATATCTTTGAATAAGAAAACCAGTGTTGTAGGTGAATCATCAGCTGAAAGAAATTTGTTCCCTCCTTTTTTAATTCACTATTAGAAAATTAGTCTGTCTGCCAGAGCACTGAATTTTATTATTTCTGGTACACGCCTGATATAACCCTATTTTTGTATTATAAACTTTTACTTCATAATTTATATTTCTCTCAAATAAAATTTAAAAATTGTTTACATTTAATTTGGCTGCCGTTTGTCTTAGTGCTTTTATTTCTCAAGTCTTAACAATATTTAAGTTTTGATGCACTGTGACTTCTCCTTAAACAGAGTCAGGAATCTCTCAGCAGCTATGCTCAGAGAAACCTGTTAGCCACTTTACCTTCCTTTTCCATTGTCCCCTCTAGGTTTTCCCATAATCTGCTCCATCCCATTTTCACAACATAATCTTTGTCAACTCCAAAACTATCATATCTAAATCCCCCTTATCTTTTCCCAAACCTAGCATAAAAACCAATAACTCAGTTTCTGTATAATCACTTTGTTCATATTTAATCTTCCATAACTTCATTATTTGTACCCGTTCTGCTTCCAAGCATTTACATTGAAGTAACAGATGCCTAATATTTTCTATGCCTTCCTTACACCCTTTCTGCTTCCAAGCATTTACATTGAAGTAACAGATGCCTAATATTTTCTATGCCTTTCTTACACTACTTGCAGACTAAATCACCCATATTTTTCCATTCACGTGTATATTTCTTGTTGCTAAAGATCCCATTCAAGCCTTAAACAATAAACTACTTTCCTTACTATTATCAACTGAAACACAGGCTTGTTATATACCTGTGGCTATATATATATGTAATATAGGGTATATGAGCACAGACTTTCACACGACCCATCTCTCTCCACTCTATCTAATAACACTGATACACCTAAACACATATATGCTGAAAAGATAAATAATCACCAATATACGTATTTCATGCTAAACCAGCAATCATCAGTTGGTCCAGACTATCATCTTTACACACATATATAGTATAAGTGCTCAGATATATATTAAGATAGACTATCCTCATAGTTTAATGGACAGGCTTCAATCCACTCCACACTCCAACTCTTCAACCGTCCATCCAATTGAAAATCTGATGATGGAATGCTCAAAGGCCACCCTGAGGCCGAGATTATTGTCACACCCATGTTGACCTAAGGTCAATCTGAACCCCACATGTACAGGACATAATCCATTTAATACATATGCAAGGATGGGCAGACATCTCTATAATGTAATAACTGAAACACAGGCTTGTTATATACCTGTGGCTATATATATGTAATATAGGGTATATGAGCACAGACTTTCACACCACCCACCTCTATACCCTATATTACATATATATATAGCCACAGGTATATAACAAGCCTGTGTTTCAGTTATTACATTATAGAGATGTCTGCCCATCCTTGCATATGTATTAAATGGATTATGTCCTGTACATGTGGGGTTCAGATTGACCTTAGGACAACATGGGTGTGACAATAATCTCATCCTCAGGGTGGCCTTTGAGCATTCCATCATCAGATTTTCAATTGGATGGACGGTTGAAGAGTTGGAGTGTGGAGTGGATTGAAGCCTGTCCATTAAACTATGAGGATAGTCTATCTTAATATATATCTGAGCACTTATACTATATATGTGTGTAAAGATGATAGTCTGGACCAACTGATGATTGCTGGTTTAGCATGAAATACGTATATTGGTGATTATTTATCTTTTCAGCATATATGTGTTTAGGTGTATCAGTGTTATTAGATAGAGTGGAGAGAGGTGGGTGGTGTGAAAGTCTGTGCTCATATACCCTATATTACTTACTATTATCATAAATTAATTCACACCCAATGTTCTGTTTACTTCTATATATATTTAAACTTGTTTTACTCTCCATATTAGTTCTCCATCTCTCCAACTCTCTATTCTTTATTAATGCATCTATTCTTCTATCCAACTCCTTACCACTATAACAATCAACAATCCTCATAACACAATCATCCCACCTTTTGTACAAGTATACTGACATAACTTCTTTATCCAAATCTTCTGCACACCGCATTACCTTTCTCACCCATCTTGTTGCCTGCCCTTTACCATAAACTGCAATCTACTGAACATTTTCAATTTGATTTTTGCATCTCTCATATAAAAACTTGACCATCCCATTTCTCCTTGAATTGCCTCCTTTGCTGTCCACACCTCAGCATCTAATGCATGTCTTCCTACTTCCCTTTGTACTTTTTCTAAGCAATCTAATACCCCTTTACTAACACAGAATGCATTATTGCCATATATTAACCCTGCTACTGCCACTCCCTTCCATACAATTCTAGCTACATCATATTTATTATATGAAAACACTGTTAATTTCTTTATAATCCCTTTCTTTTCTTTGCTTCATTTATCAATTTTTTCTCCCATTCATCCAAGCAATTTTTCTTATTACTCGATTCCCAAATAACTATATCTATTCACCATACTTAACTTTATATCCCCCAACAAGAAATCTTTCTCTTCTCTTTCCACAGTATTCACCATCATTATATTTGATTTTTCTTCACTAAATTTAATTCCCATATCTTTACCCACCCTTGCGCATGTCCTCGGCATAACTTCCATATCTTCTATTCTTTCTGCACACAAAAAGACATCCGCAAAAAAAGACCCGACAATGTATATGCTCTCTTGCCACCTATTAACGGTATCTCTATCCCTCTTCCAAGACTTTCTATTGCTCTCTCCATTTCACTCAAATACAACACAAACAAAATAGGTGACATAGGGCATCCTTGCCTCAGTCCCACCACATTTTTAACTTTAACTGATTCTATATCTCTAATTGATATGTATAGTAATTATTTTCATATAATTTCTTAATAACACTCACTAAAGCTTCATCCATTCCCAGATTTGCTAAACTTATCCATAATCTACTTCTATTCACTCTATCATATGCCTTCTCTATATCTATAAAACTCATATATAACTGTCTACCTGAATTTCTACTCATATCTATAAGTTGTGTAACTACAAATAAGTTGTGTAACTACAAATAAACTATCTCCTATACACCTATCTGACCTAAAGCCTCCTTGCATTTCCTCCACTACATCATTTTCTTCCATCCACTTTGCAACTCTTCCAGCCACCATATATGAAAAAACTTTATATAAAACTGATGTTACCACTATTGGTCTATAATTATTTAACTTTCTATGATCCTTACCTTTTCCTTTAAATAATAATCTCACTCTTGTATTACTCCAGCTACCCAGAAAAACTCTCTTCTGTGCCATCTTATTAAAACATGATAGTAACTTTACTTTTGCCCTATGCCCTAAATTCATTACCATCTCTGCTGCCCATCCATCTAACCCTCTTGCCTTACCACTTTTAAATTTCTTCCCTGCCTCATTCAGTTCATTTTTTGTAAACCTAATATTCCCATTATTATATGCTTTCATATTTGTTATCCCTCTGTCCTTCACATCTAACATCTTTTCTATATCCATACATAACTATTCAATGTTTAGTGTTTTTCTGAAGGTTTGTGATGATGGTGTTCTAGCTGTATTTTTATATTGGACTATTTCCATCATCTAATATGTGTGTTGAATGTCTTTAGAAAAGTTTAATTTTAGTTAAATATTCCAAATGCATTCAACTGTTAGTAATATCACAGCAAACAGGTTAGTATATGCACCAACTGTTAGTAATATCACAGCAAACAAATGTTAATAATATCACAGCAAACAGGTTAGTATATGCACTAACTGTTAGTAATATCACAGCAAACAGGTTAGTATATGCACAACGTTCTCTAGAGCTACACTCTATTCCCTCCTCATCCAGTAGTACTATCTCTCTCTCCCCTAAATTTCTCCTTTTAATGTAATTCCAATTTTTTTTACTCTCATCTCTTCCACTTTTATTAATATCATCCAATAATTTACTATTTAGTTTCATTCTCTCTCTATAATTATCTATTTTAGCTAACTTCTTCTTTTCTAAGTACTTTTCCCATTTAGCATTAATGTCTTTTTCACTTTCTTTGTTCTTAATAGCACACTTATATTCTCTGCATGCTTTCCCCCTCTCTTTTACACTCGCATTTTTCTATTACTTTTATTCTTTTGAATAGTCTCACCTAAAACCCTATTTGCCACTTTTTCTATTTCATCACACCAGTACTCATACTCATTTCCAACTAACTCTTTCATGGTTTCTTCAACTTGTATTTTATACTCTTCTAACTTATTCTTATCATTCACTTTGTTTCTACTTTTATTTATTTTCCATCACATTACTAATCATTTCAATTACAAAGAAATTATGATCACTATTATATATTCTCTCTTCATTATCAAACACCTTAATTTTCCATACTTTATCCATTCCCTCTTTCTGTACCAATACATAGTCTAGTGTGTGGGATATATTATTTCTAGACCATGTGTATTGTCCCTCATAAATATTTGATAAGTTTCCAATGCTCAAATTTACTCTCTGACAAAATTCCTTCAACAGCTATCCATTCTTATTGTCAACATCATCATTTTTTTCAATATGCCCATTCATATCTCCTATAACCATTATTCTCTTTCCTTTTTCTTTAAAACTCTGTATAACCTTAACTAGGCATGCATATATGCTATTGTTCCACTCCATTATAGTTTGATTATCTCCAGTAGCTATATAAAATATAGCCAACATCCATTCTTGTTTTCCCAACCTTATTTCAAACCACAAATGTTCCTGGCATTTAACAGTATTTAAATATTTTTTTGATATAACACCTATACCACCATCCTTTTTTTTCTTTCACTTTTCTATTTATACCCTGCCATACCAAATCTTCCAAAACAGGTTCTTCATCTTCTCTTAGATGTGTTTCCACTACTGCTAATACCTCAATCCCTTCATTTTCAATTGCTTTGTTTAATTCCTGCCACTTTTCTGGTCTCCTACCACCTTGCATATTCAAATACCCAATTTTAACCATTTTTTCTTTCCTAACTACTCTTTTATAAATTTTTTTGATTCTTTCTTCTCCATTATATTTATAAATAACTTGCTTACCATTAATTTTACAGACCCATTCCCTCTCCACATCTACATTTATATCTAAATCAACTGCCCTTTGTTTATTTCTTACATCTCATACATTCTTCGTCTTTTTAATAACACTACAATTTAAAATCCCACCTCCCCTTTACAAGTTTCCTGAACTACATTCTTCATAAATCAAACTCCCTAAAACTTCACTTCCTTGATTCCCTAAGTGCAACTCATCTTTACCAAATAACTCCCTCTTCCCAATAAAAAAATCCCACACATCCACAAATTCTCTCACACAATTTCTTTCAATCTGTTATTTATAGAACATGCCCCATTTAACATATACCTTTTATCAAATCTTGGTAATAATCCAACTATTCCTACTCTTCCTTTAACCATATGTAAATTCCTAATCAATTCTGTGTACTCACTCATTACTCTTTCTGATGCCTCTGATAAATTATTAGTCCCTACCATAACATATACATCTCTATTCCCTTGCTTCTTTATTTTATTTGTAACATCCCTAATTTTAGCTCCTGGAAAACATACTCTTACATACCCATTTCTATTTTCCCTTGCAATTATATCTCTACATTCTCTTATTAATGAATCCCCTATCAATACTGTCTCATAGTCTACTTTCTCTGCTTCATTCACAACCTTATCTATCACCTTCTGGACTTCCTTGTCTACATCTTCCTTATCATTCCTACTCAATAATACCTTTATCTGTTCACACTTCTTCCCTAACAATATTAATTTTGCTTCTACATCCTTTACATCTTCCTCTATCTTACTTATTCTTTGGCCAACCATCTCCAATGCACTATCTATTTTTCCATCCATATATCTTGTCACTCCACTACAATCACACTCTATCCTGCCTTCCTCAACTATATTTTGTTCAATTTCTCCTTACTTTCTGCCTTCCTCAACTACGTTTTGCTCCATTTCTCCTGACTTACTCTTTATGCTATCTACACCTCTTTTATCACATTCACACACTGTCTACATAACCATAAACCTGCTACATCCTTCCTAGTCTTATTTAATAATTTCAAGTGAAAAATCTCATCACTTATATTACATTCTACCATAGCATGTTTAATTCTTTTCTGATGACTATATATGCATTGTAAAATACAAATATAATCCATATTACTTATTTTCCAAGCCAACTAGTCTATATTTAACTTTATATTTTCTCTCCTACTCTTCAAACCCTTTTGCACAGAAAGATAAAAAATTTTACTTTCAAAAACTGATCGATCAATAACCACGTGTACCTTAGGCTTCTAAACATTATCTTTTACCTCAAAATAACTGTTTATAAATTAAAATTAAAAAAAAAAACTTTAGTAGAAAATTTAAACCAACTAATCTTACATACAACTTAGTTATAGAAATCCTTACATTAACACATATTCAACAAAAAGATTTTTTTTTAAACTACTATATTTTTAAAATGGTGATCGAACGACTTTTTTCTTTTATAATAATTTTGATCTTTCCAAATTAAAAAAAACTATCTCCCTGGATCACAATTTACTCCTCACTTTCATATCACAATTAATATATTTAAATCGATGACTTCAGATGATTAATCACATAAAAAAGATATCAACTTAGCTGAAATTGAAGTCAATGACCAGTATTATTCTCAAACAGCCAGGAAAACCACTTACTTTCATGTGATGTGATGTGATGTATTATGGCTTCTCCTTAAACGAAGTCAAGAATATCTCAGCTATTAAGACCAGATAAACCTGTTAGCCACTTTCTTTTACATTCCCCACTCTAAATTTACCCATAATCTGCTCTATCCCATTTCCACAACATAATTTTTGTCAACTCTATAACCTTTATATCTAAATCCCCCTTATCTTTTCCCAAACCTAGCATAAAAACCAATAATTCACTTTCTGTATAATCACTCTTTTCATATTTATTTTTCCACAACTTCATTATATGTACCCTTTCTGTTTTCAAACATTTACATTCAATTAACAAATGCCTAATATTTTCAATTCCTTCCTTACATAATTTACAAAATAAATCACCCATATTTTTCCATTTGCATGTATATTCTTTTGTAGCTAAAGATCCCGTTCGAGCCTTAAACAATAAACTACTTTCCTTACTATTATCATATATTAACTCACACCTAATATTCTGTTTATTTCTATATATATTTAAACTCTTTTTACTCTCCATACTATTTCTCCATCTCTCTAACTCCCTAGTCTTTATTAATAAATTTATTCTTTTATCCCATTCCTTACTACTATAACACTCAATAATCCTCTTAACACAATCATCCCATCTTTTGTACAAATATACTGATATAAATTCTTTATCCAAATCTTTTGCATAGCGCATTACCTTTCTCACCCATCTTGTTACCTGCCCTTTACTCATAACCCAATTAAATACTATTTTAGCTATTCTTTTATTATCCATAAACTGCAATCTACCAAACATTTTCATTTTACTTTTTGCATCTCCCATATGAAAACTTGACCATCCCATTTCTCCTTGAATTGCCTCCCTTGCTGTCCATACTTCTGCATCCAATGCATGTCTTCCTACTTCCCTTTGAGTTTTTTCTAAATAATCTAATATCTTTTTACTAACATATAATGCATCATTACCATATGTTAACCCTGCTACTGCAACTCCTTTCCATATAATTCTAGCTACATCATATTTATTATATGAAAATACTGTTAATTTTTTTATCAATCCCTTTCTTTTCTTTGCTTCATTTATCAATTTTTTCTCCCATTCATCCAAATAATTTTTCTGATTACTTAAAATAATTCCCAAATAACTATATCTATTCACCACACTTAACTTAATATCTCCCAATAAAAATTCTACATCTTCTCTTTCCTCAGTATTAACCATCATTATATTTGATTTTTCTTCACTAAATTTAATCCCCATCTCTTTACCCACCCTTGCACATGTCCTCAACATAACTTCCATATCTTCTCTTTTTTCTGCACACAAAAATATATCATCTGCAAAAAAAAAGACCTGACAAAATATATACTCCCTTACTACCTATTAACAGTATCTCTATCCCTCTTCCTAATCTTTCTATTGCTCTTTCCATTTCACTCAAATACAACACAAACAAAATAGGTGACATAGGGCATCCTTGCCTTAGTCCCACACCATTTTTAACTTTAATTGATTCTATATTCTCTAATTGATATATATAATAATTATTTTCATATAATTTCTTAATAATATCTATTAAAGCTTCATCTAATTTCTTAATAATATCTATTAAAGCTTCATCCATTCCCAAATTTGCTAAACTTATCCATAATCTATTTCTATTTACTCTATCATATGCCTTCTCTATATCTATAAAACTCATATATAACTGTTTATCTGCATTCCTACTCATATCCATAAGTTGTGTAACTACAAATAAACTATCTCCTATACGCCTATCTAATCTAAAACCTCCTTGCATTTCACCCACTACATTATTCCCTTCCATCCATTTTACAACTTTACTAGCCACCATATACGAGAAAACTTTATATAAAACTGATGTTACCGCTATCGATCTATAATTATTCAACTTTCTATGATCCTTACCCTTTCCTTTAAATAATAACCTTACTCTTGTATTACTCCAACTACTTGGGAAAACTCTATTCTGTGCCATTTTATTAAAACAGGATAATATCTTTACTTTTGCCCTATATCCTAAATTCATTACCATCTCTGCTGCCCATCCATCTAAACCTCTTGCCTTCCCACTTTTCAATTTCTTCTCTACCTCATTTAGTTCATTTTCTGAAAAACTAATATTCCCATTACTATATTCTTTCATATTTTCTAATATTCTATCATTCACATTTAACATCTTTTCTACATTCATTACATAACTATTTAAGATTCTCTCTAAATCTTCTCTAGAACTACACTCAGTTCCCTCATCATCTAGTAATACTAACTCTCTCTCCCCTACATTTCTCCTTTTAATATAATTCCAAAATTTTTTACTTCCATCTCTTCCACTTTTATTAATATCCTCCAACAATTTACTATTCAATTTCATTCTCTCTCTATAAATATCTATTTTAGCCAACTTCTTCTTTTCTAAGTACTTTTCCCATTTAGCATTAATATCTTTTTCACTTTCCTTATTCTTAATAGCACACTTATATTCTCTACATGCTTCTTTCCTTTCTTTTACACTTTTACTAATTTTAATTTTTTTATTACTTTTATTCTTTTCAATATTCTCACCTAAAACCCTATTTGCAACTTTTTCTACTTCCTTACACCAATCCTTATACTCATCCCCAACCCACTCTTCCATTATTTCTTCAACTTGTATTTTATACTCTTCCAACTTATTCTTATCATTTACTCTGGTGGCGCCCTCTGTGATCAAAGATAGATTGAGTATCCAGTACAATATATTACAATAGATGGGATAATACTTAATATTTATATATTTTGCTTTTTGTTGAGCAATCCAATATAAATGATAAGAGAAGTTGGAAAATAATGCCTCTATATACTCAATTACATGCACCAATATGTAATTACAGCAATTTTGAAATGGCTAATTTATTGGTGATAATCAAATAATAATTAAATAATAAAATAATCACAAGTTGATGCACTAATTTATATGTAACTTAGTATAGTTGTTGATGAGGGGTCAGAAATCCTGTGTTTATTTGGTAGTAGTGATGATAACATCTAAAATTCAAATAATAATAGTTCCAGTATTGAAATGATAGCAAAGAGGTTATATTTCACTGTTTAATGAAATTTATTTAAACTTCTTTGTATAAATAATTTCACTCTTTGTAGTCAAGTTGCAATTTTTATTATCTGTATAAATTTATTAGACCATATATAAAGATGTATTTTCATCTTTATTATTTAAAGGAGGTTGCCTTGATAACAGATTGAGACTGAGATTGTTTATGTGTTAACTGCTTTCATGTATCTGCATTATTTATCTAGTTAGCTTTAGGCTTTATTAGCTTTATTATGTACGTAATAAATAGTTGGAATGCAATTTGAAAGTTATAATTACAGTTTGAATGTAATAATTGACTATTTGTTATTCTGCATTCAGAACAAGTTATATTTACCTTTTAAATGAGGTGTATGTAAACTTCTTTGTATTAATAATTTCATTTTTTGTTGTCAAATTGCAATCTTTAGTATCTTTATAAATATTCTAGACCATATATAAAGGTGGATTTCCACCTTTATTGTTTAAAAGACCTTGATAACAGATTGAGATTGTTATTGAGATTGTTTATGTGTTGATTGCTTACATATATATATATATATATATATATTCAAATTAATGATCCAGGTATTTAAAAAAAAAATAAAGAAGTTTGTTGATCTTATTTGATTTTTCTTTTGCTTGATAGATAGATAATGGAAGAGCTTGGAGATATAGATTTAAATTGATCACCATGGCAACCTAAAGCTTTTAAATAGAATTGTTTACTGCTGATTCTAGCTTTAAAATAATAAATTCACTATAATCAAACTCAGGAAAAACATATAGGTAAATAAATAAATTTTGAAAACAATTCAGTACAATATAAGTTTACTTAAATAGGATCGATATTATTTTACATATTTCATGTATATTAATACAGTCACCATAGTAACATTATTACATATAATTCAATGTTTTTGTGTTATGTATATTTGTTTATAAATTAATTTAAAAAAATATTATTATTAAAAAAATATATATGTGTAAATTATTTGTGTTTATAAAGTGAATAAAGGTTGTTATATTAATTTTGTATTTTGATTTACAAATAATAAGAAAAATCTAATCGAATTTGGATTTAATTTCCATGTATCCATTTTCTCCAAACTTCCATCGTACTTCAATGCCAGGCAGGAAAATTTGTTCTGTTTTATCGTTTGGCATTGAGCTTTATTCGAGTAATATTCAGTGGTTGTTATGATACCAGAACACCAGAAAGAGAACACATAAATAGCAGCCAACAGACTATAAGAGAAGTTATCATCTTTTTGTAATTGCCATGGATGGACCTATTTTTTGTGTTTTTACAAATAAAAGTTTTTCAATATTTTTTTTGTGTTAAACCATAAAACATGAAAAAATAAGCTTAAATTATCTGCCCGTTCAATCTTTTGAAGGGCAGTTGCGAAGGATTTCCAAGGGAACGATAACAAAATGTAAAAAAAAAAAAAAAAAAGGAAACCTACAAGAAAAAAAATGCTTTATATAAAAATCGGCTATTTTAGTTTTAAAAACAAAGATATTTCTGGTTTAAAGTTTGACGTATAACCATTGGATTTGGATAGATATCGTGTCATGAGCAAAGGAACACAGGATCAACTGGATTAATTCACATCATAAAAAAAAGGCTAATTAAATTACACTATCCTCTCTGGAAAAGAAAAAGGACTGTTAGTGAAGCATTGTAAAGTTTGAATTATTATTTCTGAGAAATAAACTTCTCTTTGCATCATAAAAACTGAAGTCAGTCAATGGACAAATAAATAGTGAATGGACAGACTCTTATATATATATGGTATGATATTTTTTTTTATATAAAAATGTGCGCATAATAATTTTTTTTACTACATGTATTTAAAAAGGATGTGTATTTTATTTAAATTATCTTTAAGAGTAATATAATTTATTAAATGAAAATGATCAGAGATATTAAAATATATCATATTATTTCATACTCATTTATCGGTTATTATTTTGATAAACAAATAGACTTCAATCCCATCCTATTTCATATCTTTGGTATCTGTTATATATAAATTTTTCAGTAAAATATCCAAAAGTCTCTCCATTCATTCATTCATTTTTTTTATGTCGTTATTGTTGTCGCAACACATTTAGAGATACACATAGTAATTTTATCATTTTTATTTAGTCAATCAATCTGAAATATAAAGTAATTTCCGATGTATTTTATAATTAATCTTGCCAATTTTCTTTTATATAATCCAATAAATTGAGTTAATTTAAATACCAAGACTACGCTTAATTATTTTATTTTATTTGGATTGCATAAGATGACTTAGCTATTTAAATAACAAGGCTCAAACTCAGCTTGGTAAGTGAGCTAGAATATAAGATATGGTATGTTTTGCTTATTAGTATTTTATTTTATTCCCATATGAATTTTATATTTATATTTGCATTCGAATATTATATATATATTATCATTTATCTTAGTTAATATTACAAAGTCAATCATTTCATGTTTGCCTGATTCCTCATAAAAATCTAAATAGATCGTACTTTATCGTTGGTTCAGAATAACTCGTCTTAGGTTTTTTTTTTTAACTTCTCTAAAATAAAGAGTACAAACTTTGTTGTATAGTTTACTTGAATATTATCTTTAAATTGGGATAAATCTAAATTATAATCATATATTTTAATTATTGCCAACCAATTTTATATTCATTTATTTGAAGGTTTAAATAGATAATATTAATACTCATAGGTGAATAAACATCCAATAGAAACTTAATATATCTTTTATATAATATGATTGGTCATTATAAAGATAGAAAATAGCTAATAAGTTTTCGTGGAGTATTCTATTTTAACATATAAACGAAGCAATAATTAAGTATCACTTTATTGGAAGATATGAATAAATTATTTATATATTACTTTATAGCTTCTTAGTAAACTAGACGTAGATTAATTTGTTTAAACATTTAAGTGAGTGCATAAGTTTTCAAAGTGTCTCATAAAATGATATTAAAACTAGTTGATGTCAATAGAAATTATTAATTAAAGATCGGAGTAGAAAAGAATAGTGTATCGCTTATTGACACGAATGTTTATACTTTCTAATTAGCGTTTATTAAACTAGATATATATTTGAGTCAAGTATTATTTTGTTTTGGTATTTAAATAGTGTCTATATGTAAAAATGTTTTGTAAAATACAATTATAGGTATTTAGAAGCTTATCCGTTAAGATAAAATGCAGCATCATTAAATAATGAAGTAGATTTAAATTACTACAATAATAACAGGTTAATAAAATATATATTGGAATCTGCTTTAGTTATTAATTGGATTTGATTTTCACTAGATTGCTAATCAAGTAGTTAGCCTAATCATATATTATTGTCTAGGGCAATAGTAGATGGTTTCATTGCTCAGTGCAGTGTACTTTGTAATGTGATGGATTTGTTGATGTCTGGAGCAGACAATCTCATTATTCTTTCGTTTCACATATAGTTTAAACAAATTAGACTTTAAGAGAGATTATTTGTGCTTTGTGATGGTTTATTATATAATGGCGACCGATTGAGATTAATTTAAATTAGATTTTAGATTTTTTATCAGATCAGATTGATCATCCTAACCATCAATCACCTGCATTCATCAATTCAATCAGTTACAAAATGGCACCAACGTTTGGAGCCTTCTTTCTTCAATTTAAATGGAATACAGCAAGCATTAAATTCCATCAGTTACAATATATATATATTGTAACCATATATTTTAGTAGAAAATATATTAATTGATGTAACTTATATAAAAATTTCTCTTTCTTCTCTTGGTGATTTGGTTGGCTTGATTCGCACTTGAACAGATTACTTTATGATATTATTTTAATAATTTTCAATTTGCTTCATTCCATATGCTAACTCATATCGGAATGTTTAACTTTTTAAAATTTTTACAACATATTAAAATTTGGTAAAATATTATTAAAAATAATATTTTGTTTTTATTTATTTAAAGTAATCTTAAATTATTATTTCTATTAAATTTACAGAACCGTTTATTCAGTCAAAATTAATTATTAAAAATAAATACAATAATTACTTAGGCGTCTCAATGTAATAAAAGAAAAGAGCGCGAATTTCTAGGAGAATATCGTCTGTTAGTTTGTCTTTTGGTGGGAAGAAGAACAGAAAACGGTAAAGGCAAATGGTGTAAAATTTGCTGAGCTGATTTTGAAACCGTTAATAAGTAAATAGACTACCACAAAATTTGCTATAAACATAAAATAACTTAGTGGTATCTAACTAAGATGGATCACTAAAACTTAAAGATCTTTTCAAGTCGTTCGGCCAACTGAATCAAATCACCGTAGCGTTTTCCAATATCGCATTTTTGAAATGTCGGAGCTTCCCAGTTTGAAAGAATTAAATACAAGAATTTGGTATGTTTTGAAATATTTATTATTCTACAATTTGGAAAATTTGAATCAGTGTTTTAATTACAGAAGTTTTATGAAAATGAAAATTTGTTTTTTAAAAAGAAAAAAGTTTAAGTTAAAATAAAGTAAAGCGTTAAATTTGTCAAAATCTTTTAATATTTCCGTTCTTTAATTCTAATAAAATATATTATTGATTGATAATTAATTTTATAATGCCAGTAATAATTGCTAGTTAATTTGTTTAACGCTTGGATCATAAACATTTTTCAAATAATTAATCAAAGTTTTTTATAATTGTATCGTCTATTTAAAAATGAATAAATTAATTGCTGTAATTAGTTATTCCTGGATTAACGCAATGGATAAATAAATACTTGTATGGATAGGATAAACTTGGAACACTTTTGATAGAGAGATGTAGGGATTAATAACTTTATGAAAAACATTTTCATTTAAATTCTGTGTATCCTGTTTTAAAATTGTTTCATGTTTGGAGAGCCACGCAAATCGTTAATCTAATGTTGCTTTTAATAACTAATCAAAATGGATAGAATTGCATGTATGGAATTTAACTACAGTTATAGCTATTACCTCATATAATTATTATTCTACACATTGTACATGGATTCCACGGATCACATTAGGAATTATAAAATGCTATACAATCCAATTTATGATACACACATCTGCTAAAATTCATGTATTTGAACTATAAAATGCTTTACATTTAGTTTTATCACACACACCGTTAAATGTTATATGTTAATGAATAATACATTTATTTAATTTTATCGTTATATGAACTAGCATATGAAGTTCATAAGTTATATTTGTTAGATTTAAATTAATAAAGGTTGAATAAAATATTTATTCAAAAGAATAGCGCTTGCGGAGAAAGCTTAAACAGTACTTAATGAATTCATGAGATATACCAATCTTTATGAGATATTTTGTGAGTCTTTCCAGATTTATATTCCCATGCCAATATTATTTACATTATATTATACATGTTTATTTTAAGGAAGATAAGTAGTACATTAGTTGTCCTGATTATTGTAATATTTTACTAAGCAAGAACCCACATTTGCTAAAGTGTCAGCGTATTCTGAATAATCAGAAGAATTGAGGGGGATGATTTGCACTTTAATGTGAAGTAAATTATAATGTTGTTTTAGTATGTTAAAGGCTTTAATCTGTGCTGGTGGTTAATCCGCAGATTATTTTAATTGCCATTTTGTATTTTACACACATTCCTGCGCTGGTGGTTAATCCGCGGAATTGTGTGATTATAAGTATGACTTTATGATAGTGTTTAAATACGCAAAACGTTAGTATTATTTAATTCCTACGTGTAGATGAATACATCCACAGGAATATGTTTGCTTCACAGATATAAGTTGGGCAAAGTATTTTAGTTAATCTGCCAAATCATCTTCTTCATTTGTAAGCATAATTTATCGGTTAGATTGATAAATGGCAACAGGACATTCTATTCAAGTACTTCATGATAATTAACTGTTGGTTAATTATTATCTACCGGAGTGTAAGTTTACATTTTCATTTTAATTAATGATTACATTATAGCTAAAACATACAAACATCATATTATTTATTATATTATTATAAGTATACAGTAGGGATTTATTGAATCTGGAAATGACGTTCAATATTTCATAAGTTAATGCTGAATTTAATAATTGTCTCAATATTCATTATATTAGATTGAAATAAGGTATGATTAGGTTTTTAAATACTGTACCTGTGAGATGTATTGAAGAAAGTCTATTGAACCATCATTTAATTATTTTATTTGTTTATTTATGTTTTTATTTAAAATATTGAAATTAACTATTTATTGTTCATAAAGTTTGTAAATAAAAGTTGATTTATAATTAAACTTACTGTGCCGTTGCTATGTGTCATTCATAACATCAGAAATCATAAACTTTGGATAGAGCATACATTATAGAGCATACATTGAATTACATATTATTGTCTACATGATATAAGAATTTATTAATATTTTGAGAAAACATTAAGATGCTTTTCGTCTTTGGTAGTATATGATTGGTAAGGTACAATAAAATCCCATTTACCTTTTCCATCATTGTGGCTTTGCGTAGTTGATTCTAGTATAAAATACAAATTAATTATTAAACTTGTGAACAGATTTATTCAATAATGATATGATTAAATATTTACCTAACATTTTTAAATTTTCATTCGTCAATACAATAAGAGTCTCAATGATATATTAAATTATAAAAGAACCCAATTATTCATGTTTATTAATTGCAAAGCTTTACCTGGACTAGCATCTGTCTTAGAAATCATATAGATGATTTAAAATTTCATAATTTTATGTGGTTCCACAAATTACGCTATCTTGTACATGGTCGGCCATAGGGTCGCATACCATAAAAATCGCAAATTGAGGTTTAAGGGTGATAAAATTGCACTTATAATTTGTTTAATATGTTTTATAATAATACTATGATAGGTCTTCGCGGTATACCCTGGCTGCGATCAAATAAATTATAAAAAGTTAGGTTAATTCATTAATTTTGTCTGTAGTAAGTTGCCCCAGATGTTGATTGTGGTCTTTTGTGCATAAAATAAATAGTATGATATGCTTTTGGATACAGCTCTTAATAGCTGATAATGTGCAATGAGAGTTGATCAGTGACCAAGGTTGTAATTCCTAGTGCACTTACGTTACGTAGTTGAGATTACACAATTTACGGTTACAATTTATAGTGCCGCAACAAGTACGGCATGATGATGGGTAGTTGGAGGGGTGATGGAAGGTTGGTTACCACCTTGTGAGCCATCAGGGTGGACGGCTCCGGGGATTTTGGTTACAGCTTTTGGCGCGCAACGTGGCTGGCTCGAGATGTTTTGGTTACAATATATATATATATAAAATACAAATAAAATGTTCTTTAATTAAAAATTATTGTAATAACAATAAAAATAATAAATATAACTCTAATTATTAGATACAGTCTTTCAATCTGAAGTACTTTCGATTAATTCCTTAACCCTTCTCAATTGCGTTTTTTGAATTTAATGACAGTTGAGAAATGTTAAGGAATTAATTGAAAGTACTTAAGATTGAAAGACTGTTTATAATAGTTAATTATCATTACATTTATTATTTTTATTGTTATTTATAATATAACATTCTGAGTCATACAATACTATAAGGATGTTGCACCATTAATCAGAGATATAAATATAGTATCCATTACTTCTTGATTAAACTAAGAAAGACATCATGCTATCAAATCCCTTAATTTTATTTCTGTCCATACATATATGATTAGAAATAGCTTGAGAAAACATAATATTTAAACTTATATGTTATACAATTTAATAAAATAATAGTCAACGGAAATCCTTCAGATCTAATTAATCAATAAGCACATCTTTAATTATTAGAGATATAACTAATAGTTTATAATATGTGATTACAGCATTTAAACAACAATACTACTCATTATTATATTTTAAATAAATAATTCTGAACGCATAAGATCAGATCAAATGATTTGTAAAAAAATGTCTATTTTGTGTGTGTGTATGTGTTTTGTTTTTTTTTTTGTTTAATAACTAAATGCAAAATTGTTTCAAAAAATTTTTATGAATGTGTTATTGGAAATGATATACTCATGAAATGCTTCATATTCAAATACACATATTGAAAGTTAAAAGAATTTTTAAAAAATAATTAACAAATCAACTCTATTTTATAATAAATTATTGAATCAGTCTGTAGTGATATACATGTCAATTTTATGAATGTAGTTGGCACATAAAAATATGTAATAAGAAAACATTAAAATTGTATATGATTACAAAAAGTGAAGTGTTCTTTATTTTAAATATTTGAATTAGAAGATTTATATAGACTTAAAGTGAGAGATATTAAGACAAATTTATCTGAATCAATTAAATGTTCTATTCCAATTCATGGTGAATTAGTTTATATTCAACATTCCTAAATTTTATTATTATTAAATATTTATTTGTCTAATTTTATGTTGGCATGAAGTGAATCTTTTTCCATCATTATGGCATTGATTTAATAAAGCACAGATGTCTTATTCCTTATGTATGCAAATTAATTTTCATAAAAAGCATGGTAATGATAGATATAGCTACTTTTTCATGAATAGCTGGTCAACATCTTTTTAATAATATATAAAAGTCCATTCAAAATATAGAATAGTCTATCACAGCTATCCTTTAATAGCAAATCTTATACAATCTAGAGGACATGCTCGTAACTTTTACATGGATTCTGCAGCTCTCTGTATTCTCAAAATTCTCTCTGAATGAATTATATTAAACTGATTGTACCCTTTTATAAGTTTCTTTTTAAAAATACATATGTATTTTATAAATATTTTTCCATATTTGTTTTTCTTTTTAAACCTCCTTAATTAATTTATCTGCCTTGTTTTTAAAAAATTATTTATATATTCTTCTCTTGTAATAAACTAAAGATCAGCATTTCGAGCTAAAGAGTAATTTAAAGTGATTGGTTTATCTTCATGCTTTCATTTCCAGTACTTAAGATTTGTCCATACTTAAGCATCTACGAAGTACTAGACTCTAAAGGTATAATTTAAAATAATGTATGAAAATAGTTTCAAATATGTACTATTTATTGTGTAATAATACTATAAAACCAAATCACACGGCATCTCCAATTGTACATTCATTCACCTGCACCATATGTTCATGTTACATTCTATATTTTGAGAACTTTATACTCACTCATGATACATATAAATTATAAACAAATTGTTAGCAAAAAATATTATAAGCATAAAAAAAACTTATCGATAAATTTATACCTAAAAAATTTTTTTTTACTTTTCTTTTACCATTTATAAACAATTTATGAGCCCTCAAATTATTTATTTTAAAGTACATGTCATAGCATTCCAATGCAAACTATAATTCCATGATAATCCAAAATATTTTATGAAAAAATAGCCTTAAGGTTTTAAGATCACAAATTGATAAATAATTCTTCACTATCTGAAGCAATGAATAGAGCACTGATATAATCTGATGCAATACAAAATTTATATAGCTTAGCATTTCTTTTCTATCATGATGCAAATGAAATTTTCCATCACAATAGGGAATACAGCAGAGAATATATTCTATCTTAAAGCCAATGCAAAATAAAAGGTTAATATTTCACATTATCCTTGAAAACAAATACAGCAAATTTAAATTTTCAATTATACAAAAATTTAAATAAACATTTTTTTTTATAAACTGATATAATGTTATCTCAACATCAAATAGAAGTATGAATTATAAAAGTATACTGCCATTAAAATATTATGTTCTAAAGATAAGGTAAATATATTTTAGACAGAGTTTAATTATCTTCTCCTAAATATTACTTCAGTCAGCATATAGTTCAAATTTGTTTTATTACCAAAATTTAACATGATGAAGATTATAAGAGTTATTATTATCAAGATAGCAGGCCACTATAAAGTTATCATTAGTTTTAGGATAATAACTTAATAAGTTATTCCTGGAATCAAGCATTATTATTATATTCATAATATCAGCACAATAACTTTTATTTTAAATAAAGAATTAATACAACAATAAATTGATAGTTGATAATAGTTTAAAATAATGTAATTTTACATATATGATATTTACCACATTAGCAAATCCATGTTTCAAGTTTTGTACTTCCTTCTTCTAATATAGGTAGTTGTGAGTTTCATAATTATGTATATTTAATGGGTACATGGCTGTAAGATGAATGGACCAATTTGAAGAAGGTCCCAGCAGATCATTCTCTAGCCTTTCATTTTTTAATAGCTACAATCAATTTATTGATTAATGGATTAGCAAATTAATAAGTTAGTTAATTAATTCATTACTAATATTGGTAAGCTATTTTAGAGATAAATCATGTGATGTTAGTAAGAACAATGATCAACAGATTTAAGATGTTATTAATTGATAATTATATGACCTTAATTAGTTGTCAAGGAATATGTTCTAATAATAGTATTTTTTAAAACTATGGATTTTTAGATATAATAAATTAATATTACATTTAAGATATATAATTTATTAAAAAATTACAAGTATTACAATAATGTTAAATTAATTTTTTTTAAAAAAAGTTCTCAAAATTGAAATACAATATTTGAAAAAAAAAATTTTTAACAATAATTTTACAGTTTAGATAGTTTTAAATACAAATTCCTTTAAACAATGAATTTTAATTGTAATCATTTTTTAAACCTTTTCTCACTCAAAATAACTATTATGCATGCATGCACGTTCTTGCGAGATTTAAAATGTTAACTAGAAATGTCTAACTAATTTGTAATCAAATATTTTTATTATAAAATACTATAGAAATATTAAAATTGTTTACATTTGTTTTAATATAACTTATTTACTATATTATTTTTTTATTAACTACATCTGCTGTGTAATTGTATTTTAAACTGAGTGAATTATATATTAATAGGAATATAAATTCTAAATATTTAAGACATAAAAGATTACAAAATTAAGTTAACTGATATTTTAAAAATAAATTAAGCTTCTTTTTATTTAAATCTATCTAAAAAAAATATTCTATAACAACTGTTCTACAATTAAATTTCAACTTCTTAAACTATTCACAATGTTTGACCTATAAATTAATTTATTGGAATATAAATAAAATATTTTAAAAATCTCTAAAAAAAACTTTTTTATATATCCACATTATACACATATACAGCTCTCTAGGCAAACCTTAAAGTTACAATATATATTATACCTACTGAAGATTGAGATGAGTTTTAGTAAGTGATAAAATGACAGTCATGTTTTTTTTCTTGTATGATTTTGATGATAGATACCTTACCCTATAAAGCATTGAACTGTGTTCCTATGACAATGATAATATTGATATAAAAATTGTTTATTATTAATTGTATTGTTTAAGATTGTAAATTAACTTTATTTATTTTAAAATGGATATGTGAATAATAAAGCATATGGTTTGGATAAAATTATTATTCTTTTGTTATTATATATATATATTTATTACTGCATTCACAATAATAAATTATAAACAATACAACTAAATGTCTGATGTCTCAAATGTGAGAATAAATTTCAAATATAGTATGGTGAGAATGTATTATAAATTGTTTAATTCATGTTAGAATGAAATAATTGTATTTGTACTATGAAATGTCAATGTTTGTCATATATAATAATTCTAAAATATTTATTTTCTTTATTGAATAAGACTTTTATTTATGGAATGCTGACTAGAATTGACTAAAGTGTGAATGAAAGATATTGATATAACTATTATGATGTCAAAGGAAAAAGTTATAAATAGAATTAAAGAGAGAAAACTCTCTTGTTTTAGCTTCAACAGAGCACATCTAAATTTCTTTATATGATATTTTATTTATTTTTAAAGTATAGTTATTTGGACAAAATGATAGGGTGAAAAGCAACACTATTTTCCCAAATACTATACAGGATATTGAGGATTTGTGGAGAGCAACAATTTATTATAAAAATGAAAAGTAATCAAAAATTAATTCATAGCATGTCAAAACCATCAGAATGTTTCTGTGCTTGTAAAAAAATTGAATATTACCTACTTTTCAATGTTAACAACTGAAAAATGAACACCAGGATTATGTTTACCTACTGACATAATTTTATAAACTCAATGTATTATTTGATAAAAATTGGTTTCATTTTCACAGCATCATAATGGATGAAAGTAATGTCTGTTGATTTGTAATGTTTTATGAATTGATTACTTGTTAAATAAAGAATATCTACATTGCATTGTCATGTATATAAATTAATGTTTACACACTTATAATCTTATATAGATCAAATATTTTCTAAATGAAAAGATAATTTGGATATTTGGAAAATATTGAAATTAACAAAATGTTGTCAAATCTTATAACTTTTTGTAATATTTCTACTTTCTCTGGAATAACAAAATATTATATTGTAATTTAAAAAATAAACATTAGAACTATGGCATTATTTATGAAATTCCATATTTAAAGACTTACTCAGGTCATTTGCTTATATTTATCATTATTATTGCCATTTTTTGTTCTTCTTTTAAAATGTATAATATTTATTTTATTTATTTTTAAAGTATAGTTATTTGGACAAAATGATAGGGTGAAAAGCAACACTATTTTCCCAAATACTATACAGGATATTGAGGATTTGTGGAGAGCAACAATTTATTATAAAAATGAAAAGTAATCAAAAATTAATTCATAGCATGTCAAAACCATCAGAATGTTTCTGTGCTTGTAAAAAAATTGAATATTACCTACTTTTCAATGATGAGATCTAAATGTTAACAACTGAAAAATGAACACCAGGATTATGTTTACCTACTGACATAATTTTATAAACTCAATGTATTATTTGATAAAAATTGGTTTCATTTTCACAGCATCATAATGGATGAAAGTAATGTCTGTTGATTTGTAATGTTTTATGAATTGATTACTTGTTAAATAAAGAATATCTACATTGCATTGTCATGTATATAAATTAATGTTTACACACTTATAATCTTATATAGATCAAATATTTTCTAAATGAAAAGATAATTTGGATATTTGGAAAATATTGAAATTAACAAAATGTGGTCAAATCTTATAACTTTTTGTAATATTTCTACTTTCTCTGGAATAACAAAATATTATATTGTAATTTAAAAAATAAACATTAGAACTATGGCACTATTTATGAAATTCCATATTTAAAGACTTACTCAGGTCATTTGCTTATATTTATCATTATTATTGCCATTTTTTGTTCTTCTTTTAAAATGTATAATATTTATTAATAGAAATACTACTATAATTTTAAGTTAAGTATTGATCTATTTACATACCAAGTACAAGAAAATTATGTATTACTAAGTTTGAATTTATATCTTGAAGCATAGTAATTATTCTTTTAATTTAAAATATTAATTTTTTTAATTTTTGATTATAAATTGACTTCAAGTATGTCACTTATATTAGGAGTTAAAAAGATTATATTGTAATAAATATTTATTGTATGTTTTCTTAAATTTACATTAACAAATAAGTACATTTCATTTGTGTATATATATAATTTTATTAATTATATTTTTATATAAAATATAAAAAGGAGATATATCCTGAATTCTCTTATATTTTGGAAAGTATAAATATTCAACATTTTCTTTGCATGTTACATAAACATATATGTTTGTATTTAATATCTAATCAGTGGAGATTGAGGTGAAATCACCTATTGAAATAAGAAGTTAATGTCAATTGAAAACTTACTGCTCAAAGCATAACTTATATTTTAAATGTCTATTCACCACATATGTACTGCTGATTTTCATTTATATCAATTTGTTAATAACTTTTGAATTAATTTAAAACAAATAAACTTGCTTGGTTGTGTTTTAATTTTGCAATGCAAATTTATTGGTTAATCATATTTGGATGAGATGATATTCAATAATTGATTATATCATATAATTCATTAAAAGCAGTTATAAAAATAATTCAGAAATCAAAAACACAAAATGGTTAAAAAATGTAATTACATATAATATTCTTTGTATTAAATTTAATACTTATTATCTGACTAACTATAGATTTTAGGCAGTAATTAATTTAAAGATTTGACATTCTTAAATATTTAATAAATAATTGGAAGCTTATTAATTATTTTGTTAGTAACAAGTAATAAATATACTAAAATAGATATTATATATGAATTGCTTTGATGATTGATAAAGGTGCAAATATGATATGTGCTTGTATTATAAATAAAGATTCCATAGGATGGCATCATTTTCACACTAAAACTATAAAATATGAACATTCACGGGCCATTGCTTTTAATAATTTTGCTGTGCTTTTTTGTAATGTGAAAATAAAAACAAAACAAAATCGTCTTTTTTAAATATTATTTTTTATTAATGTATACAATTTAAATGATAATAATAAATGTAAAATAAAATCAACAAATTACAATTTGATTCCTGTTTTTTATATCGTATACTTTTTAAATTGTGTTACAGCTTTTTTTTATTAATTTTCTATCGGATATTTTTTTACATGTGTTACAGCTTTTTTTTTTATCAATTTTCTATCGGTTATTTTTTTACTTGTGTTACAGCTTTTTTTTTTTTATCAATTTTCTATCGGTTATTTTTTTACTTGTGTTATGACTTTTTTTGTTGTTGTTTAACTAAAAAATTATAATCGTAATAAAAGTTGTTATGGTTAGATTTAGGGTTAGTTTAGGGTTAGGTTTAGGGTTAGTTTTAGGGTTAGGTTTAGGGTTAGTGTTCTGTTTGTTTGTAATGCTCAAATAAAAAAATTCAAAATCGTAAGCATACTCGGACAGAAGAAAGAAACTCAAACTTTTTTAAACAACAAACAAATGTCTTCTTTACTTATTAAACATGTTTATAATATTTGCTTTTTATTAAATTTACAAAAAAACCTGTACATTTGGACTTTTCTTACTGGATATTTTTCTCGTACCACTCTTTTTTATTTCAAAAATATACAGACGATAGAATCTTCCTTGTCTCGTGAATGTTACTAACTATACATTACTTGACACGTTACCTAATTGCAACTCAATAAAAACATAGATATTTAACATTTACCCAAGTAAAAGTTCAATACAGTACATTGTAAAAAGTCTTATAATTATTGTTTTAAAACATCTGAACATTTCAATAGTTTAAAATAAAAAAAACCAATGAAAACAACATTTCAATACAATTCAAATACAAACTCTCTCATCAAGCCTTAATTATTTTATAAATTGTTCAAATTCGTAAAATGTAATTGCTGCTTAGCAACATACATGCTGTACTGCGACGCGACATAGTGGCCTGCATTCTGTAGCACAACAAAAAAGTTGTATTGTAGAAAACACGGGTTCAAATGTGTCGGCCACAGAAACAGCATTTTAATGTGTTTTGGTGCAAAAACCATGCCAGAGAACGGCGTCTTTAGCTATAAGATGAGTACCATATGATAATTATTAAAGATGAGTAAAGGGAATTGACAATGAAATGTTCATGTGTATCATTTTGGATCAATAATGATTAAAATAAATATTACATTAAGTTAGTATACAGCCATAAAGATCATAATCTTATTTAGTTATAGAGTTGATAATAGTAATATATTTTATTCTGTTACAAATTAGAGTGATTTGTTTTAATTGTATTTAAAGTTTGTTAAGTGGATTGTAAATTTAATTTAAATATTACATTTTAATATTAATATTTGAGTATAATAAATCAAGCAATCTTTTATATGTTTTGACAGTTATAGTATAAAGTTTTAATAACTTATCTTTAATAAACTGAAGAGAAATTGGATGTGATTTGTCAATTTCTGGAATAAGCATCAAAGAAGAATGTGATTTATTTTATATATTGTTATGATTGGATATTGAAAATCTTAAGGTTGTTTAATAGGATGATTTCATTTTACAATATAATAAGCTGGTGAAAATAGAAAGATACATTAGATCAATTGATTTTGTATTATTATTAAGTATTTAATGTTATTGTAATTGACTTAGTTAATAAGAGTATATTGATATTGGTGGAATAGTAGGGTTGTGTTAGAAATCATTTTATTTTATTTAGTTCTAACTAGAAATCAATTATTGAGTTATATATTTTGTTAGATATCATAATATTTCAAACTTGTAGGACATATTAAGATTATCATTTCAGCCAATCATGAATTATTTCATTTAAATATAAATACAAATAATGTTTGATTTCTGGTACAAGTTAATATTATTATAAACAATGTGTTGATTCATTAGGAATACTAAAGTGTATGTGTAATTCTTTGTCATTATTTGTATTCTATTATAAGGGATCTATGTAATAGGCATATACTGTTATTTATAAGACAATGATATTTAGTTTTATTGCTTTATCTTTACCCTATTGCAAATGATGCTTATATTTTAAGACAGTTTGAAATAATGTCTTATTTATTTTCTATCTGTTCTAAAGAAGGTTATAACAAATGTTATTATCATTAATTTATTGACTTAAGTGTTAGATTGTTATCCATTGATTGATATTCATTTTAATGTAGATTATTTTTTTCATTCTGTTACAAATAATGCTGCAATTCAAGTGCATTATTAAATTAGGATTGTTTTTCCTTAGTTTATTATTAACAAATGGTAATCAGTAATTAGGCTATGCTTCAGGATACAGCATAGCACAAAATATTTAATTTATATATAAAACCATTAAATGTCACATGATCACTGTTTCTTACACTTGCCCAAGCTGTTAAAACAGGGAAAACTCTCCATATAGTAGAGGCACTCAGTGCAGGCCAGAAGAGACACTCAGTGCAGGCCCGAGTAATCAATAGATGCAAGGGGGTTTGAGTAACAAAATCCCTATCTAGTGCCTACTCATCCAATATTCCTAGACTAGTTTCTAGCTTGTGGCTTTCATCAATGAAGAGCTTTGGATCTGAGAATACTGCACCTTGATCTTAGGATCTAATACAACCTTCCAGCAGCCACCTTTTATATCTATTTAACTACAAAACTATGAGTCTAAAATTAAAAACATAATATTTTCAATCCAAGCTCATTAACTTATTTAGTCATATAGCGCTGAACTCAGTTCAGAACTCATACATTTTGATGTCTTCAGTTCTTTAATGACCATAGCCACTATTATCCTTTTAGGAAGGATTGGTATTAAACCACTAAACTTTACATGATCACCATTTCTTATGCTTGCTCAAGCTGCTATAAGCTAATGAGCTTGGATTAAAAATATTATGTTTTCCAATTTTAGACACATTGTTTTGTAGTTAAGTAAAGATAAAAGATGATTGCTGGAGGGTTACATTAGATCATAAGATCTAGGGGCAATGCTCTCAGATCCAAGGCTCCTCGCTGATGAAAGCCACAAGCTAGAAACTTGTCTGGCAATATTGAACATGTCTGGTCATATAGATAGGGATTTTATGCACATATCTTCTTGCATCCATTGATTACTCTGGATTGCACTGAGTGGCACTATTGCATGGAGAGTTTTGCCTATATATTTATATAGAGTTCACAAAATAAGCTCTTACCAAGCTTTAAATAATGTCCTCAACCAGACCAGTTTCTGCTTCTGGCATCATCAGTGTAATGTCAGGATATTCATACATTAGATTAAAAATACCAGAACTAGCCTAGCACTTAGATAGTTTTCCAATTCAGCTATCTAACTTAAATAGCCATATGGAACTGAACTAAGTTCAGATGCACCATATATTAATAGCTTTAGCAATATAAAATCACCAAAGCCTTAATAGCAAAAATAAAATTACAAATAAATCCAAGTCAGATGTAACATGGCTTAATTATAAGCTTGTATTTACAAATGTAAATGTTCAGTCTCATATGGCTATTTAAGTTAGATAGCTGGATTGGAAGACATATGGATGTCTGAAAATTTCAGATTTTCTACTTAATAGTTATACATTAGATAAAATGTTGGGCTTGTCCTGATATTTTTAATATAATGCTTGAATATCCTGGCACCTCACTGATAATGCCAGAAGCAGAAATTGGTCTGGGGTTGAGGATATTCTGCAAGCTTATTAAGAGCTTATTTTGCGAGCTCTATACATAACATTTGTAAATAAAATCTTATAATTAAGTCATGATTTTTCAAATATATACTGATGAAAAAAATAGTTTTCTATTAAATGTTATCTTTGATGGTTTTTAGATGTCAAAAAAAAACTAAGTGAAGCAACCCTTAATGTCCATTTCATACACTTCTGACATTGCAATTGTTATCCTGCATGGTTTAATGCAGTGGTAGTAGAGTGATAGAGTGGAACATTCTGGGGTATGGGATCCACTGATATCGAATTTATTGCTGTAACTTCACATGAAGTTCTCATGAACTCTTGAGAAATGAAGACATTCAATCATTTATTTATTTATTGCAATTATTATGACTATCTATCTTATTAACAAACATAAGTAGGCTGTTCACCAATTATACAGTTTCTGTTGCGAAATAAGTTAACTAGATTTTATTTCTAAGATTGAGATATAAAAAAATACCATTTCCTTTATTTAAGATGCTTGATGTTTATTAACTGAAACATCAGTTGAGTATTTTTGAAGGTAGGAAAATGTGTGTATGAATCCTCTTTTTTATATTTACAATCATGATAGAGAAAAATAAGTTAAGGCTTTTGTATCTCAGAGGATGAATAATTATCAGTCGTTGCAGTACATGATGTAAAAGGCATGAAGAAAAATTATCTTCTTGAAAAAAGTTATTGATTATAAGTCAATGAAGAGCTTCAAACAACTTAAATTGTTTTATTTTTTCCTCTCATTCCATTTAAATGAATCAATATTGTGACTTTATTTTAACATTTTATTTTAAAAAATTATTTTTTTATACTTTAGTTTAAAAACATAATAACAACTTTAACCCTATGAATATGTGTGTATACTAATTGCCAGTTATAAGATAATTTATATTATTTGGAAATGATGCAATGTTAAAATATGTAATGATAATAATAAAAATTAATCTGTTTAAATAAAAATCACTACTATACTATTTTTCAATCTTACAGTCTATTTAACATAAAATTTGGTAATCACAAAACATAATTTTTATGTTGCTGATTTCTCAAAGCTGATGGATTCAAAAACTTGGATTCACATCTTGAAGTCATTGAAATTTTATTCCATTAGTGTATATACCATAGTCAAAAGAAAAACATATAATGTAAAATCTTTTATAAAACCCTTGCTTAACAACATCATAGAAACTGATCAGTCATAAAACTTTGGGTATATAAAATTCTTAAAAAAAAACAAAGTCACTTATAAATATCTTTATATTATCATTTCACATCATTTTTTCATAATATATTCATATAATTATGAATATTAAAAATAATCATATGATTACTTACTTAGATATGCATGTGATTGGGGAATCATTTAAAGGTTCTAGTACCCAAACAATATGTTGAGTATGACATTTCCATTCAATTGACCAAACTGACACTTTTTAAATTTTATTCAGATGAGATCTTTATCTGTACTGGGATAAGTTTATAAACAGCTGCATTTCTTTACATAACTTTAAAAAAGTTTATTATTTAATAAACAGAAAGATTTAAACTTAGGATTTTCAGTTTATTGTCATCTTCCTCTCCATCTCAAACAACTTATATGAATGACCACACACATGTGAAAAAGATAAATGATCCATAATATATATATATATATATATATATATATTGTAACAGTCAGAATCGTATATCTCGCTAACACACTGCAGAATTCAAATCCCAGACATGAAACTGAACATTCTAGGAGGGGTTGCCTTCTAGATATAATAAGTTCAAATCTAAAGCGCAAATTTTACAGCGCCATCTACATGACAACGCATCTGATGCCACTACTAGTATGACCTTTGACCAGTGCCTGGTGGTCAGAAAGAAACAAAAGACTCTATACTAAAAGAAGTTTGGGTGGCTAATTAACGTCTATGGATTTATAAAAGAAATGCAGAAAATATATATATATAGACCGAGACAGTGATAGGAATCAAATAAAATAAGAGATCAAATTTAGTTTTAAAAAATTTCACAAAATTTATTTAAATAAAATATATAATGCCACTGTCTGCTTATATAAGACAGGGACGAGTATTAAATAATTGTGGGCATTATATTTCAATAAATGACAAAAGGTTTTAAAACAAAGTGATATATTCTATTCCTCGGGCTAATAGCATTACGATAATGTGCTTGACGAGATAGGAACACGTGCAAGGTGCTTTGAGCAATTATGCAAGTTTAAGAAAATATTTGAAATTAAGTGTTATAAAATATTTATTTACCTCGAGAATAGCATGGACAGAAGCTTACTAAGCAAGAAAGTGGGAATGTGATCAAGACATTTATTTGAGAATAATAATAATAGAGTTACATTGGGAGGTCAGTATTGCTGATAATGAATTTATTAAAGTTGGAGGGTGTGACACGTTTAAGTCATGGATGCTTTGTAAAATAAATATAAAATAAAACAATATTGAAGATCCGGAATAATTACGGAGGGCATCTCGCCGCTAACCCGTTTTAAAGTATTTTATGAACAGCCGAGACTTAGCGACTGTGTGACGATTGCATTTAATTCCCAGGGGTGTCATTTGGGACACCCTCTGCCTGGAAACTTGCAATAAGTGAAAAGAATGGACTTTGCCGTGTAAAGAATCCTTGGAAAAATAAAACAAAGCGGTCTCAACAACCAATTCATTTACCAGCAATACGAGACTAGTGTATATAAAAACATACTAAATGGGTTTTACTCAGATTAAGAGAAATGCCCAATCAAATTCCCCAAAATTCATTTAAAAGGGTCCGCACATTCTCAACGTCAATGATGAACTTTACAATTAAAGTACAACATGGTAATTAAAATAGGAAAATGCATGTTTGCGGGTTTGAAAAGTAAGTATAGATTTATATACGCAATTATGCATTTGGGGACACATTTAAATCACTGACCTCGCACATACTCTCATGGTAGATTAAAATCAATAACATGTATTTAAACTATGTGATTATATTATATTAAAGAAAAGAATCGCCCCCGAACAAGTGATTTGCAAGATAATAAAGTTGGAAAATTATAAATTTAAAACATGCCTTAATAGCGGCGTCTTACTTTCAATAAAGGGAATAGTTCACTCGGTCAAAGACAATTCTGACACACCATCATAATAAAATAAAAGAAAGCTTTATAAATAGAAAATATTAACCCAAGGATAGAGAGCAAAATGTTGAGTATATTTAAACACGTTAAAGAAATACATAATGAAGATATGTGAAATATAAGAAAACAATGTTAAATAGCTATAACATGTTAGTTAGGAATCACAAGAGCTCTTGGGTTAATTTAGGGTTACCTCTGGAGAAGCATTTAGATGATAGATTGATGGTCGGCAGGTTTTTATATAATTTAACAGCAAAATCTGGAAATGTTCATATTTTTGGCAGCAGCGGTTCCGGGGTTCGTGTGATGACTTCCGATGGTCTACGGCAGCAGATGACCATTCCAGAGAGAAATAGCCTTCTTGTGCTCTACTCTATCATGACAAGATTTACAAATTACTAGAATAGAACTCAGAATGATTTCTCTTAGAAACATTAGAAAAAAAACTCTCTAGAACAAAAGAAAACCCTTCTTTTTAGAGTAGATGTTAACAATAGAACTGCCCTGGAGCATTACAAAAATATATCAGACTTATCAGCTGTAATTAAATCTATCTGAATGTCTAAAGGAATTCAACATTAATTAATTTCTTTTGTTAATTTCCCTGTCAACATTCAGATTACAAACTAGATTGACTTATAAATTACTTTTACTAATTAAAGAAAACCTTAAGTGGACATCTGCTGTTTTTAGATAAACTTATATAATATTAACTAATTAAACTATTGTCCATCATTTATTTTAACAGAAATATTTGGAATAACTTTTATTAAATTAAAGAAAATGATTTTACTTTTTAAATTGCAATATTTGAATCTATTTACTAAACGAATATTTACTAAATGAATTTTATTTTAAATCAAAATATATTATGACAGTAATATATTTGTAAATAGATTCAAACAAAATAACTTTAACAATTTATAATTTTGATATGTTTAAAATGCATATCATAGTGTGTGCGCAATAATGACTTATATAACCTACTTTTTAATAAATTAAAATTATGTGAACATATACATAATCTATAATCTTTTATTTATTTGGGAATGACTTATATATATAATATGAGCATTGTACTCGTGGTTTAAAATTAGGCGGGATTTTCGGTATATAAGCATATTGCAGACACACTACGATAGATTGGGGTTCAAACTAAGGTATGAGGTAGGAAATAGGTGAGAAAAGGTGAAACGAAGATCTGCAAAGCAGACCTTACTGTTTCACCTTCCCTTAGTGACGGAACAAAAAAAATTGTTAAAAAAAAGATCTTACAACAGGTGTCCACCTATAAAGCCTGCATAAACAAAATTTACAAGATAACCCATAATGTACAGGATATAAATATAATGAAAAAATAAACTGAATTATATACCCAGATCATATTGATAAATCTACCACCTAGCGAACATTTTGTCTATTATTTTCCCCTTTCAACAAATTTTATTTAACGTTTTACAAGTTTAATATTGGTTATATCCTATCTCCTTGCTCATTTATCCTGTGACGTGTCCATTTTTATTTTATTTTTTTTTTGTTTTTCAAAAAAAAAAATTACTATAATCCTGGGTCTGGTGGGTGATATACAAGGGGTTTTAGACTCCTAGCATTATAAGTCCCCCTTATGGTCCCATTATCCTCCAGTAAATATGCATTTGGGCCACTTACCCGTTTTATCACATATGGCCCTTGATACAGTGGGAAAAACTTCTTGTATATACACTGGTCCTGGCTACTGGGCTTTGGAGTTCTGACCCATACATGATCCCCAATTTGAAATTGGTAGAACCTTGTTTCCTTTAATTGTTTTTTTTCTGCTCGGGCTTTCCGACGATGATGAACTGCTCGCCGGTCCTCTTCTCTGTCAACTTCTTGATCATCCTTGGGCAGAGGTATTTTAATTAATGGTTGCTCTGGCTTACAAAAATGAAGATGCATTGGTGTTAGTCCTGTAGCCCCATTAATGGTTCCATTAATATACTGAAAAATTTCTTCCGTTCGGGTGACCCAGCCTCGGTGGTTATCGTGGATGTATGTCCAAAACAGCCAGTTAATTTCCCGCATGACCCTCTCGCAGGGGCTGGATTGGGGGTTTATAATGGATGTCATCACATGCCTGAGATCTTGGCTTTTTATCCAGGTCTGCCATTCTCGTGAAGTGAAAGCCGAGCCGTGATCTGAGAGTATTGCTTCGGGCTTGCTGATAGTCACAAATTGCTTGCACTGTAACACCTTAATTGCACTTTTTGAATCTGCCCTTATGACCGGGTAGGCCCATGCATACTTAGAAAATACATCGTAGGTGACAAAAAGGTACCGACATCTATGATAGGATGGTAGTGGCCCATAGTGGTCTACTGCTAATACCTTGTTGGGTCCCAATGGGATAATGGAGGCAGGGTACCGCTGAAGATCTTATTTGGGGGTTTGCTTTTAGTGCATGTATTACATTTCTGGAGCGTATGTAATACATTACTATACATCTGAGGCCAATGAAACTGCCACCTCAGGGCTTCTTTGGTTTTTCTGGGACCATAATGTCCCACCATGCTGTGCATATAAGTGATTAGTGGGCTTCTTAAATCAGGTGGTATGAGAATTTTCCACAATCTATTCTCAGATTGTTGCAGCAAAAGTCCATTTTGCAATCTGTATCTCCTTTTTCCCCTACCAGTAGTACATCCTTGAGCAGGGTTTCCTTGCCTTTGGACTTCTTGCATTAAATCTCTGTACTGTGGCTGCTTTTCCTGCCAATACTGCAAATTCTTAAGTTTCTTTTCAATTTCCTGGTCCAACACGTTAGTCATGATTATTAAAGGCTGGTCTGGTATCATACGGTTGCAAGGTTTAACTTCCACAGGGTGATGACTCAATACATCGGCCACAATATTTTCAGGGCCTGGACAATAAATTATCTTGTAGTGAAATTTCTGCAGGACAAGCTCCGTCATATAAGACGATCATTGTTTAGATAACTTTTATTCAGAAATTCCAAGCACCAGTGGTCTGTAATTATAATTACTTCCGATCCCAGCAATATCTGCTTGAATTTGCTGCATGCCCATACAATGGCTAAACTCTCTTGTTCAGTGACAGTATAATTTTTTCTGCACCTCTTAAGGTATGGCTACTGAAGTACAAGACCTGATGTTGACCTGCTTGATTAACCTGGAACACTACAACACCTAGACCTTTCTTGCTGCTGTCAGTCTGCAAATAGAATGGGCAAGTAAAATCAGGATAACATAACATCACAGTCTGGAGGAAATTGTCCTTGATTTTCTTGAAATCTTGCTTGTGCTGTTCATTCCATTCCCACTGATGGTGTTGCTTCAATAGTTCCAGCAATGTGGAGGTATCTTTTGCAAAGCCTGGATAGAACTTATGGTAGTAATTGCAGAGGCCTAAAAAGGATTTAATCTGCTTTCTATTGATAGGTCTCGGGAAGTTCTGGATTGCTTCTACCTTATCCGGATGGGTCTGAATTCCTTGTCCATTTACGATGTGTCCCAAAAAGGCAATTTCTTTTAGAGCAAAGTGATTCTTTTCTAGATTCACAGTAATATTCTTTTGGGCACATTCAGAAAAGAACTGCTTCAGGTGTTCCAGGTGTTCTTGAGGATTGCGCGATGCAATGACCACATCATCGATATAGCACACTAATTTTTTTTAGATCTTTGGATAGAACTTGGTCCAAGCACCTCATTAGTCCAGCGCCGCTGTTTATGAGCCCAAAAGGTACTCTCTTAAACAGATGTGTTTGCCCTTGTGATGGTAGGCCATGTATTTCCTGTCTTTGGGGTGTAATATCATCTGCCAATAGCTAGCAGTTAAGTCTAATGTGGAAAAAATATTTTTTGTATATAATTTGATAAAAACTTCCTGTACAGGTGGTGGGATATCCCGTTCCGGTATCGTGATATTGTTGAGCATTCTGGCATCTAAACACAGTCTTATAGACCCATTTTTCTTTTTCACAACCACTAATGGGTTATTATATGGTGATGATCCTTTCTCAATTACCCCCCATGTAATTATCTGTTGGATCTGAGCGCTCACTTCATCTTGATATTGGAAAGGAATGAGGTATGTCCGGGCCTGGAAGTGGGTTTCCTCCTTCACACGAATCCGGTGGACCTAACCTTTAATTTCTCCAAGGATTGGAGAGAAGATTTTCCATACTTGCCATTAATAGTTGATGCAACTGGGACTGATTCTCGATAGTTTCTAGTGATGATTCTTTGAGCTTATCTTTGATGGTGCTTTCATTGATGCTGGCCTCCATACACTGAACTTGGATTCCAGGTAGGACATTGGCTTCATTAAAATCTATCTTCTCTTTCTGGACCATGATTGAATTCGTGGCATAGTCAAGGATACACTTATTTTGGGTCAGAAAATCAGATCCAATTATAACATCATGGACCAATCCTTTTATAACTAGGAAAGTGTGGCCAATGGTTATTTTCCTGAAGATTATTTCTAACCATACTTGATATGCTTCAGTCTTGGTTCTTTTTCCATCAGCCAGTTTCATCTGGATGGGATGGGATGGTAATTTGGATATACATCCGCTCCGTTCTTCCATTCGTAGCAACCATCCCGTTGAAATGCAGGAAATCTGACTGCCAGTGTCAATGATGGCAGGAAGTTCAATGGATCCCACTCCGATGTTTATTACTGGACACGGACCAATAGGAACTCCACAGGTGGGATCCTCTTCTCGGATAACCATTGACATGGGGTTCACATCCCCTAAGAGGCTTCCTTTTGTTGGAGGATGAGAGTAGTGGGGTTGTGCTAACACGGTTCTTTTGGGTCTCGTATTCCCTCCCATCATATTTTGTTCTGATTGACGGTGGGGATTCCATGGGCCATAGTTGATCATCGTCAAAAAGTCCACCATGACTTCCACATCTTTTATTCTGCTGCTGACCATAAGCCATTGGATAGGTAGTGGCATATTCAGTTGGATTGTATGGATGATGTAGGAATCTGAAAACTTGAACGTGGTGAGTGATCTAAATCAGTTTACCAGGCAAATGAAAAATTGCACGCAAGTATCTTTGATTGCTTCATACTTCTCCTGGCAAATCGTATTTAGAATCACACTCTGCTGATCCTCACTCCAATAATACTTCAATAATGTGTTACAGTAATTGGCAAAGTCGCTCGGTTTTTTAGTCAACATGCCCCACCAATCTCTTGCATAGCCATATAAGTAATGGCTAGCAATCACAGTCTGTTCGCGACAGTTCATCTTACACAGAGAAAAAAAATCCCACAAGCTATCCAAGTGTGGGTGAGGATTTTCTCCTACTTTCCTCAAAATATCTGAATGATGATGATTTTATCAATCTGGGTTTGAATCCCGAGGTCTGAAATTAATATACTGCAGGCTGCATCTCTTGTACTATTGTTGATTTGAGAAATTGGTCTATTACTGTCAAAGGTCTGACAGCTTTGATTTGTAGTTCTGCCCTCTTTCCAGTTTTCTAGGTAGCGTTCTTCAATATTAAGTTCGAGAGCCCTTTGGTTTTTTTGTTACTTTGACAATTTCGTAGAGAAGCAGCCTGTTAAATATTTTATAGTCTTCCTCTTTTCTTCGGGCTTCCTCTTCATGCTCTCTTGCCCTCTCTTCACTTCTCCTATACAATTCCTCCAGATATTTCCGATTGAAATCTCCCTGGCTCATTTGCTGGACAGGTCTCATACTTATTGGAGGAGATTCAAGAAATCCAGATGGGTCCAGTTCTTGTTCATTGTGGTTGTTCATATTATCCATGGCCTTGGATGATTATCGTGATCGATAATGATGATGACTTTTTCCTTTTATTTTATTGCTAACTATTTAATAAATCCTAAAAAAAATTTTAACAAATAGGTGTACTTTTAAAACACAATATATAGCACTGATGAAAATTTTAAACTGTCTTACGGTTGAACTTACTAAAACTAATACGGTTAAAAAAATACTATTATTATTTTTCCTTGTTTGATTCTCTGCGATTATTACGTTTGACTTCAAATTTTATTAATGGCTAAAAGGCTATCTCCCTCTCGGTTCTGTTGGCCTAATTTCTGCTTTTATGTTTATCACTAAAACCCCAACTACTGCCCTCTTATTACTGCTAAAATTTCTCGCTTAAATCTGCTGCCAACATATATATTTTTAACTGCCCATATAAATAAAAATCTCTTAAATTCTACCTGTCAAAATATTTCGCTAACATATATATTTTTAAACTCAAGCAATTTTATTTATATACGTTAACATTCGCTAGATCCGGGTATACTTATTTCGTTCCTTCTTATTTAAGATTAGCATACATATAATTTTATTTACATAATTATTGATCCGATTCACGTCTCATTATTTGGTCTAGGAAAAATTTACACACGGAAAAACAAATTACATATAAAGAATTTAGCCTGGTGACAAAATTTATTTTAGAAGTAACTCCGTTTAGTGAAATTACCCTTGGGTGCCATGTCACCAGTTAAAAATATCCATAGACTGTTAGCTTCCCAAAATTAATTTTAAATAATTCCATTTAACTATGGGCACTTGTTAAAACATTCGCATTTTTTTATTGATTACAACATTTGATTTATGATTATTTCTGAATTCCATACGATAGCCTATTATATCTAGGTCATTACCGTACAAAATTATTATTATGCTATCTTGTACATTGAGCCAATAAAACTTTATTTTGAGAGTAAAATACAATATTTGAAATATTCATAGATTGTCACAATATTCACTTGGGACAATATTTAAGTAATTTACGCTATGCGTACATAGCGTGATTTAGTGAAACTATATATACAGATAAATACAGATGGCTCATATCGCACTATAGCAAGTTTGGACGTTCTGATTATATAAAATAAGTAATTGAATGCCCGAGTCAAACAAAATACATGAAATATACACGCAAATAGATAATATAGAGTTTGAAAAATATTATATATCAAAAATATAAAGGATTTGAGTGATTACATACGAAACAAAATGCTAGAATTAAGCTACAGGAATGTGGGTGTTTAAACATTCGAGGCTCCACATTTGGGCAAGCCATGGACCCGGAAAAAAAAATTTAGTATGTAACAGTCAGAATCATCTATCTCGCTAACACACTGCAGAATTCAAACCCCAGACATGAAACTGAACATTCTAGGAGGGGTTGTCTTCTAGATATACTAAGTTTGAATCTAAAATCCAAATTTCACAGCACCATCTATGTGATAACGCATCTGATGCCACTACTAGTATGACCTTTGACCGGTGCCTGGTGATCAGGGAGAAACAAAAGACTCTATACTAAAAGAAGTTTGGGTGGCTAATTAACGTCTATGGATTTACAAAAGAAATGCAGAAAATATATATATATATAGACCAAGACAGTGATAGGAATCAAATAAAATAAGAGATCAAATTTAGTTTTAAATAATTTCACAAAATTTATTTAAATAAAATATATATATAACGCCACTGTCTGCTTATATGAGACAGGGATGCATATTAAATAATTGTGGGCATTATATTTCAATAAATGACAAAAGGTTTTAAAACAAAGTGATATATTCTATTCCTTGGGCTAATAGCATTACGGTAATGTGCTTGACGAGATAGAACATGTGTGAGGTGCTTTGAGCAATTATGTAAGTTTAAGAAAATATTTGAAATTAAGTGTTATAAAATATTTATTGACCTCGAGAATAGCACGGACAAAAGCTTACTAAGCAAGAAAGTGAATGTGATCAAGGCATTTATTTGAGAATAAAAATAATAGAGTTACATTGGGAGGTCAGTATTGCTGATAATAAATTTATTAAAGTTGGAGGGTGTGACATGTTTAAGTCACAGATGCTTAGTAAAATAAATATAAAATAAAACAATATTGAAGATCCGGAATAATTACGGAGGGCATCTCACCGCTAACCCATTTTAAAGTATTTTATGAACAGCCGAAACTTAGTGACTGTGTGATGATTGCATTTAATTCCCAGGGGGGTCATTTGGGACACCCTCTGCCTGGAAACTTGCAATAAGCGAAAAGAACTTTGCCGTGTAAAGAATCCTTGGAAAAATAAAACAAAGCGGTCTCAACAACCAATTCATTTACCAGCAATACGAGACTAGTGTATATAAAATCACACTAAATGGGTTTTACTCTGATTAAGAGAAATGCCCAATCAAATTCCTCGAAATTGATTTAAAAGGGTCCGCACATTCTCGACATCAATGATGAACTTTACAATTAAAGTAGAACATGGTAATTAAAATAGGAAAATGCATGCTTGCGGGTTTGAAAAGTAAGTATAGATTTATATACGCAATCATGCATTTGGGGACACATTTAAATCACTGACCTCGCACATACTCTCATGGTAGATTAAAATGAATAACATGTAGATTTTAAACTATGTGATTATATTATATTAAATTGCCCCCGAAAGAGTGATTTGCAAGATAATAAAGTTGGAAAATTATAAATTTAAAATATGCCTTAATAGTGGCGTCTTACTTTCAATAAAGGAAATAGTTCACTCGGTCAAAGACAATTCTGACACACCATCATAATAAAATAAAAGAAAGCTTTATAAATAGAAAATATTAACCCAAGGATAGAGAGCAAAATGTTGAGTATATTTAAACACATTAAAGAAATACATAATGAAGTTATGTGAAATATAAGAAAACAATGTTGAATAGCTATAGCATGTTAGTTAGGAATCACAAGAGCTCTTGGGTTAATTTAGGGTTACCTCTGGAAAAGCATTTAGGTAGATTGATGGTCAGCAGGTTTTTATATAATTTAACAGCAAAATCTGGAAATGTTCATATTTTTGGCAGCAGCAGCAGTGGTTCCGGGGTTCGTGTGATAACTTCCGATGGTCTACGGCAGCAGATGATCGTTCCAGAGAGAAATAGCCTTCTCACGCTCTACTCTATCATGTCAAGATTTACAAATTACTAGAATAGAACTCAGAATGATTTCTCTTAGAAACATTAGAAGAAAAACTTTCTAGAACAAAAGAAAACCCTTCTTTTTATAGTAGACATTAACAATAGAACTGCCCTGGAGCATTACAAAAATATATCAGACTTATCAGCTGTAATTAAATCTATCCGAATGTCTAAAGGAATTCAACATTAATTAATTTCTTTTGGTAATTTCCCTGTCAACATTCAGATTACAAACTAGATTGACTTATAAATTACTTTTACTAATTAAAGAAAACCTTAAGTGGACATCTGCTGTTTTTAGATAAACTTATATAATATTAACTAATTAAACTATTGTCCATCATTTATTTTAACAGAAATATTTGGAATAACTTTTATTAAATTAAAGAAAATGATTTTACTTTTTAAATTGCAATATTTGAATCTATTTACTAAACGAATATTTACTAAATGAATTTTATTTTAAATCAAAATATATTATGACAGTAATATATTTGTAACTAGATTCAGACAAAATAACTTTAACAATTTATAATTTTGATATGTTTAAAATGCATATCATAGTGTGTGTGCAATTATGACTTATATAACCTACTTTTTAATAAATCAAAATTATGTGAACATATACATAATCTATAATCTTTTATTTATTTGGGAATAACTTATATATATAATATGAGCATTGTACTCGTGGTTTAAAATTAGGCAGGATTTTCAGTATATAAGCATATTGCAGACACACTACGATAGATTGGGGTTCAAACTAAGGTATGAGGTAGAAAATAGGTGAGAAAAGGTGAAACGAAGATCTGCAAAGCAGACCTTACTGTTTCAAAATATATATATATATATATATATTATGCAAAACCAGCACTCATCAATTAGGTCAGATCATATGGTAGATTATGATCTGGCCCAACTGATGAGTGCTGGTACTGCATTAAATGTGCATTTGGTTGTTTGAGATTGAAAGGAAAATGAATATAGACTGAAAATCTTAAAGTTCAAATTCTCTATTTACTATAATAAACATTCAGTATACTGAATGAATAGGCTAATTTTTATCAATTAATATTTAGAAAAAGGAAAAATGATTCAAAATTAATTTTTCAATTCATTTTAAAATTAATTTAACAATGTGGCATTGATAAAAAACACTTCCCAGTAAATCATATTAGTATTGATCCAATTAAACTCACAATTTTTTTCTGAATATTTACTCTGTAAGGGCATTATGTAATACTTTTAATTGTTACTTACAAACAACTAAGTTTTTTTTGTCAAGCATTGGTGGCCGAAAGATCAGCACAGTAACCTTGCAAGAAGTTGCTTGCAGACAGTTGTTGCAGGTTCGCTTCCTGCCAGATGCTTTGACATATGAAAAAAAAACAGCTAAGTTTATTTACACAGCTTTAAAGAGTTTAATTATTTAATAAGAGGGAGGGATGTTTTAAATTATAAAAATTTAACAATGTGAAATTGATAAAAAAAATTTCACTACACGATGTGGTTTGTTAGTTCTTTATTATTAAGTTTGGTGATATTTTTTACTTCAACATTTAAAAAAAAAATGAATTAATGGCATAGATCATCTATATGAAAGCATTTTTGGGAACTTTAAGTTGAGTTCTGATTTGCATTTGCAGTAACAAATAATATTATTATCTATTTCTAGAAGATCTAGTAAATATTCCATTTTTTTATTAATTAAATAAGTTTTGAATTAATGTATGATACAAAAATGTTTTCCCCTTGGGAAGTGATGGCAGTTTATAAAAGTCAAAGTATGTTACTTTTTGAATTTTCTTCAGTTTTAAACAGCTTCATATTCATTTTCCTTGATAGTGAGATTGATGAGATTGTAAAAATCTAAAAAAAAAAGACGATACTAGATAACTTTTAGAATATAGTTTAGATAACTTTTCAATTACATTACACATAAACTTTAACTTTTAATCAAAATAGTTTTTTTTACAAATTGATTTGCTTCTGTCAAAAATTTAAACTTTTATAATTGAAATTCAGTGTTTATAGAATGTATTTTCTTTATCAATAGCAGTAAGTGAGCAACTGTAAACCAAATTTGTAATTTTTAGATGTTTTGCATCAAAAAATTATAAACATGTCAAGCATTGGTGGTCGAGAGCTTAGCGACGGCTGCTTTACAAGCAGTTGTCCCAGATTAGCGGGTTCCCTTCCCGCCTGGTGCTATGACACATGAAAAAAAAATTATAAACATGTTTATTCATATACTTTAATATGTTTATACTTCAAGAATCAATTCATAAATAATTTATAATTTTATTTTATTATTTACAATAATCAATAGATTTCCACTTGTTATATGTAATCTATCCAATGGTATAAGTAATTATCTGGAAATTGAGATTTTAAATTCAATTTTAAAATAAGAACGGTGAAAATGTCTGTCTGGCTAATTGAATGAGAATCTGTTAAGCTTTAACTACAACTTTAGGGTCTAAAGGTCACCTGATTACTGGAAAATCTATCACACAGTAAGTAATTAATACTTATCTAACTTTGAGCATTATTAGTGTTATTATCTAAATAATACATAGTTGGAGTGTAGTTTAAAAATTTATAATTACAATTTGAAATTGACTATTTGTTAGTGTATTTTCAAAACAGATTATGTTTATCTATTTAATGAGGTTTATTTAAAGTTCTTTGAATTAATAATTAATAGTCAAATTGCAATCTTTACTGTTTTTATAAACATTTTAGACCATATATAAAAGTGAATTTCCACATTTATTGTTTAAAGAAGACTGTTTTGACAACAAATTAAGATTGTTGATTGTTATTGATATTTCTATTGTTTAAGATGTGTTGACAGTTTTCATGTATTTACATTAACATTTATTTAATCTTGAGCATAATTAGCTTTACTATCTAATAATACATAGTTGAAGTGAAGATTGAAAAGTTGTAATTGCAATTTGAAAGATATAATTGATTATTTTTTAGTCTGTTTTCAGAACAGATTATGTTTGCCTGTTTAATGAGGTTTATTTAACTTTCTTTGAATTAATAATTTCATTCTTTGTAATCAAGTTGCAATATTTACTTTCTATATAAACATATTAGACTATATATAAGAGTAGTTTCCACCATTATTGTTTAAAGAAGACTGTCTTGACAACAGATTGAGATTGTTATTGATGTAGTTCAAGCTATATAATGTAATATCATTTTTTTCTTTGCATATGTAATTCCTAATGATATTTATTATAACATTAGTTAAACAAGTGCTATGATTTTAAAAATATAAGCATATATATAATATTCCAGCATTAAAAATATGTTGTATGACTAATTATTCACTATCAATTGTATATATAATTAGTTTCTTAAAAAATCATATAACATTTAAACAAGCCGAATAAGATATTAATCAATCATATAAACTTTATTGCTTCGGACTGCCACTTTACTATTCTGCTAAATGTATCTCATAAAGTAGCTACTTTAAGAAATTATTGTTATAGAAATAAGAGATTAAATAATTCTAGTGGGGTAGCTTTGTTTCAGAAAAGTCAATTTTATAAAGATCATTTGAGTGTTGGCCACTGTGATAAATTTGTTAAATGTAATTTTATTTAATAATAATATTATTTGTAATAATGTAAAGGATAAAGAAAAATATGATTTTATTTATTTGCCACTTAAATTATCTTCTTGTAGGATTGTATATAAAAATAATAATTTGTTTGGAAATAAAAAAAAATGCTTGACAAAAGGTATTACTTTGAATTTTTAATAGAAAGACTATTCCTGGAGTAATGTATATTATCCCTTGTTTTTGTAGAATATATATATATAGATCAGAGTAGTTCGAATATGAAACAATAAAGGTACATGAAAGTAGGGTTAGAAATAAATATTTTAGTTCTGCTTTATATATCCATAAAAAAGGTACAGACCACATTATTAATTTTGATAAGGCTAAGATTGTCTTCTCTGAGAGAATTAAAATAAAAACAATTAAAGAATCTTTATTACTAAAAAGTTATGTTTCTGAAGTAATTAATTTCTTTAAAAATTATTTTAATATTATGTGTGTATGAAATGTAAGTGGAATTGTGGGTACTGTTTAGTTTAATTATGTTGTTATTTTGTAGTTCTTTACATTTGAGAAATCTGCTGTAGCAGTAAAGCCATTAATTGTGTTTAGAGTTTATTTTTTTGGTTAATCTGGTTGAGTTGTGAAATTGGGGTAATTTTGATTATTTTATTGACTAGTTTAGCTTTAGGTTTTTAATATATATATATTGTACCCCTACTTCTTGATATATAAAATAGTTTAAAATACAACTAGCTCAGTTACATTATTATGCTTAATTAAAATTTGCATATCTATCTTTAATATACTTTTATATTATCATATCTTAATTAAATTTATTATCAATCATTAAAATCAATATAGTTTTAGATTATACTAATTAAATAAGTATTTATAAAATTATGAGACTGTGAAGTAAAGTTACAAAGTAATAAGCAGATTTACACTGAGTCAATATCTCCCAAGATACTATCTCAATGGCATAAGAATACTATCACTACCCTGTCACTTTACCACTACATCTATAGCATTCTTATGGCTTTTAAATGAAATAAATTATCTTTAATAATACTAAAATAATTCCTAACTTTAACTTAAAATATAATTAAATAATCTCAGGTTCTTCTAAGTTGTTTTAAAATAATAATAATTCATGTAAATAAGTATGATGTGGGATTTTATATCAAACTTAAATACACCTAACTTATTTAATAATAATAATAATAATACTAATCTTAGAATGTAATTTAATCTCATCTATTTCTATGATATAATTAATCACTAAATAAATAAATAATTATATGTAGATCTTTTATTTCATATGGTATCTTCATTTTAAAATAGATCAAAATCTTATACTTAATAATCTGTGGCAATAAACAATATTGTATTCTTATAATGTGCATTATAATCATCTTATGACCATTGTAATATTTATGTTCATGTCAATCAATTCTTATAAAATAATGTTAAGCAAATATGGTATTCAATTCTAAGTAATAATAATAAATTCAATTTTGTGCAAATATTATGTTTATTTCAAATCATCTGATGTCAAAATGCTGAGGTGAAAATAATGAAACTCGACACACTTTTAAAAAAACAAATTAACAAATTTATTCACAATAACTTCAAATAAATTTATTTACACTATTTACAGTTTATAACTTATGACAACAAATAAAATAAAATAAAATAAGAAATACAAATATAAGAGGCTTACACTGTTATTAACTTATGTACTTAATAAGGAATTACACATTCCTTCAAATGCTATATTAATAATATTACAGTGTGTTTTTCCAAAACGTAGATTTTTAAAATAACTAGTAATGTACTTTAATTACTACAAATAACAATACATGTCAAGACTATTTGTGTAGCATGTGTACATAATGTAGCTTTACCTATTAAATAACTACATTAATTAAATATCATTTATAATATATTATAATGTCTTCACTTTATTACTAGCATTGCTTAATATCTGTATATAAAATCAATATCTCTTTATAATGTAAAACAAATGATTGGCTATAATTATATTCCACCTAATGTAATTCCTGTTATATGTTTTATAAAATATGCATTCTATATCTGTATTATTCAAATATTAATATTTAAATCATTTATCAATTTTAAATTCATAAAACATTACATTAGATAAATTTTATGATTCCTTTCTGTATAAAATCATTATTTTACCCTATGTGCTTTACTAACCTTTCTAATAAATTTCTATCTATAACATATCCTAAACTTATTTAAAACATTTTCCGGAAACAAATATCAACTTCAAATAAAATATTCTTAGTAAACTTTTCAATCTAAATATAGGCTTCTACTCATAACGTAACCTAACTTATTCAATAAACAAAATACACAAAAATATAGACTTCTAAAATCCTTTTCTAAAATTGCAAAAAATAAAATAATTACTTAGATAAATAATAAACATCATTTTAATACTAAGCATAAATAAAAATATCAAAATTATTTACGAAAGAATCATATAATTATTTCTAAGCTCCCATGCAATGTTGTATCATGTTTATATTATAAATTAAAAATTATGCATATTTTAATAAAGTTTGCTGTCAATATAATGTATGCGTTTTCATAATATATTTATCCATTCATTCTACAACAACATAATATTCAGTTGATCTAAAGAAAAACATATTAAATTCATTAAAAATCATTATACAATATTTTTTTACCATAATAATAATGTCCATTCTGCTATCCAGTATTCTTCGGAATTTGCAGCTTCATAAAATAAAAATCATTCACATTTTCATTCATAAACATTCATTAGAATATTCCGTGTTATATTAATTATAAAAATAAGTTTATGTAATTAATTATTATATTATTTTTAAGTTACTATTTAATAAATGTACCTAACCTACTTTTAAAAAGTTTAATAATATTTAAATTTTATGTTAAATAAATAAAATAAAATCATATTACATAGTCCATCGTCGATTTTTGTCCTACCATAAAGTTCTAACAAATATCCTCCGTATAAAGTCAATAAAACACTATTTCCTGTTCCGTTGAATCATGTGCTTCTTGAAAGTTTATAATAAAAAAATGATAACGTTTTTTTTTTAAAAATAAAATAAGTTTCCCAAGAAAACAAAATAAAATTAAAAAATAGTTTATAAGTTCTCTGGATCCAGTTCTTCATAGAATATTATTCAAAAAGTCATTATTTCAAAACTAAGTTATAATTTATAAAATTATCCTTCAATTATCTTAAATTAACTTAGTTTGGCTTGGCTTAGTTTAACTTGATTTGGATATCCATGTATTACTTGCACATTTATAAATACCATATTCCGGTAAGAATTAATTTCTTCATCTATAACGTCCAGCGTTTAGATAACTTTAATAAAATAATTTTATTATATTACGATTTTTTTTTAAAATACTTATACTTATAATATATTTGCCTTTTCAAATTATCAATCTCTAGTCTTTTAAGCATAAAGACTTAACAAGGCAAGTATTTATTTAAAATCACTACTGCATCTTATATCTTTCCATAAGATATACATTTTACTTCTATAATTTGTCAAAATACTTTCTTTTACAGAAATATTTATATTTTTTTAAAATATCTATTAGTAATAGACAATAGTAATTTAACTTTTGAAAACTATTTTTAGTCCAAAATACTATTTTTCTCCATCCCGTAGTTTTATGTACTAATCCAGCGTCTGTTACTTCTATAGCATAAAGTTTCTGACATATTTTTCCGATACACGATGTTTCCATGATTATTTGTACGTAAATTGAGTTTCGATATTGAGAAGATAATAGGGAATTATTAAGATATCTACTGCATATTCATTATTTAAACTTTTATAAAATTATATACAATAACACTCTTATAATTTTACAACTGATTTTAAGAGCGTTTATAAATTTACTTGGCTATTTTTTTAATAGCACAAACGACTTAGAAGTTTTATTGTAGAGAGCCCCCTCAACAATTGAATCCAGCTTATATACTGCCAGAAACTCCTTATCTGATTGGTAGGTTTAAACAATCAAAATTTCTTATTTACATATTTACCAACACAATATTAAAAATAAATAATAATGACTTATTTAATATTTGATATTTTATCAAATTCTTTCAAAACAATATTTATCATTTATTCAAATCTATTAAACATTCTTTTGAAATATTATTTCTCACTTGATTTAAATCTTAACTTTTATAAGATCATTTAAAATAAATTAGATCTTTTTAAATACGTTACATTTTTAAGACAATATTTTATAAAATCAAATTTAATACTTTACATTAATATCTTTATTTTTATCTCGTGATAACTCACGTATTATTTATAAATTTTACAACATGATTTTGTAAAATAATAATTGCAACTCCATTAGACAACTTCCACGCGTGTGTGTATAACATCTGTTCTCTATAACACAAGAACGCTTGTCTAAAAATAAACTTAACAATTGCTTTTTTAAAATAAATATTTATTTTTAAAAATAAATAAGATATTATATCAGATTTTAAAATAATTATTTGATATGATTAAAATCAAATATTAATCTCAATTTAAATACTTATGATCTAAAATATTTTTATTCACTTTTAACATATATTTCAAATTAAAAATATCTTTGTTTAATTTTAACTGGTCTTTTAAATACTTTAGCTTCAAATATTTGTTATTAAATTTATTAATGCAGTATTACATCATAATCATCATCATTTTTAATATCTTCTCAATACCAACACAATTCACATATCAAACACTCATAGATTGCTTTAATTAAACTTATGGTAACATTACCACAAGCAAAGTCAACATCACACTTTTCAAATACTTCTTAAATTTAAAATTTTCTACTAGATAAGCACAAAACTTAAATGGTGACCCATACAAAAGGGCACAATATATATATATTAAAATTGGCACATAAAAATTTATCTAATAAAATTATTAAAATAATCTTTCGTAAAAGAAAAACGTAAAATTAAATGTTGAAGAGTTTATTACAGTTTGTTTTCGAAAAGATAAGAGTCAAATAGTTTTCTATCATTAGTTTTTAAAATAAAAGTTAGAAAATAATTGATTAAAAGGGGGGAGGAGGAGTTTTGGTTAGAAAAGTTAAACTAAAAGTTTTATAAAAGGAAGTAGAGTTTATTATTATTAGTCGAAATATAATTTAAAGTTTAAAAAATACAAATCTCTTTTCATTTGAATTAAAGAAAAATTAATCTTAAAACTAGTTATATATGCATGTATATATGTGCGATTGTAAATAAATAAAAATGTATGTGTAATAAATATTAAAATGAAATAAAAGAAGATTATCATTAAAAACACAGCGATGGCTATTAATTAAAATATAAAACAACAGGATTAAAAGGCTTGTCTCCAAAAGATTAGCTACTAATTAAAATTATATAAAACAACATGTATGCATGGCTATTACCAACTAAACAATCTTCCAAAACACATTGGCAAAGGATTATCACAGGAATTTCAACAACAGATATTGCCGGAGGATATTACAAGGACAACACATCACAGGTATAAATAGACCTTTTTTTATCGGACAATCAATTGAGTCAGTTAAGTTCAGTGAGGATATTCAGTCAAGTTAATTGTTTCAGTTCAGATAACAGTTCAGTTTATTATGTATCTAGAAATAAAAATGCAGTTCTGAGCAGTTTTTGGGAACATATGTTTCTCCAGCCTGAAGTCCAATCAAAACAGCAAGATCTGCTGGTGAAATAATGTCAGTGTAACAACTTGGAAATCTCCATCAATATCTAATTGTCTCCAATAATAATAATCATGAATAATAAGGAAACTCATCAAGGAAACGTCCCAGCCAGCTGGAAATATTCTCACCTAAAGCAGTAACCAAAGAAAATGAAGTTCTATGTCCCCATTGAAAATCCTAGGTAATAATATTTCATATTCTTATTTCCATAATAGCCATTGCATCGCATTAATTCATAAAGCCTCCAGAGACAAGTAATTAGAACTCTATAAACATGCATAAAATGAACTATTGATGTGCGTGTTTGTGAATGCTATATGATTTTATAAATGTCAAACATTATTTATGCTTTCTCATAAAATATATTATAGTGTGTTAATTTAAAATGTGTGTGTTATTTTAGATTTATAAAATGTTTAAAATTAGTAAATGTTAGTTAATAAATTGTCTTTAAAATTAAACTTTATTTGTCAGTCAATTCTTTTTATCAATTCTTTTTACCAATCTCTCTTACAATTCTTTTCACCACTAATTATGTATAATCTGTTAGTGATTAACAACAACTGAGCTAGTCATGGATACTTAGGCATCGAGTTAGTGGCCACTGTTCAAAGTGCATTGTTTATTCTTCTGAATAGATAACTGGTGCCCTTGTTTACATGAAACAAAAAAGTGCTTTGAACTCTGGTGTTGAACTCAACAGTTGAAAAGAAGTTATGTCCTGGAAATGTAATGCTAGTATATATTTTATAGCTATCATTTGGGCACACATACTCTCTGAGTATGTTCTTCTCTGTCTAAGAGGCCGGTGTTTCGATTGACCCATATTCAAACCTGGTACAATATATATATATATATATTATAACAGGATAGGGATTTAAGGGGTCAACCTGAGATAATAAAAAACAATCATTAATCCCAGATAACAAGATATTTCATAAGATATTTATAGTAAAGTAGAGGAATATTAAAGTATAAGATATTAAAGTAATGTTTAATATCACAAAATGTAGAAGAAATTTTATATACAAAAAGAGAGCATGAGAGATCAATATATCTCTCTGAGAACAGCCCAGTTACTTCCCTAAAGAAACTATAAGTTTAATTAACCATGCATCAACCAGCATTATAAATAAGTAAAAGTCATCCATCATCATAAATGATCAATAATAAAAATAAATCAACAGTTCAATCTGGTGACTGTATTTGAAATAGGTCTACTGTAGAACAGGCTAACTATTAAGCCTTTTTCAGCTTGGGACAATTATTTAAACATTAATTTAGATGCACCAACTTAAGTGCTAATCCATAAGAATATATAACCATACAAAAGTTAATTCTGGGATATTAAAACATGCTGATCATTATCAATGCTCTTATCATTTAATACCATTAATGTACTGGTCAACTGTAAACTTAATTTCTAATAGACTAAACTAAATAAAATGTAATACATGGGCTTTAACAAATATAATCATCATATCAAACCAGAACAATGTCATATTGGAATACCCCTGCACTAAAATACATTCCCTTTAATACATCAGATCATTATGCTCAAATCTAGCTCAGAGAACATAAGATATATAACTGCAACTGTGATCAAGAGATGATGTAAATATAATATTCTAAAAACTATTTACAATTAAGTCACTGAAATAATTTTAACAACTGAATATAAGTTTATTAATGACAATATCAAAAAATGAAGTTAAGATCTCTAGAATATGACTATACCCACATCAATTAAACTTTCTGATTTTGCATAATATACAATTTAAAAAAATATCACATTGTGATTTACATGATTAATACAAAATTCAAGTTATTATACTGTAGTCTACATATATGATCCAATACATTTACTTAAAAAACATTCAGCACACAGATATGTGGCTTAAAATTTTCTGAACATATTTGAATTGTCATAAAATAACATTTAATAAAAAATTATTAAAATTTACATATATGTATGGATTAACATAAACAAAATTCAATTTATTACAAAATGATGTATAGTATCTCTTAATAAGTTTACATACTACACATATACAGAAATATGCACAGACATGCATTTTATAATATACAAAGAACATTTCAATTGACATTTAATAAAATTTAAAAAATGATTAAAATTTACATATGTATTTTATCTGATCAACATAAAACAAAATTTAATTTTATTACATTGTGGTTTACATAGATGTTCCAATAGGTTTATCTAAAACACATTCAGCACACATCATCACCCAGATGGGTGAATAATTCATTTTTATCATTGTCATAAATCTATAAATGAAATTCATTTTTTATTTGTATTTAATAACATATTTAACATATATGTGTGTGCATATTAGTTGCAGGTACAAACTGACATTTATATCATGTTCCATTTTGTCAAAATCAAATTATTAAAAATTATTTTCACAGTCAATTCTTTGTTAAATATACATAAATTTCACTACTTTAATAATAAAGATTTTGCTTTCTTTTAAAAAATACAATCAGTCTTGACAGGTTACTCTAAAAAGATGTTTTTTTTATTTCTTCTTTTTTAAAAAACAGAATGTCAATTAATTAATTCTTTATTTTTAGATTTTTAATCCAAGCAAATTATTTGTTTGTTTCACTTTTAAAATGTCTCTCTTTTTTTTAATAAATAAAAAATAAAATTGTTCTATATATACATATTACTATCACAGGTCAATTAATCATAACATCTTTCTTTAGAATACAGAATTGTCTATTAACTCTTTATCTTTTTACTTTTTATTTTTAATCCAAGAAAATTTTTAAATGTTAATTTAAGGAATTACTAAAATAACTTACTCAGCTGCACTTTATATAAATACGCATGATACATTTATCTATGGTTCTCTGCATATTGACATAGCAGCATATGTATATTCTTCTGCAAGCTGATGGGTAAGTATCATTATTAAGACAGGTATAATCAGGTAATTATTTGCATATCCTGATCTCCCTTCTGTATAGGATTGTTATATACTTCAGGCAAGCAAACCATCTTCTAGAACACATTTGTAGCTATGAAACACTTGAAGTTGACCCTTTTCTCCAAGTGAATTCAAACTCTACCATTGTAAACTATAGAGTAGTTTTTGAACTTGCCCTCCTTGCATTCTTACATCTTCATGGTTGCTCTGTATAACTCTGTATACCAATTCTGTCAACTGCTTCTCAAAATATTATTAAAAAACCTATTCAACAAACCTACTATAAGCCCACTCTTCTCAAAAAAAATTATGAGACAAACTAAAACTAATCTTTTTATCAACTCTTTTTATATAGTCAGCTGAGGTGACAAAAACACCATTTAAAAACTGTCCTTTTTTAACCTTGATTAAAAACCAATTTTAATCCTTTCAAAAGCAACTTTAACACCTTATCAAAAGTATTATCAAGTGTTTAATTAAAAAAAGATTGCTAATAGATAAAAATTTTGTTCAATTAATTAAAAAGATTTCAAAATAGATAAATTTTTAAAATTATCAATTTAACATGCTTGTTTTTAATTTCAAAATCAGAATACAATATTAATATTAATTTAAACCTTTTAAAATATTTAATGTATAATAAAATTTTATTTTAAATTCAAAATTATTTAATGTTCTACTAGAATTATTTTATTCCAGTAAATGTAGAAAAATATCTAGAAAAATTTTGTCTGTTTATTTCTACTTTTCCTTTTAACTTTATATATATATATATGCACACACACTATGTTATTGTACCATGTAACATGCTTGTTAATATATATCATGGTCAACCATTATCAATCCACTGCAGGATGAAGCTCTCTCAACAGTTCAATCCATCTTCTTCAATCTCTAGCCTCTCTTCTCCACATCACTCTTGCACACTTTCTTATTTCATTCATCCATCTCACATGTGGTCTTTTTCTGAGTCTTTTACATCTAGTAATCCAGTTTAAAATTTCAGTTGTCTATCTATTATCATATCTTCAAGCAATATATCCAGCTCAACTCCACTTCAGTCTTTTAATTCTTTCAATGATGTCAGTAATACCTATTTGTTCTCTTACCCATATATTGCACTTTTGATCTCTTCTTGTTACTCCTAACATGCATTTCTTCATACTTCTTTGAGTGGTCTAAAGTTTCTGTATTGTTCTTCTATTAAGTGACCAAGTCTCATATCCATAAGTAAAAACTAGTAAACTACATTTATTAAAACCTTCTTTTGCAAATACGTAGACATATTTCCTTTTAGTATTAAATTCTATGATTAATTTCATCTATTATGTTTTCATCTGCAGTAATAATCTGATGAAGATATTTGTAGTTGTTAACTTATTCTAACTCATCATAATCAATCTTTATTTTCATCTTTTGAGAAAATCCATTGAACATTACTTTAGTCTTTATAACATTTCTTACTTTCATCTAATAACTCTTGCAACATTTCCTGAAATTCTAAAGCATTATTTGCCAAAACAACTACATTATTTGCAAAATCTAAATGACTTAATCTCCATTTACATTTACTCCTTTAGTTTCCCATTTTAATCCACAAAATACTTCTTGCAGCACTGCTGCAAAAAGTTTTGGAGACATGGAGTCACCCTGTCTTACATCCTTCTCAATGTTAACTTTACTAGTATCATTATGTAATTTTATTGTTGCTGTTGCATTTTTATAAATATTATTCAGAATATGAAAATATCCTGAATCTATACCTTGATGATCCAATGCTTTTATCACCGAAGAAATGCTTACAGAATTAAATGCCATTTCATAATCTACATATATAATATATAATACACACACACATACATATATATATATATATGATAAGAAAGTTACTGTTAACACTAACTGAAATAATTATAGAAAATATACAAACCATTATACAATTACAAACATCCAGTAACGCCCTCTGTTTAAAGATCTATATCCCAATAATAGCAAACTTTAAAATGATACCACTTTAAGGTTGTATGCTAAACGATGTTAAATATTGACATACAGACATACTCAAACACAGAGCATGAAATTTTTAAATAAGCAAACGATCTTAAATTTTGCTAATAAACTAACAAGTTTACAAAGTTATTAAAGACAAACTAAACATTAGATTTTAATCTTTAAACTCCTCCCAAACTATAAATGAAAAGAAAGTTACCTTAAAGTGGTATCATTTTAAGGTTTGCTATTATTGGGATATAGATCTTTAAACAGAGGGCGTTACTGGATATTTGTAATTGTATAATGGTTTGTATACTTTCTATAATTATTTCAGTTAGTGTTAACAGTAACTTTCTTTTCATTTATAGTTTGGGAGGAGTTTAAAGATTAAAATCTAATGTTTAGTTTGTCTTTAGTAACTTTGTAAACTTGTTAGTTTATTAGCAAAATTTAAGATCGTTTGCTTATTTAAAAATTTCATGCTCAGTGTTTGAGTATGTCTGTATTTCAATATTTAACATCGTTTAGCATACAACCTTAAAGTGGTATCATTTTAAGGTTTGCTATTATTGGGATATAGATCTTTAAACAGAGGGCATTACTGGATATTTGTAATTGTATAATGGTTTGTTATATATATATATATATATATATATATATATATATATATATATATATATATATATATATATATATATATATATATATATATATATAATGTGAGCAATAAATTTCAAGTCAGAAGTACTAAGTAAATTTATATTATGCCTCTTCATAGCAAATAAATGTATTTACAGGTGGAAAATGAATGCATTTTAACTGGCTTCCAAAATGTTATATGAAAATCAGACCAAACAATGATACTTTAACAAATATCAACCATTAACATGTCAATGTAGTCTCATTTGAATTAGATTATAATTAAATTCACATGATAAAGTTAGTTTCTACTCATTTTAATAATTTTGTAAGCAAACCATCAGAATCAATTTATACAGTTTTAAAAAATATATAATGAAATGAGTTATAAACCTCTATAAAGTACTAACTATATTAAGGTATTGCCTTTAGTAGCAAAAAATCTGCTTAGGAAAGAAAATATTTGAAATATAGGCATTCTTCATGTACCTGGAACTTAATTGTAAATATCCTTTCAAGCATCCTTCAACTACTCACACTATCTCATATCACTGATACATATGACCACACACATGTAGAAAAAGTAAATAATTACCAATATACATATTTTGTGCTGAACCAGCACTCATCAATTGGTCCAGATCATTATCTCCCAGCACATCTTTATACTTCAATGGACAGGCTTCAATCTATTCCAACCTCCAACTCTTCAGCCATCCATACCTTTGAAAATATGATGATGAAATGCCCAAATCCCATGCTGATGGCAATATTGTTGTTATGCCCATGTTGACATCAAGTCACTCAATGGTATGGTATGGATGGCTAAAGAGTTGGAGGTTGGAATAGATTGAAGCTTGTCCATTAAAGTATGAAGATTTGCTATTTTAATATAAACTGAGCACTGATTATATATGCGTGTGTGGGAGATAATGATCTGGACCAATTGATGAGTGTTGGTTCAGCACGAAATAGATATATTAGTGATTATTTATCTTTCCTATGAGATAGTGTGGATAGTTGAATGGTATTTGAAAGTCTGTGTTCAAATCCCCTTCATTTACAAATGAAAAATAATGTCTAACTTACAAAATCATGAATGCAGTGCAAATAATGATATTTTTACAGAGCAATGTCAAATTCTTAGAAATGTCACTAAAATATTAAGTAGTGTAAATTGATTTTTTTGACATTAAAACTATCATGTTAACAGAGTTAGCAAGGAGATTCATCATTCAAATTATTATATATTATTTGGCATTGTATAATTTGATTTCCATATACATGTAAATAGAAAGAGATTGAAAAATCCAGTTTGATAAAAAAAAATGCAATCTAAAACAAAAATTAACTTTTTTCACAATACTACAAAATATTTTTATTCCCATATTGCTGAAAAAAATAAAATTAAAATTAAAATAGACACTAGATTTCAAGAGAGACATTTTTGTAATCTAAATCTTCTGCAGAATTTCTTAAAAACTTAATTCTCATAATTAGAAGTAATAGCAACCACAACAATTAACAAATCATCAACTCAGATAGCAACTCCACATAAGCACAGAATAGCACTAAAGAGATTTGATTAGCCTTTTTTGACAAAATAAATTATTTCAGCGTTGGTCACAATATTCTGCAAAGGTTACTTTTAGAGTGAATTTTTATTTGCAATATTAAGCAAATACAGTAATATATATTTGTAATCATAGATATTAAATATAAGTTAAATAAATAAAATTTTATATATTTTATATATTGCTTACAAAGTACATAAAAATATTAAACTTAATCAAAAATAATAATAATAATTAAAAAAAAGAAATTACTAACATATCTGAAAAAGAACAGTGGGAAAAAAGTATGAGATTTTAAAATTAAAAAAATAAAAAATTATCTTGAAATTACAAGTTTTGTTGTTTTTACAAAGTAAAAAGAAAATAGTATTTTTAAATCCATTCAATGAAGTTATAATATAATGAACTTTTAGTAAAATTGTCTAGTGCTATACTCAAATGATAGATAATAGAATGACTTTCAGGTATAAGGGTTATTTGAACAACAAATAAACATTATCAGAACATGCTGTCCTATAGCATAGGATGTCAGCACATCAAAGTTTAGGTATGATTTCTGATACAAAGGCTTAATATTTCTCTCTTTTTCTTCTTCAATAAATTAAGTTAGTGTAGAGCCCCCCCCCCCCCAATAGACAATCTCTTATGTGATCAATCATATTCCAATAGTAACTATAGCAACGAGATTGTATGTCTTTGCATTCACATTATTTTAAGCCACCAAAAGTTTAAAAAAAGAATGGAAATAAGTAGGCTGGCAGTGTGATCTTTGCTTAAGATGGTACAATCACTAATTGCCTTGGTATTAAATTGAATTTGAGGTACAGCTTTCAACTGTTAAGGATTGTAGATTTAGGCAATTTTATTTAGAGATCCTCCTACTTACTATTGAATTGGAAATGATATAAAAAGGTTGTCCAAAAATGGCCTATCTCAATCAGATTGTCTAGGTTATCCTTCAGAATTATTTATTAAAGAAATAGAAATAATTTTATTCTTAGTAGAGATAATGAAGGAGGCAGTGTAGAAGGTAAGTATTACAAATCTTTTTTTCCAAAATCTAGAAATATGGAAAGTGTAAATTTTTAATTTATACAATCACTCCAAAACTAAAATGAAGATAGTGCAGTATTGGTGGCTAAGAAGTTATCAAGATTTAAGTTTGATATGGCTCCTCATAGTGAAATTCATTTTCCAAAGAAAGGAAGTTTAATAGAAAAGATAGATGGTTACAATTTTTTTGGAAAAAGCAAATCAACCAGGGAAGGAGAAATACATGACCCTAGATTATCTGTTGAACTCTAATTTAATATCTTATAAGAATTTTTGTTATGTATCGATAAAAGATAAATAGTGTTCTAAAATGTCTTGCACAGTCTGACATCAGATTCAGAAAGTTCAGAGATAAAAAATATTTTATTCTTTGCTGGACAATATTATTGCAACAATACCATTTAAAAATCATTTTTTTCTTCTAGGAGACTTTGGTGAATGTATTAGCACAAACAAAAGACTTGGTCAAAAGTTAGTGAAATAATATACTGGTACTATAAATTCAAATGGCCTATTGTTATGGAAGTTTTGCCCAACTTATGAATTTACTATCATAATTACTTTGAAATACAAGTATAATGTATATACTTAACCTAGATGTAATTAAAGGGGATTTTAACCTAGACTTTCAAGCTCCCTACAGTCATCCACTCTATCCAATCTGGTGAATACTGGTTCAGCAAGAAACATCTATTGGAGATCATTTATTTTTTTACATATATGTGGTCATGTGTATCAGTTATCTTGAATAGAGTGGATTACTCTAGGGAGCTTGAAAGTCTGGGTTTAAATCCCCTTTAATTACATCTAGGTTAAGAATATACATTATACTTGTATTTCAAAGTTACATATTCTGCCAGCATTCTGTCCATCTCCCCTCTATATATTTAAATGGATGTATTATGGTTCTATGTATGAAATGTCAGATTTACTTATGGTCAACATCAGTATGACTATCATCATCAAGGGGTTTGAGCATACCTTCATCAGATTTTCAGTGATATGGATGGCTGAAAAATTTGAGAGTGGAGAGGATTGAAGCTGTCCATTGAAGTATGTAGATTTTCTATGTTAATATAAACCAAGCACTGATTACAAATGTGCATGAGACATGATCTAGACCAACTGGTAAGTGCTGCTTCAGCATAAAATACACATATTGGAAATCATTTATCTTTTTCACTTGTATGTGGAACATGTGCATCAATTATATTGGATAGAGTTGATGATTGTAGGTAGTTTGAAAGTCTGAATTCAAATCTTGATTAATTACATCTAGGTTAAGTATAAATTATTCTTATATTTCAATATTATATATGCTGCCTGCATACTGCCCATCCCTTCTATATATATTTAAATGGACATATTATGACCCTACATATGAGGGTCAGATTGACTTAAGGTCAACATGAGTATGACTATAATATTGGTATCATCAAGAGCTTTGAGCATTCCATCATCAGATTTTCAGTGATATGGGTGGCTGAAGAATTTGAGATTGAAGAGGATTGAAGCTTGTCCATTAAAGTGTGTAGATTTGCCACCTTAATATAAACGGAGCACTGATTATATATGCATGTGTGTGAGATGATGATCCGGACCAACTGATGAGTGCTGATTCAGCATGAAATACATATAATGGAGATAATTTAACTTTTTCATATGTATGTGAGCATGTGTATTGGTTATATTACATAAAGTGGATGACTGTAAGAAGCTTGAAAGTCTGTGTTCAAATCTCATTTAATTATATTATAATTACTTTGTTTAGGCAGAAAATTACTATAAAGAAATATAGATGCAACCATACTTAAAAATAATGGTATTTAATAAATTACATTATATCCAATGATAAGAATTATAATTGAAGTTCATATTATTCAAGCATTTGCAAATCCAGATTGTTGGAGATATTGTACATTAGCATGCTCTAAGATTTAAATGATAATTACAATAGAAAAGGTTTTTCTGCCAATAGAAAAGGTTTTTTGCCCAATCAATACATAAAAAAATTAATGTTCATACTTTTAACAGTTATTAAATACTGAAATTTAACCATTAAATTAAACGTAGCTTAATTACTAAATCACTCTCTTCCCAAAGCTATAAATTAAAAGCATTCTAAACATTGAACAAAAGATCAAGAATAAAATAAATCCACCTATTCTTGGAGCTCTGATGTTTATAAGCATACCTTTGTCAACATGGTTCGTAATTCAGAGTGAAATTAATTTATCAATCAGAAGGAATATGCAACTTGAGTTATTAAACTTATAGTTGATTATATAAGACAGGAGACAGAATCTCACTTTTAACACCTTGATTGTAATAATTAAATAAGATTTAATATGTAAACTTTAATTTAAACATAACTTAATATATATACTAATTTGGACCTTGAGGCCTTCCAGTTTGTCATATTAGTGAGTTGTGTAATTCTTACAAAAGGTGTGTTATTACTACAGTTAAATCTATTCTTGAGTTCACTAAAAAGAATTGATTAAAAGTAAATGTGTATAATAATTTAAATGTAGAGCATCATAATAAATATAGAGATTTGAAGGCAAACTGACAAGAAGCCTTTAAAATTATTGGATTAAAGTGCAAAAAAAACATAAATATTTAATTACCACCGTCATTATAAATCTTTTTTGATCATCCAAAGCAACATATGGATCTAAGAAATTGTATCACAATTCTATTAAATTTAGCAAAAGCATTCTCTTATATGAGGACAATGATATTTTGAACAGATGAAATGAATATTTTTATCATTTTTTAAAAAATAATACAAGAACTGAGATGGTGATATATATATATATCCATTGTATCTATTCATTTATGGCTAAAAAAATGATATTCAGTTTAGTGAAGTCAAATCAGCTTTTTATAATCTTAAAGATGAAAAGACTGCAGGTTATGAGATACCTAAAGAAATTTTAAAAATGTTAGCTTCAAAAATACTGGGAATTTTTTTAAGAAATATATGGATTCATGAAGTTGTGCTACCTGATCTTAAGATTGCTTTTGGTATCACAATTTTTAAAAATATAGAGAAATAGATAAGTTCACAGTAATTAACATATAATTATTATCCTCTACATAAAAACACTTTCAGGGGTTTTGTTGAATAGGTTGCTTTCACTTATTTGTGAATGGTTACTAGAAACTGACTGTGGTTTTAGAAAATTAAAAAGCAGTATAGACATAGCTTTGTTGTCAGGATATTGCAACAAAATTGTGAGGAATAAATCAATTATTTAAATATTGATCTCACTGATCTTGTTAAATGCATTTGACTCAGTTAATTAAACAGATTTATGGTTAATGTTTGAAATTGGTTGTCTACCAAAATTTTTTTATATTATACAGCTTTACATAATAGAATAAGAGGAAATGTATTACTACAGATGGAAAACCTGAGGTATTTGAAATTAAAACTGGTGTTAAAATAAGAATGAGGATTTGCTTCAGCATTGTTTTTAATTTTTATAATGGTTTATGGAAAGGTTTACAAGGGGTTTATAAAATAGGGAATAAAAAGTTGTACATACTTATTGTATAAGGATGATTGTGCTATGTTTTCTAGTTCAAATATGATCTTTAAGATGTACTTGATGTTTTGAATGCAACATAGTGATACTTTGATTTAAAAATTAGTATTGAAAAACCTCAAATACTTATCAGCCAAGGAAGGCAGAGTAATTTTTAGAAACTTTTAGTTTGGAGAGTTATTCAGTTTGAGAATGTGAACTAATTTAAATATATTGATAGGTTTTTTTTCATGTGTCAAAGCATCGGCCGGGAAGCGAACCTGCAAACCCGGAAAAACAGCTTATAAGGCAGCTGTGATGACCACTTGGCCACCAATGCTTGACATATATATTGATAGTTTATAAGTAAAAAAGAAGACTTAGATGTTGAGGTTCATCACAGGAAAATACTTACTGCAATTAAAAAAGCTGTATATAGAGATATTATTTTATTTTATTTACTGTGAGCAAATGAGAATTGAACACCCTATCAATGCAATAGAAAGGCATTACAAAAGGTGCATTTAAAGATGCTCCATACAGTTTTAAAATACAATGGCAAAATCATAAAACCAATCAATATGGTCTTCAACTGGCTTAATGTAATACTATAGATCCACTATTGTAAAATAACACCATTATTGGATTGGAAATTAAAATAAATGAATAGTATAAGTGCTTCCTAAGAGGTTGATTTAATTTGAACTTGAACATAGTATTTATGGCAGAGGTAGATCCCATTTATATTATAAAAATTATCTTACAAACATTTTAAAAAGTGAATAGAAGATATAGCAGAGAACAGAATAATACATTTGGGAGTTGCAATTGGATATGCTACTTAAATATTTCAGAAAGAAAAGTTTTCTGCTAAAGAAATTAAAAGACAGCATCTCAAAGTATTGAATGATACTATTTACAATTTAAAATAAAATGTTAAAATGATATTTTCACTTTTCAATTTAAAAATATATCTTTCTAAAATTATCAAGATCCTAGTTGAAAGGACATATTGTAGAAAAATACTATCTATACAATTAACAGAATGTATAAATGATTTATGTTCTAACAAAATGCTGTACAGAGAGATAGAGAGATATGTGTATATACAAAGTATATAAGCTATTTGCCCAAAGTCAAGTTGAAACAAGTAGAAGACTAGACTATGCTAAAGGAAAAACATTTAATCCTAAGTAATACAAATTTTATAATGCTCACCACATTTTTAACACAATATATATGCACATATATAAAATAGAAATTTATATAACATTACAATACTAACCAAAAAACAAAATTATATTAAAATTCTTCCACAACCATGGTTTCATCTATTAACAAATAGACCTTTTCAAATGAAATTCAACTTAACATATGATAGACATCATAGCCTTACAGTAATGTGTCTGCTTACTATGCATATCATAGCCTGAATTCCAATCTAGCTTGAGCAAACTTGTAAAAAAAATTGCAATAATTTTAATGTTTTTTTTTTCAGGAAATCAAACCATCGTCAATTCAGCTAATCATTCAATATTAATAAATACGTGACTATCAAATTATTTTAGTTAGAATAAAGGAATGATATAAAACTGCCCAAACTCCCATCCAATCAGCCATTGTTGTAAACATTGCCTTTTCCTTAACTGCTTCTCCATAAAAAGCTATTGGAGAAGTTTTTGTTTTTAAAGTGGGCTTTTAAAAACCTATTTTAGCATTATCTTTTAATAAATAAGTGACTATCAAATTATTTTAGTTAGAATAAAAGAATGATATAAAACTGCCCAAACTCCCATCCAATCAGCCATTGTTGTAAACATTGCCTTTTCCTTAACTGCTTCTCCATAAAAAGCTATTGGAGAAGTTTTTGTTTTTAAAGTGGGCTTTTAAAAACCTATTTTAGCATTATCTTATATATACATCATATATTTTAATAGTATGAAAAATATATTAGATGAAAAATATATTAGCTGATATAAAACATTTCTATATATTAAAAGACTGAATAAACTGTATTGATGAGGTGAATGGGACAAAAATGTCAACATATTAGTTATTGCTTACTATTTATTTATTCAATTAATGAAAAATTTGAAAAAATAATTTGATTACAAACGCATTTTTATTGCCTTCCTAGGAATCTTTGCAGATTACTGACGATATTTTTAATGTCTGGTTATCATCTCTTTTTTATTATATGTTTACAAAGTCAAGTCAAAAATAATATATTTATTTCAATTCACTCATTATTTGGCTAAACAAATATATATATACATTTTAATAATTTAAACACTTAATTCTTTAAACTTATGAGTATATGAACATATTCTGAATGATTATAAACAAAAAAATAAAGCAATGCTATTATATTAAGCAAAAAATTTAAATTTTGACTTTTAAAATTCATATTATTACTTCACAGTTATTTTTTTATTGGGCTGTTTAGCAAAGTAACAGGAATAAGAGAGCAATTTCCAGGTGAAAAAGGTATAGTAAAATAAAAATCTCAATTGGTCAACTGAATAAAAATTTTATATTCAGAATGTGTTCAAACACCACTTAAACTGACACTATCTGACCACACAATTATTTTATTAATTGATTTTATTTTGCCATAGTGTTTTCCTTTTTAAAGATCAATTTATTTGTTTAGTCTTATAAATTTGAAAGCAATTGAAAAATTGTGATAGTGCAATATTATATTCGTATTTTTAAAATGAAGAATATTATATCAATCTATATATATAAATTTTTTTTTGGCTAGTATACATTCTACCATTTGAGACATTATTTTATTCACTAGAATTTATCATTAATACTATCCTAATAATCGGATTGCTTTTAAACTAAAATCGGTATAATAAAATTATTCAAATACTATCCTTAAAATTAATAAAATTCTGTCGAGATGATTTTTTTAGTTGATAGATTCTAATTGATTATTCATATTCAAGGATAGAAAAAAAATAACATTGTGGCTTTTAATAAATAATCATTATGTCTCAAAATATGACTCATATTGTATAGATATATAGATAGATAGATGGATGGATGAATAGATAGATTGATAGATGGATAGATGAATAGATGGATGAATAGATAAATAGATGGATAATGGATGGATAGATAGATAGATAGATAGATAGATAGATAGATAGATAGATAGATAGATAGATAGATAGATAGATAGATAGATAGATAGATAGATAGATAGATAGATAGATAGATAGATAGATAGATAGATAGATAGATAGATAGATAGATAGATAGATAGATAGATAGATAGATAGATAGATAGATAGATAGATAGAGAGAGAGAGAGAGAGAGAGAGAGAGATAGATAGATAGATAGATAGATAGATAGATAGATAGATAGATAGATAGATAGATAGATAGATAGATAGATAGATAGATAGATAGATAGATAGATAGATAGATAGATAGATAGATAGATAGATAGATAAACATACAGACAGACAGACAGATAGACAGACAGATAGAGAGAGAGAGAGAAGAGCCATTACACCATGCAGCAGAAGTTTGAGGATTATAGAATATTCCCATTACAAAATAATAACTAGTCTGTGGATTAAAAATACTATTATAAAATGCCTCATAATAAAATGTATAAATTCTTGTTTCAGCATAGTATTAACCTATTTATAACTATAATTCTGCTATGTCATTTATTATATTACATACAATAATGTCAGAACTCCAGTCTATTTTATGTATATTAAACAATCGTAAAAGAGAAAGCATAAAGTTTTCAGTGTCAAGTTTAATTAACATTAGTAAAAGAAAATATGCCATATATGTAGTATAATTAATTGTAGATTATTATAAATAGTTCTTATATAAGATCTAATACATTATTCCATAATCAACCAGCAATTGGTGAATCTAGTGAACTTCTTCCTTATTTCTTTACTTAACTGTCTGAATGAAATGGGCTATTTATAAAAGATTATTTTAATTACCTTTTATCAGTTCTCTTGAATATGCATCGGCGTTCTAATTCATACATGATAATGTTTAAAAATAAAAAAACTAATGTCTTAAGTAAAAATACAATCCATCTTATGCAAACTAAAGAAAACAATAAACAAATTGTTTTAAAAAAAAGAACTAGGATCTTCATTGTTAGACTGCTATAGAATCAGGAAATTGTTCGTCACTGAAAGGTTAATGACAAAAAATTATTAGAAAATCATGAACATCCTTCTGTCATAATTTTAAACTATTAAGAACTAAATCATCAGAAGTTTTACTATCATATATTAAAAAATTTGGGAAAATGTACAAATTCTGAATCTTGTATATTTGAGACTCTGATGTGATCATTTCTTTGAATTTTATCTAGAGCATTTTATATTTTTCTATCTCACTTTAAAATTTTATTTTTTTCTGTTTTTTTTTTTTTAATTCTACCAAATAAAATAATTTTCTGCAACACACTTATATTAAAGGATTTTTTTCTTCTGATATATATAATCTGACATCTCAGAGGAGACATGAAATTCAATTAATGCATATTTCTAATGTAAAATAGAGCTTTCCAAAGTAAGCAGAACTAACACCTTGTGGGCACTGGAATCATTCATCGTCCTGGAAGATAATAATCCCACATGCAATTGAAGGGCATGGAATAAAAACAAAAAATTAATGGAAACATGAAGAAAGAAAATAAAAATTTGAAAAACCATACATACATATTTCATCTGTTATATAATAAAATTCTAATGATTGTTTCATTTTCCAAATAAAGATAAAAAATGTTAATTATAACTGATCATATCCACCAAATTATCTTAATAACAAAATGTTTGCAGAAAAGCATTCCATGCATTGGCAAAGTCCAGCATGCATTAGAAAGAGTATGTGCATGTAATGATTGTTTACAATACAATAAAATAAATAGCTAACATGTAGGAAGTTTTGATTGCTTCTAAATTATATGACAAGCAGTTTCTAATAGTGCATGTGTGATGTATGCTTAAAAATTTTAATTCACATTTGATATTGATGATCTTCATGGATTTAGAGATTACACATTATACAAATATACCTTTACTGTGCTTAGTGATGGCAATTGTTCCTCCAAAACTTATCATTAAACAAGAATATCATATGCAGAATAAGCATTTACAATGGTTGTCTATGGGGTAAAAATTGGTTAGTTATTCCAGCTAAAAAATTACACTATAAGTTGGTATTATTATGTTAAAAAAATAACTTATTGAATATATATAAAATTTTAAAAACCCTTAAAGTACTTTATATGCTTGTGTAAACTATGCCATATATATTATTCGGGTATTCATTTAAAATTTGTATTTATGTATAATAATGAACTTAAATCTATATAAAAAGAAAAAAAACCCTTAGCTTAAAGTTGTTACTTCCAGTGATTCATTCACCCGTCATTGTTTTCCAATTTAGTTACCAAGCTCAAAGATTTTCTTGATTTTTTTTTGTGATCATTTTAGTTGCTACAATGATTTCAAATAGCATCTTTTAAAAAAATTTAATTTCACTAGAAAAAAATTGCATGTTTTCACTGTCTAAAAATTGTAGCAAAATAGACTGAGAAAGTGAAACTAAATTTGCATTTAACAATTTTTTTGTATTCTTTCGCACAACTGTTTTTCTTTACACTGAAAAAAAAATCCATACTGAAGTTTCACTTTTTTAAATTTATACTACAGTATTATACTATATTACATCTGTGAAATTATTAAAATTAAAAAAACAATGTTTAATAAAAAATCATTTGATTGACCATAAGGACTTGTAATTGAGCCAAATAAACATACAATACATTACAAAAACTTAATCACACTCAACTTTTAAAAAAAATTTCAGCATATTGAAAAAAGGAAAAAAAAATCTAATACATTTTGAGTTTGCACATTATAATCAATATTTAAGTCTTTTATTACAATGTGTTTGATGCTGATCTAAATAAACAAATACAATAGCTGTAGCAAGTCTTTTGGGCATGACATATCACTATCTTATCAATATGGTGGCCATGTTTTTGCAATGGCTTAGCAATTTTTCAAATAGCACAATACATTTTGATGCGGAGTTATGGGCTATTAATCTTTTTCACTTTATTTGCATTGCATTTTCATCATACATAATTTATTATTAATTTCATAAAATCATCCTCACACTTTTTTTCCTGAAAATGTAATTCAAATATGATGGATAGTAATTTTGATTTAATTGAAATTAGCATTTGTAAAGATTTTAATCCAAAATTGATTGTCTGAAATTTTAGCTAATATTTATACTGTACACAATTTAAAATTTATTATTGAAAGTACATATGACCAAAAATTATTTTTAGTTTTATGCCAAATGAAATTTATATTTTTTTCCTATTTTCTTTTACATGTGCAATGTTTCCATTGCTTTGGATATCTGAAAAGAATTAAGAGATAATTTAAAATTGAGGAAACAGATTAAGTGTTATTTTTAATTTACATTTAGTAATTTTTGATATTGTATAAATCTGAAACCATTTCACACTTTTGCCCCCCCCCCTTTTTTTTTTTTTTTACTGAAAATATTTTAAATTAGTGGTGGTAGCAATTTCAATGTGACAGAAAAAAATTTAATTCAAAATTAATTGACTGAATATTTTTGCTAATATATGTACTATACATTTTTAATTTATGCTGAATGAATTTGCTATTTTTACAGCATACTGTGTTGATTTGCATTCATGTGCTGAATGAACCTTTTTAATTTTTTGCTTCTGTAGTTATTAACAATGAAAATCTTTACTTTTGGATATGTTATTAATGTATATTAATTGTCTCATAAAAACACTGGATGAAAATTAAATTAAATACGGTACATTCATTAATCGTATTTTGAGCTTATAATCAAAATATTGAATGCAGCATTATATAATGTTATGTTTTATAAATAAAATATGTGTCATACATGACTTTAATAACTATTCTATGACATTAACAATGTTACAAAATGGCTGCCAATTAAAAAAATCGCCACAAATTTTTTTCATATTTTTTTTTTTTTTTTACAATCGATCGGTATAGTAAATAATTGATTATAAATCTAGTAGGTACAAATTGATGATAATCGCATTTGTGAATCCTTACAAAAAGACTAAGAGCTAAGCAGTCTAAAAGTGTAGTTTTATCATTCCTTCAGTAAAACAGCAATTTACATATTTTCTTACAGACTATACATTTATGATTCTTCTAGTGCATATTAATAATAAAATCATAGCAGGCTTGTTTCATTATAGTACTGCTTGAATTGTACAATCATTATATCTGTCATATTTTTTATTATGATGTTCCCCTCTTTTCTTCCAAAACGTAAGCTTGTGGTTAAGACCTGTAGAGGTCCCTACTATCGCATTTTTATGTGCATATTCTTGAGGTTACAGCCTTAGTAAATATTACTTATGATGTTTAATGAAAATAGGAAAATGAGATTGGAATCAGAAAAATTACTGATCATTAACATTTGTTTTTATCTATAAAGAATATTTGTAAAATAAGGTGTGTGTTAATAAGAAAAAAAATTAAAAGAAAACTATTAAATGATTTTTAATTGTATGTTGATTTTTATTTCTTAATTATTTGTTGATAAATTTAGTTTGATATTTAGCAATTTAATATCAAAAAGTTATATCTAATACTAAGCAATGAACAAAACCAAGTTTATTTGTTTCATTAGTATTTTAATTTCTTTTGCCTTTTTACACAAAAGCCACTGCATACTTAATAATTGGGTGTTATTCCAATTACTCATCCATTGCAAAAAAATTTGGTTCTGGTGAAAAAAATTGCACTTTTCAATTATATAATTGTTATATCTCTTAATAATTTAATTTCTGTTAAGATAAATAAATGTGTAAATTTTACCCTTTTTTAAGATAATATTATGGCTGAACCTAAAAAAAATGAATACATTATAATATTTAATATTTAAACTATGGATTTATTCAGTCATCTGCAAACAATCCATTACAGATCTAATTTGCCAAAAAGTTTCATCAAATAAAGATATGAAATCTTCAAAACTATAAAAACAATTGGCAAAAATTCATGCCGATAAAAAAAATAAGGATGTATCTTATTTTCAAATACGTAAAACAATTTTGAGACAGCAATATTGGGCAAACTTTTTTCAACGGCTTCAAAATAAAATGATAATGAGTTATATGCTTCTTGCAACAATTTATTATTGATTGCTAAATCTGGAAAACTGAATATTATTTCCAAAGAACTAATTTTATTAGTTATAAGTGAGGTAATACACACTATGAAACATAAATCAGCATTTGATATTATCAAGAAAATATCTTTTGGCACTAATACAGTGCAGAGCAAAATTAATGAAATGAGTCAATATGTCAAAGATTCATTGTATGAATATTTAAAAACAAACAATTCCCTGTATAGTTTAGTAGCTCAATTTTTCCAGGAAATAAAATTTTACTTTTAGTATATGGATTGTCAAGTATTATAATTTGCTAAAAATTTGTAAACTGAATCTACAGCAGAATTGATATTTCATGTAAATTGGAAGAGGATTTTGAAAGAAAAAGGAAATCCTCTTGAATAAAATTTGGTCTATTATATCTGATGGTTTCACCAACAATGATAAAGTATTGCAGGGCTTTTCTTGCATATTAAAAAAAGCACTTCCAAATATATTTATTGCATATTATATTACTTATTATTTTAACATTTGATTGCCAAAAATATGAATTAATGTTTGCATAGATTATTATAATATTTCATTAAAGTAATTATCAAAATCCAAAGCAATTAATTAAATGGCAGATGGTTTGGATAACTTTAATAATCAATGGAAAATTTAATCACTTGCTGTTTCATATAAAAGTTCATTGGCTATCAAAAGATAATTATTATGATTGGTTTTATAAATCTTTTGACTCAGTGCTAGAGTTCTTAGAAAACAAAGATGATGTTTTAGGAGCCAACTTGATTGATTCCAAAAGTGGCATAGCTTATTTGAAAGACTTCTTTAATAAAAGTAATGAAGCAAATCCTCAACTTCATGACAATAAACTGAATTTAATTGAATCAAAGACAATTTTTTTTCTATACATACAAAATGTAGGATAAGAATTAATCTAGTTTTTTTTTAATCAGTAGTAAAAAAAACATGATGAAGACATGCATAATTTTATCATCACTTGGAGGCTTTTCATCTGACTTCAAAATAATATTTCAAGATATTTTTTAAATAAATATTATACAATTGAATTTTGAACCCTGTTTTAAATACAAACATAGAAGAATCTCCAAAGTTACAAGAATAACGTTTAGAAGTAATAAAGAAGGATTTAAATTCAAAAAACAGCTATCACCAGTTGTAGTTGCAAAAACAGATACCTATATTTCATCAGGACTATGGACTATAGTAGAAAAGTTTTTTAATTGCATAGTCATCATCATATTTGATAGAACATGATTTCATTATAAATAACTTCAACTTCTAACTTCTTTTCAAAAAATTTATTCCCATATATTAATTATATGAACATCTATATAAAATCACATATTATATATTTTCAACGTTTCAACTGTTTTTTCACCATTACAATCATTTTCAAGAACATCTTCCTCTTCTCCCTTTATTAATATATGGAAATAAAGTTTTTGAAAAGAAGTTTGTGAAGTTATTTATAATGTTGTAGAACATATATAAAGTGATTGTTTAATTTGTTATTGTAATATATATTGAACATGATTTCAGTATGATTACAAATCCCTTGATTAGAAAATGAAACTTTGAAAATAGTTAATTGTGATGAATTAATAGTGAGGCTAACAAAAACAGAGTTAAACATTAGTAAATTGAAAAGAGTGTATTAAGTTCATCTACATCACTATGATTTTTTTTAAATGTTAGTCATATTTTTATTTTATATTATTCTCCATTGTCTTAATTTTCTATATATATTGTAAAAGTTATTATGATTGCTCTTAAAAAATAAATTTATAATTGCAAGCTTCAAGATATTTTATTGACAATATTATTATGCTGTAGAACACAGAATTTTCTGATTTAAAAAAAAGTAAAGGCACTGAGTAACCCCCCCCCCTCCAAAAAAGTGATAGACAATACTGTTTTAAATATAGGCATTTTATATTGTGTTACAGTTATAAGAAAATAACAGCCATCAACTACTAAAGGTGTATTGCTTGTTTGAGATCCTTTACTAACTTCAAAAAGAAAACTTGATATACTTATAAAGAAAACTTAAATAAAGTATAGCTAGAGATAAAGATATATATAAAATGAAAGGCAAATTATGGTTTCAGTGCCTGCAGTAGTATGGCATCTCCTTATTGTTTACTTCATATTGCAATTCTATTATTTGTTTTAAAGCCAATACATTAACACTCATTTAATCACTCCAAATTAAAATGGCTAGATACCCATTTACTGACCAATATTGGAAACTTGGCTGAATTGGCTTGATGCAAAAATCATGATTGGTGATCTGGGAAATGATTTTAGGATTCACTATTCTGATTTGAATGCCAAATCATGGTCATGGTAAGCAAATTGGCTAATTACTAACACAGATTTTATTTTTGCAGCACTTTGAAAAATATAAAAATATAACAAGATTGTTCAACACATTTTCAAATTGCATTTTGCATATTATTTACATAATTTTCTTTGCTAAATTAATAAAAATAAATATAAAACAAAAATATTATGGCAAAATAAATTAGTCATATAAAAAAAATTAAACTATTTTTTTAAAGAATATTAGTTTAGCGTTTTTAAAAAAAAAAACACAAACATATATATAATCATTATTATTAATAATGTAATTTGTATTTCCCTCCCCTAATCAATGAATAAAAAATACATGAATAATATTTATATATATAAATTTATAATTTTTTTACACAATTTTATTCTCTAACACAATCATTTAAAAATATATATTTTCTTTAACCCAGCATGATTTACTGCAGTGATATAGTATCATTCTCTGAAGCATAAGGTTTTTGAATTTGTTCCTAACTACTGATCAATAAAGCTAATTCATTATTAATGAGTTTTATATATATATATTGTACCCTTACTTCTCGATGTATAATATAGTTTGAAATACGACTAGCTCAATTAAATTATAATGCTTAATTAAAATTTGCATATCTATTTTTAATTACTTTTATATTATCATATTCTAATTAAATTTATTATCAATTATCAAAATCAATAGAGTTCTATAATATGTACTAATTAAATAAGTATTTATCAAAATCATGAGACTGTGAAGTAAAGTTACAAAGCAATAAGTAGATTTACATTGAGTTAATATCTACCAAGACATTGTCTCAATGGCATAAGAATACTATTACCTCCTTATTAACTTACTACTACATCTACAGCATTCTTATGACTTTTAAATAAAATAAATTATCTTTAAAAGTAATAAATAAATAAATCTTAACTTTTATTAAGAAAATATAATTAAATAATCTCAGGCTCTTCTAATAATTTTAAGGTAATAATAATTCATGTAAATAAGTATGATAAGGGATTTTATATCAAACCTAAATACACCTAACTTATTCTAATAATAATATACAATACTATTCTTAGAGTATAACTTAATCTTATCTATTTCTGTTATATCATCAATCACTAAATAAATAATCAGATGTATATCTTTTATTTTCATATAGCATCTTAATTTTGGAATAGATCAAAATCTTATAATTCAATAATCTGTGGCAATAAATAATATTGTACTCTTATAATGTGCATTATAATTACCCTATGACCATAATAATATTATATGTTAATGTCAATCAATTCTTATAAAATGATATCAAGAAAATATTGTGTTTATTTCTAAATAATAATAATAAATTCATATTGTGCAAATATTATGTTTGTTCAAATTATCTGTTGTCAAATGCTGTGGTGTAAAATAATGAACTCGACACACTTTTAAAACAAATTAAACAAATTTATTTACATTAACTTCAACTAAGAATTTATTTACAATATTTACAGTTCAAAATTATGAAAACAAAGAAAATAAAAATAAGAAAATAATAATACAATATGTTTACACTGTTATTAACTCATATTCCTAATAAGTAATTATACATCCTTTAAAATGCTGTATTAATAACATTGAAGTATGTTTTCAAAACTTAGACTTTAAATAAATATCAGTGAACTTCAATTATTATACAGAAAAATTTATGTAAATAATATTTATGTAGCATATGTAAACAATTAAACTTTACTAATTAAATTGCTACATCACTTAAGTATTACTGTTACTTATTTCATCATGTACTAGTATGTGTTCACTCTACTATTAGCATTACTCTAATAGCATAATATAGAAACTAATGTATCTTTATAATGTAATAACAAATAATTGATTATAATTTTATATTTCAGTTAATACAATTCATGCTACATGTTTTATCAAATATGCATTACATATATGTACTGTTAAATAATAATATTAAAATAATTCATTAATTTCAAATTCATAAAGTATTATATTAGATAAATTCTATGATTCTTTTCTATGTAAAATTATTACTTTACTTTATGTGTTATTCTACTCCTTTTAAATAACTTTCTTTCTACAAAATATCCTCTAAAAACTCATTTAAACTTTCCGGAAAAACAATCATCAACTTTAAATAAATACTAATTATCCAAAACTGTTTATACTTCATCATCTATATTCGGTAAATCTTTAATTTAAATATAACTTCTACATAAAACTTAACTTAATTTATCCAATAAAATAAAAAATAAATTATAGACTTTGAGATCTCTTCCTCACTTGAAATAAAAATAATTACTTGTATGAATAATAAATATAATTCTAATACTCCAACATAATAATAATAAAAATAAAAAATCAAGATTTATTTACAAAAGAATCATATAATTATTTCTAAGCTTCTTATGTAATGTTGTATCATATTTATATCATAAATTCAAATTATGCATATTTAAATAAAACTGTTACTGCCAATATAATGTGTGTGTATTTTTAAAATATTTATACATTCATCCAACAATAACATCTCAGTTGGTTGATCTAAAGAAAAACATGTCAAATATATTAAAATTATTATAATTATACAATTTTTACCATAAATAAGATTTAATATACAGTCCATCTTCCAATATTCTTCGGAACTACAGCTTCATAGAATAAATCACATTTACACTCACAATCATTCTTTAACATATTACGTTTTATATTAATTATAAGATAAACTTATGCAATTAATTATTATATTACTTTAGTTATTATTTTAAGAAATGTACCTATCTTATTTTTAATAGATTAATAATATTTAACTTTTATATTAGATAAATAAAACAAAATTCATATTACATAACTCCAGCGATGTCTTCTTTTAACCATAATAGTTCTTAAATCCTAGGTACACATTCACTAAAACACCATTTCCGTTTTCCGGTCCATCACATGTTTTAAAAGTTTATAAAACGAAAACGTTCTTTTTTTTTAAAAAATAAGTTTCCCACAATAAAACAAAATAAAATTAAAATAGTTTATAGGATCCTGATTTACTTCTTTCTAGAATATTATTCAAAGTTATTATTTTAAATTAGTCTATAGTTTATGAAAAGTTATCATTTAATTATTTTAAATTGACTGGGATGTCCATATATTATTTGCGCATTCCATAACAAAATATCCAGGTAAGAATAAGCTTCTTTATCTATAAACGACCAGCGTTTAAATTATTTCAATATAATAATTTTTATTATATTAAGACTTTTAGCTAATTATATTTTCAATTTATTTGCCTTTTAAAATTGTCAACATTCAGTCTTTTAAAACATAAAGACTTAACAAGGCAAGTATTTATAAAAACTACTTTTATTTCTAATATCTTTACTTAAGATATATATTTAAGTTTATAGCTTTCAAAAATACTTTCTTCATAAAGAAGTATTTTATTCTTTAAAATATCTATTTTTAATAATCAATAGCAATTAGCTTTTAAAATTATATACTGTCCAAAATACTACTTTTCTCCATCTCGTAACTTTCCGAACCAATCCAGCGTTTGTCATATCTCTAGTATAAAGTTTCCGATATATTATCACTATATATGATGTTCCCATGACCATTTGCTTGTAAATTGAGCTTAATAGAGACGACCGATAGGGAAAAAATTAAGTTAACACTGCATATTTATCATTTAAAATTTCTATAACTTATTTTCAAGACACTCTTATAATTTTGAAAATGATTTTAAAAACGTCTATAAATTTACGTAGCTATTTTTAATAACACAATTAACTTGAAAAATCAATCACGAAGTCCTCTCCTAACAATTGAACTGAGCTTTTATATCGGAAGAAACTTCCCATTTGATTGGTAGATTAAACAATCAACTTGCTGGCTTATTTACATATTTTACCAACAACACAAAAATAAAATAAATAATGACTTATTTAATATTTAATATTTATTACATTATCAAATTTCTAAATAATCTTTATCGTTTATTTAAATCTATTAAACATTTTTTTAAAAATATTCTTACTTGATTTTAATTTTAACTTTTATAAAATTATTTAAAATAAACTAAGTCTTTTTTATACGTTATATTTTTAAAGCAATACTTTTAAAAATCAGATTTAATACTCTACATTGATTTATCTTTATTTTATCTCGTGATAGCTCACGTATTATTTATAAATTTTACAACATAATTTTAAAATAGTCTTGCACTTTACTAAATAACTTCCAAGCATGTGTGTGTATATTTAACTAACATCTGTTTTTTTTATAACACAAGAAACGCTTGTCATAGTCTAAAAATAAACTAACAATTGCATTTTTTTAAAATAAATATTTTTTAAATAAACAAGATATTATAAGAGATTTTAAAATAATTATTCGATATTATTAAAATCAAATATTAATCTTTTATTTAAGTACTTACAATAATTAAAATATTTATATTCTTTTATAATATTACTTTATCAACAATAAACATATAATAAACAAGATATTATAAGAGATTTTAAAATAATTATTCGATATTATTAAAATCAAATATTAATCTTTTATTTAAGTACTTACAATAATTAAAATATTTATATTCTTTTATAATATTACTTTATCAACAATAAACATATGCATTTAATTTTAACTTGTCTTTTAAACACTTTTAGCTTTAAATACCTATTTATTAAATATATTAATGCAGTATTGATTATGGCCATTTTTCTCCCAACCATATATTATAATCATCATCATTTAAAATGTCTCTCTCAATATCAGCACAATTTCACATATCAAATACTCATAGATTGCTTTAATTAAACCTTTTGAAATATTACCATAAGCAAAATTAACATCACATATTCAAATATATCTTAAATTTAAAATTTTTAATAGATTAGCACAAAATTAGATGGTGACCCATACAAAAGGGCACAATATATATATATATATATTTCTACTTTGTTTCAAATATTTATTGTATTTTTATTCACTAATACCTGAGTTATATTTTTCAAGTAAAAACAATCTCTCAAATATATTCCCAAATGGAAATTCTTAGCTGAATAATTTTTATAGCCACCTGAACTTAGTTTATATTTCAATAACGACAATATGCTTTAATAAATCAAAAATATTATCAAAGTCAATATTTTTCAATTCTTATAATTATTTACTAGAATATCCCAGAAGATAACAACAAGATATTAATTAAAAATAGAAAATTTATTATATAATTACTTTTATATAACTTTTTTTCATAATAAATATTCTAAATATTAAGAATAATTTACATCATTTTGGTTATTTAAATGTGTTATTTCACTTCAAGAAACAATAGGATACTAAAAAAATATGAAATTGATACACTCACTGGATTCCAGAAATGAGTGACGAATATACAACGGATTCAAATTAGATGAAAACTAATTATTTTGTATTCATGTATAGAAGAAATTCAATACAAGTTCAGAGAATACTCTGCTTCTTTCAAAACCTTTAATATACATAATTTCATTTTTATTGTTCTTAAGTTACTAAAGTTTTATTAATAAAAATATTTTAATTTAATCAGTATTTACTCCAAATAACTATTCTAAACAGGTTCAAAGATGACATCTCAACATGCATGCTTTAGCTAAATAATTAAAAATGTGCAAAATAACAACATTCCAATTTTGTTCTTTGAATAAATTTCATTTTATACTAAAAATTTTCATAGACAGAAATACTAGTTATTCCATGAAACAAATTTTTCTTTCATTCTGCAGAAACACACTTTATTTTTAAAATTATATGGTAATAAAAACGTAATTCTTTTATTTTACTATTATTTAAGGTAAAAAAAATATTTATTGGTTACACAAATTAAAAAGCAAAAAGGGTTCATATGTGTTACACAGCAGATACTAACAATCACATGATCACTATTTCTTACGCTTGCTCATAACTGTCATTAAAACAGGCAAAACTCTCCATACAGTAGTGCCATTCAGTACAAGCCAGAGTAATAAATTGATGCCAGAAGGTTTGTGCATAAAATCCCTATCTAGTACCTACTCATCCAATATTATCAGACTAGTCTCTAACTTATGGCTTTTGTCAGTGAGGAGCCTTGGATTTGAGAACACTGCATATAGATCTTAGGATCTAATGCAACCCCCCCAGCAGCCACTTTTTATCTCTAGTTAACTATAAAACTATGACAATAAAATTGAAAACACAATATTTTCTGGCATCCATTGATTACTCTGGCTTGCACTGAGATGGCACTACTGTATGGAGAGTTTTGCCTGTTTTAATAACAGTTATGTGCAAGCATAAGAAACAGTAATCATATAATATTTAATGGTTTAATACCAATCCTGCCTATTAATAGGATAGTGATGGCTATGGTTATTAAAGAACCAAAGACACCAAAATGTATGGGTACTGAACTGAGTTCAGACCTATATGACTATATAATCTAATGAGTTTGGATTGAAAATATTGTTTTCAATTTTATTCTCATAGTTTTGTAGTTAAGTAGAGATAAAAGGTGACTGCTGGGGGATTGCATTAGATCCTAAGATCTAGGTGCAGTGCTTTCAGATCTAAGGCTCCTCACTGATGAAAGTCATAATCTAGAAACTAGACTATGGATATTGGATGAGTAAGCAATAGATAGGGATTTTATGCACAAACCTTCTGGAATCCATTGATTACTCTGGCTTGCACTGAGTAGCACTAATGTATGGAGAGTTTTTCCAGTTTTAATAACAGATACTAACAACATACTAACAGTTTTGTATTTATTGAAATAATTTTACATAAAGATGAATCTTAAAAAGTATAAAAAGATTACATAAATATTGAGATAAGTTCATTTTAAGGCAGAAACTATAAACTGTTAAAAAATTAATGAAAAGAAGTTATATTTATTATCACCATCTTTGATACACCAAACAAAACTATTTTTTCGAAATACTTCTATATTTTGCTCTATTGCTCAAAAACTATGTTATTTTTCTTTTTAATACATCAATCAGATTCTTTCATTTTTCTATAACTTTTTTCCAACATATCTTTTTATTATCTCTATCTCTGGTTACATGCTCAAATGAGTTTCTCTTTCTCTTCATCAAAAATAATTTTACTTGCTTTTTCAATACTTTACATTACTAATCTTTTTTAGGTTAATCATTTTCTTTTTCTTCTAAATTTACATCTCCAAAATCTGAAAATTTGTTCTCTTTATACTTTAATAAAGGTTCACTCCAAAAAAAAAAAAAAAACATTTACAAGCCTGTTTCTTAGATTTAATTTCAATGAACTACTTTCAGTAAAAGGAGAAGTCAGGCTCCCATCACTACATTAGAATGTAAAGTAAAAAATATTGTGTGATTAATATCATATGTATTGAAAAATATTTTTACATGGAACAGAAACTAGAAAATTAGAAAAAGATTGGAGGAAAAAGTGAAAGAAGTATATTTAAAATATAAAGATAGAAATTTAGAATCTTGAACGATTATTTTAAAAAAGGCAATTATTGGTCATGCTCAATTGGTCATAATAATTTTTGGTGGGTTGTATTGGATTTAATATTGTTAGTATAATACTAGATGGTATATTTAAGAAACAACCATTATTTACTACATAACTTTAATGTAAAGTTTTAGTACTGATTCTAACAATTGAATTTTGTTTTTAATTATTAGCCATGTGAAATGGTTGTATTAATTAAAGTAGATCAATTGTGCATTTATATTTATCATATGTTTTACCATGTATTTTCTATTATATCAAATATACATCATTACGAAATAAATTGTAATTTGAAAAAAATAAAGTGATCAATTATCTTAAATGGTTACGGTGAATTATTAACAGATTGCAACAACATTTTTAAATAATCAATACTGTCCCTTCTTCATATTAAATAAAATCAATATCATTCCAGATAATGTTTTTTTTTTGATGTTGAAATAAATAAATAGTTAAAAATATATATTTTATCTGACTAAAAGTACATTATGATTATAATTCCAATTCAATAAAGGTTAACTTTTCAAATGACCTTTTTATTTTAAAGAAATAAATCAAATCTTTTTTCTCTCTTATAAATAATGTGAAGTGTATGTATATTAATGATTCTCTTTTATGGCAAGTACTAACGTGTTCTATATATAGTAAAAGTAATATATAGATTAAATAGCCCACTGCTTAATTCAAACTTCTATTCATTGATAATTAAGGAAGGAAAAGATCACGTTCAGTAGGCTTGTCATTATCAGGTAATGAAAGATTTGATTTCTTACATTATCTGCTACTTAAAATTATCCAATTATTCATTTATTGACTAACAATTAGATGGCCAACTAAGCTGTCTATAGCTATAGACTTCGAAACTCTTAGCTACCCAAAAATTCACCTTTTTCAAACTTATGGATGTGACAATTAGATGAACTAACCAGTATACTGTGTGACTCTCTATTATATATTTATTATAGTTTTATATATAAATATATTAATGTACTCATGAACATCTATTTATATTTGCCTGAAGGTTTGAGATGATACAAACAATGATAAAACACATAAAGAGACAACACAGGTTAATAGATTACACAAAACAGTGGTAAAAAAATCCAATTATGTATGAAATAAAGTCACCAGTATTGTGCCAGAATCATTGTAGATATTTCAGTGATTCGGAAAAAAATGAATTAACATTGTATTACAGCAAAATTACTCATACGGACTATCTAAAATGCGTAAAGACAATGTTATATTAAGACCTATTGTTAGTTCTAGAAATTAACCATGTTAAAATTTTGTCAAGATTTCTTTTCAAAGTTCTTAGTCCTTTGCCATACAGAATACAGTTTTTCCCAGGAATTCTAAGCACTGAAACTGAAATATTGGTAAGCTTTGATGTGGAAAGTTTATTTACAAATTTATCAATTTACAAATTTACCATATGATGAAGCATTGCTCTATTGTAAGAAAAAGATTATACGATAATAATAGTCTACAAACTAGAACAACTCTATTTATTGATAGTATAAAAAAAACTGTTAACTTCTTGCATAACAACAATATACTTTCAATATAGCTCAAAATTCTTCCAAAAAAATCAAGGGAGGACCATGGACTCATCACTGTCATCTTGATTAGAAACATTTTCATGGAAGAATTTAAAACCATAGCCAGAAACCTTACTCCATTTTCACCAAAGTGTGGCTTTATGTTGGTGTTTCATTTGTTGTATTACTAAATAGTAAAGTATGATTAAAGTTGTTCTGGATACACATCAACAATGTATTCTCTTCAGTTAATTTCACAATGGAGTCAGGACAAAAACAAAAATTGGAATTCTTAGATGTTCTCATGACAAGGATCTCTCATGGAAAGGTAAAAATAACAGTTTATAGTAAAGTAATAATAAGTACTTGGCATTTACATTGAATCACACCAGAAACAAAAAACATGGAATTATACTATCACTACAGAACAGAACAAAGAAACTTATTTTTATAAACCAGTGATTTGGAAAATAAAAAGGTCTACATAAAATAAGCTCTCATGAAGAATGGTTATCCATCTTCTGTCATGAAGAAAACCTTTAATGGTCAGCAAAAAGACATCAAAAGGAAAAAGAATTATTGGTACTGAAGTGTATCCATATATACCAGAAATGATGGACAAATTAAAAAAAGTCTGCAATTCTTTCCAAAGCCATACTACCCTTTGAGGAATTCTAACTTCTACAAAGCCTAAACATAAAATGCAGAAAAATGAAATCTGCATCCATGAAATACCATGTGAATGTGGAAGTATATTGGTGAGACTAGTCACTCTGTTGAACAGTGATTGAAAGAACACAAACCAATGGTTAGAAAAAAACAGATGTATATACAGTAGAAGACCATGTATATACTGTAACATTTTACCTTTTGGGTTAGTTCTTTTTATTACACACTAGAGAATTCTAATTAATTAAACTATGAAAAAGAAAAATATTTTGTTCCTGGATAAGTTTGAACATTTCTAAAATGTATAGTTATATTTACTAATTAACTGACCTAGTAATTTTATTAAGATTTTCATTGCTAGCAGAATCAGTTTTACATATATTTAAAAGCATGCCAGGGTCTTAAACCCATTTATATTCATCACTTCGCATCATCAATTAGAAACAAATAACTAAAATAAAATTGTGATTTTGTTTTCTTGTCACTTAAATCTTTTATATGAAATTTCTTTAGGAATTTTCCCCAGGTTTAAACAAGCATGTTGGCAAAGGTAATTTATACAATTTTCTAAACTTAATAATAAAATCTAATAACCTAAAATTAGGAAGGTACAATGAAAAGTTGATATTAAAGATAAATATTTTATTATGACAAATTAAAATATTTAAATGATAAATTGTAAATTACTAATAAATTGGAAAGCACATACAAATGCTCATCCCAATAATAATGTTAAATAATACAAACAATTCCATTCTTTTAAATTTCTTGAAGGAAGGAAGCAATCCATGGATATTTTTTTAGTGATATTTGGAATTCACAGTTAAAGTTTATAGATAAATTTAGTTTGCAAACATTTAATTTGACATAATCTAGGGTATAGTTAGTATTAACTTACTGGTAAGTTTTTTAAATTTATGTAGATCATATATATATTTCTTGGGTTGAAGAGCTCAGGCCTTTTATTTTAACCACTGTCATCATCTTTTATGTTCCTGGACCATCCTTAGCTGGGCTCAAATGTGTTTTTGGAGTGACCTCTTCATGATGAAAAAGGCATCTGCAAATGCTCCGATTTCCATTCATGCATGAAGACTTAGTTCAGCATATGTGTATTCCTGAATGGGGACATGTGATAACAAGACAACTGCAATTAGCCCCTTATCTCTCCATTCAGGATGTATGGGAACAGCCAGCCAAAAAGAAAAAGCACAACAGAGACCTTGCTTAAAGTTACTTTCTTTTTTTTATACTCTCCAATCAGTTTTTTAGCTTTCTATGCATATATATTTTTCTCTTTTGTTTTTGTTATCAGAATACAAGTTGATAATCTTGTACATTTATCATTATTTTTTAGTTACAAAGTCTTTTTTTTATATAAATTATTTCTGCCATCTTTAATTATCTCATAAAAGGTTTTTACTTATCTAAATTTAAGTAATCTGCATGTATTTTTATTTCTTCCAACTTTAACTTTTATTTTTAATTAAATAAATAATATTAACTGCACAAATAACTTTCATTGTGTGTTTCCAAAAATAAATCATACTAGCCAAAAAAAAAACTAAATTGCATCTTTTTATATATATATATTTTTTAGCTTTTTAAATATTACAAATGTCAAAACAATCATGAACTATACATACTTTAACAAGATTCAATTCTAATCAACATATGTTTAATTGGGAAAATACAAAAATATTGAATAGAAAGGAAAATTTGAAAGGAAAAAATTCAAAGAAGCTGCTCATATGACAATGGCAAAAAAATCTATAAGTCAACCCATGGTGGAATACATATTGTCTGGAAGTCTCTAATTAACCTTGCCCTGTATTGAAAACACACACAGACAAAAGTGGAGAAATCAGAAGATTGTGAATCGATTCTCATAGATAAGTATATAAAATTTCTTCTGACTGTGGCCTTTGATAGAATAGCCTTAAAAATCAATATTCAAGAATCTAAAGGTATGAGTTTGACACCTATGCTAGTAATGTCACTAGTCAGGCCAATAACACTTGAAGAAGAGTGGAATCTACTAACCTGTATTATCTATGTGTATGTTTTATTAAGTTATTTGTATTTAACTAGTTTAAATGTTTAAAATTTTCTAGTCATTCAACATTTAATAACAGATAATGGAAATAATACACTATCTGATCTTACAAAATAATTTTTATTTATTGGAATCTCTTTACAAATCTCAAAATGGTTTAACATACTTTATATAAATATGAACAGAAGCAATTTATAAATATTTCTGACTCTCTACACTCTATCACTTTTGACATCATCTACCTTCCTGAAATTATAATGCTAAGTTTACAGTGATTGTAAACTTACATCCACTTTTACAAAAATTATATTAATTCTTAATTTGATTAATTAAATAATTTTCAAGCACTAAAAGATAAGAATGTTTCTTCAAAAATCTCATATATGATGATGTGATGAAGATATAATATTCCTTATGTTTACGAATATTAAAAATTAGTAAGATAGAATATTTTTATAACTATATAAAATTTGGATGATTGCAAGTTAATCAGGTTTAGGATTTTTGTTTTCCACTATTCGACCCATAGTTCTCAACTTTATTATCAATGTAATTATTGGTGAGTAAACTGATATTCACCTAATCTTAGTTGAATGGTGAAATAATAAAAGAAAAAATTGTCAATTGGTAGTTGTCCAACTATTACAAATATTTTCTCTTTCATCTTTTCTTATTGGAGGATTGCTTGAGAAATTTTTGTCTTGCAATAGCTATTTAAAGACTGATTTATTGTTAAGTATATCTACAGTGTTCTTATGAGAAATTTTTCAATAATGATAATTGCAAATTATTTCAGTCTATCCTCACTATAACTATATTTTGCTTTCAATTTGCCTAATTCTCCTTTAATTTAAATAACTTAATACTTTGAATTTTCTCCATTCATTTTGGTTTGTAATAGAATTTTATTACTTTTAAAAAGATAAATCCAATTTCTTTTTATTTTATTTTTTTTAATGAAAATATTTTTTTCTCAAGATTTTTACTTAAGAAATGCTTTATTAATCATTAGAAAGATTATGGCTGTTAGATTTCTTTATCACTTTAATTTTAACCATTATCATCAGTTCACTGATGAATAAAAGATTCTCCAAGTTTTATCCATATTTTCTAAGACTACAGCTGTCTATCTATTGTCATATCTTCTGGCAACATGTTTCACTCAACTCCACATCATCCTTTTAATCTTTCAATAATGTGAATGATAAGTTTGTTTTCCTGTCTATGTATTTCATTTTCAAGTTTATATATCAGTTTTCATCAACAACTACCCTATAATCTATGCTCTACTTTTTATAAACTCTCAATTTATTCCACTAATCTTATTTCTGACTAAACAATGCTTCTATGTCAATTTATTAATGGTTTATATTAGAAATAACCATTTCCTGATTAATTGTTTTTAAATATATACATATTTTATTTCATTATATTGTAGTTTTTTATTATTGCATGAGCATTAATATCAGAATTACATTTTACATGACACAGCAATAATTTTGATGAAATGGAAAATAATTATCTTCATAAAGATATTTTTATAAAATAATATCAGCACAGCAAATGCAATTCCTTTTGCTTATTTCATGAGAAATAAATATCATGTTATGATGATGTTTTCTTGATGAAATATAAACATAAATTTAAATATAGAGTAAGAATCTCAAAATGATCTGATTTGATACCAGATCTATATAATAATGTTAACAAGTTTACTTGGGTTCAAAGGTATAGGGTTTTTTAAAAAAAAAATTCAATTTAGCTTAAATAATATAAAGGAATAAATGGTGGCTTCTGTATAGTTCCAAGTATAAATTTAGTCTCCATTGATGAAACTAGCAATTATTTGGCATATGGTGATAGTATATTACGATTTGAAATCCTTTGATAGTTCAAGCTTATAATAGAGCTTATAATAGATAGCTCTGGACTAAAATGAAAAAAACTGTTCTTCAAAACATATTTAAGCATATGAGAAAGTTATGTAATATTGTTATTGGTAATAATCTCAAAATAAAAGAAATTTTCATAAAAAGTAAGCAGAAATTTTATTTTTCTATCAGTTGTACTTAGTAATTAGATTCAAATGTTTATACAAAATAAAAATGTTTTATACGTAAAAATATATATATAAAATAGAAGATTCACTAGTGTTATAAAAAATAAAGAGCACTGCTAATTTGCTCTAGCATGCTTTATTGATAAATTCCTGATAAACAAAGCATTTAGAAATCTCTATCTTGAAAACCACTCCTTAGCTTCAAATCAATAGTTTTATGCTTTGGCATTCCTCAGTAAGGCACTAGGATAGATTCAGACACTAGATTTAAAAATAACAAGTCAAAGCTAACATTTATCTAAAAATTAAGTATTAAGTAGAAAATTTGAAATTTTTAGACACCTAAATGTCTTCAAACCCAGCTATCTAACTTAAATAGCTATATGGGGCTAAAAGATCTTCAGCCAAACCATATATTAATAACCTTAGTAATATAACATTGCTTAAGACTTTAAAGCAAAGACTATAAAGAGTCAACAAAAAATCAAAGTCATATATCACATAACTCAATTTTTAAGCCTGTAAATAAAAAAATAAAAAGATCTGCTAATTTGCTCTAAGAAGATTTATTGATAAATGCCAGCTAAACAAAGCATTGGTCTGAGGCTAATGAGTGGTTTTCAAGATAAAGATTTTTAAATACTTTGTTTAGCTGGCATTTATTAATAAAGCTTTGTTAGAGCAAATTAGCAAAGCTCTTCATTTTTTATTTACAAACTTAAAAATTGAGTCATGTGTTATATGACTTTGATTTTTTGTTGACTATTTATAGACTTTGCTTTAAAGTCTTAAGCAATGTTATATTGCTAAGGCTATTAATATATGGTTTGGGTGAAGATCTCTCAACCCCCATATAGCTATTTAAGTTAGATAGCTGGGTTTGAAGACATTTAGATGTCTAAAAATTTTAGATTTTCTACATAATAGTTAACTTTTAAATAAATGCTGGCTTTGACTTGTAATTTTTAGATCTAATGTCTGAAGCTACCCTAGAGTGTCACTGAGGAGTGTCAAAGCATGAAAACATTGGTCTGACGCTAAGGAGTGATTTTCAAGACAGAGATTTTTAAATGCTTTGTTTAACTGGCATTTATCAACAAAGCTTGTTAGTAGCAGAGGTCTTTATTTTATATTCACTATTGTTACATTTTTATTTTATTAAAAAAAATTTTAATATATAGTTTGCTAAAACAGCCTCACAGTTTGAAAATACTCATCTAAATATAAAGGAGATTTTCCTTCTTTATATTTGATTGATTCCAAAAAAAAAAGTGTAAATACTAAATTAGTGAAGTGTTAGTAATGTTTAATGTGTCACAAAGTGACTGTTCTATTTAATTTAATATGAGGGTGTGAAATAAGCAAAAATTATTATTGCACTGTACTGTATATATACTTTTAAAAAAATCAAGTTATGGAATAATTAAGCACAAAAGTTCAAGTTTCATATGTAATAAAATTATAATAAAAACAATTTACAAATTAACAAATATACAATTAACCTCCCTCTTCCCCCCTCCAATTTCATTCATTAATTTTAAACAGAAGACTGTTAAACAGTCTTGCTCCTTTCTCTCGCTCATTTAGTTTGTATTTAATGCCACTTTTTAAAAAAAAAAAACAATTTGGTGTCTTTTTAATATTTGGTGTGTTTTCAGGATTTTCATATTATAAGTTTAAAATGTCTGCTTTCTTTTTTTAATCATTGTAGATTTTCTAATTTTTATTTTAAACTGGATAATAATATTTCAAAACTGTTAAATCTTTTCAGTTAATTAACATGTTGGCTGTCATTTCCACAGTGGATATAATAAAAAAAAAACACTAATTTAGTATATTCCTGAAGGGTTGTGATGATAGTATCTTAGTTGCATTTATATGTTAGACTATTTCCATAATCTAATATTATGTATTGAATGTCTTTAGAAAAATTTAACTTTATTTAAATATTCCAATTACATCCAACTATTAATAATAACAAATACGTTTTAAATAGAGTTAAATTTTTCTAAAGACATTATTATGTAAATAGTCCAATACATAAATACAATTAATTTAGTATATTTCATCTTTCTCAAAGTAGAGAAGGAAAAAACAATTTGTTCTATGCATGCATGTGGCACATTGCAATAGATAATTCATTATCAGTCCGGATATCAGAAATTGTCTGTTTTTAAACATGATAGTTTTCAAATAATTTTTTTATAAGTTATTTAATATATATATATAAAACACTAATTTAGTATATATATATATTAAAGAAAAAAGAAACAATAGAATTTATTGGAATGGTAACATTTTAGAAAAAATTGATGGCTATTTTCAAATAAGTATAGTAGATATTAGTTATTATATTTAATTTAAAATTAAAATTTATGTTATAATGAAATTTATTGATAAATTATATAAAAATTATTTCTTTAGAAAATAAAATTTCTTGTTATGTAAATAAAATTGATAAACGGAATTTTAACAGAAACTACGACTCATACAATTAATGACTGTTAAACCCGTAGTTACAGGGCCGAATCAGAGGATTTAATAAGACCAATAGTGATTCCATCTCCTGGTTGGAATCTTATCTAGGTTCCTTTATGATGTTTTTTAAATAGGTAAGCTGTCAAAAATATATATATGCTAAATAAGTAATTAAATAATAATAAATAAAATTGCATATAAATCTATATTCATACCAGTTTACACATATATCACATGATCACTATTTCTTATGCTTTCTCATAAGTGTTATTAAAACAAGCAAAACTCTCCATACAGTAATGCCATTCAATGCAAGCCAAAATAATCAATGGATGCCAGAAGGCTTATGCATAAAATCCCTATCTAGTGCCTATTCATCCAATATCCCCAGACAAGTTTCTAGCTTGTGGCATTCGTAAGTGAGGAGCCTTAGATCTGAGAGCACTGCACCTAGATCTTAAGATCTAATGCAATCCTCCAGCAGTTATCTTTTATCTCTACTTAACTACAAAACTATAAGAATAAAATTGAAAACATAATATTTTCAAATCCAAGCTCATTAGCTTATATAGTGATATAAGTCTGAACTCAGTTTAGTATCCATACATTTTGGTGTCTTTGGTTCTTTAATAACCATAGCCATCATTATCCTATTAGGCAGGATTGGTATTAAACCACTAAACATCACATGATTACCATTTCTTATGCTTGCTCATAACCATTATTAAAACAGGAAAAACTCTCCATACAGTAGTGCCACTCAGTGCAAGCCAGAGTATAAGACATGATGATCATGTAATGTTTAATGTTTTGATACCAATCCTGCCTAATAGGATAGTGGTGACTATCATTATTCAAAAACAAAAGACACCAAAATGTATGGGTACTGAACTGAGTTCAGACCTATATGATTATATAAGTTAATGAGCTTGGATTTGAAAATATTGTTTTCAATTTTATTCTCATAGTTTTGTAGTTAAGTAAAGATAAAATATGGCTACTGGAGTGTTGCATTCTGGAGTGTTGCATTAGATCCTAAGATCTAAGTGCAGTGCTCTCAGATCCAAGGCTCCTCACTGACAAAAGCCACAAGCTAGAAACTAATCTGAGGATATTGAATGAGTAGGCACTAGATAGGTATTTTATGCAAAAACCTTCTGGCATCCATTGATTACGCTGGCTTGCACTGCGTGGCACTACTGTATGAAGAGTTTTGCCTGTTTTAATTTTTTTACACATATACATGTGCATGTGTGCATAAATTATCCAAATGTAGTTTGTAAAGCATATTTGCATTTTTGCTTTATGATTTATCAATGTTATTATTAAATAAATATTTGAAAGCAAATTATTATGTAATCTAAGATTTATTTTATTTAAAAAAAAAGATCCTCATCCTAAACAAAACTCTCTACCAGTAATTATAGGATTATTAATAAAATTGAAGTAGAAAGAAAAATGATTGCTGAGTACTATACTTTAAATGAAATTTTATTTAGATTTTATATAAACTATTAACAAAACTTTTATATTAAAAGTAACAATTTATGAATAAATTCAAAATTAATTACTTCTAAAATGTTTAATTATTTTATCTTTTATTTTATGTCAATAATTATATTTTCTCAACTTTATCATTTTTAATGTAATATTAACTTTATGAAACAGTATTTTGTTCATAACATCATGCAAACTAAAATTATTGTGAAAATTGCATTTTCAACTAAATGCATAGTTATTATGGTGCATATTTTAACTTACAGGTTTTAAACAGAAGTTCATCTCATTAAATTTCTTCCAGCTTAGTTTTTCAAAAAAATAAATAAGATATTTAACTTACTTAAATTTGTTTAACAAAGAAAAGATATCTGTTGTTATTTAAATTTTCATTAACATTTTGTTTGCATTATGGTTTTGATTTTATTTTTGTTTTACATGATTACTGAATATTTTTTATCATAGGTTCTAATGCACCTTTCCCCCTATGTACCATATTAGCAATTTTGGGGAGAAAATGTATATTTTTTAAACTTATGCAATATGAAAGATTTATTATTTAAACTTTTTGTCTATGAGACTTTTAGTTCATAAAACAAAGTTATTTTATATCACATTGTTCTATAATCAATTTTGATCGCGAGAAAATATGCATTAATGAAGATACTAAGAATGAGGACTCTTGTAATTAAAAAATAATAGTTTGTATTCATTTTAAATTTATCAATAAAATAAATAAAAGTAACATTAAACCATGACTTTTTTATCTATTAGTGCTTATCATATTTTTCATAAGAAATTATAGCTGCAGATTATTACTATCAGGATTATGGCCTAACTTTCATCTAATCAACTAAAATTATCTACAATCTCCAAATAAAATAACAAAATAGCATTTACAAATAAATACTGGCTAGTAGCTGTTTTGACTATGGACTAATTATATAAAATTCAAGTCTGAATTTGGGCCCCAATTATGAGATCTTTATTATAGCATTAATATACAAGTCTGTTATAGAACAAATACCAAATTGAATATTTCTTTTTACATTATAGGATAACTCAGTTAATATTAATCAGTTGATATGAGTGAGATAAAACTATAACAAATAAAATGAAGTATGTTATAATGAATGACTCTATAGTGAATAAATGCTACAACATATTTTCAATAATAAAATGTTTTCCTATAATGAGCATAAATATTATAAAAAAATTAAAAAAACATAACTGACCAAAATACTATGCATAAATACAAAATGTTTGCAAGGCTTTCCTGTTTTAATTAGAATATCTGGTGTTACTCTTATTATGTTTTGTAAAGTTCATATCGATTTTAGATTAATAATCTGCTTCATTATGCATTTAACAATGAAACTTTTTTTTTAAATTATGGATTCTGCTACATATATAATTTTAGTCATGAACAGTAAAACAGAAATATATTAATGAAAATTGATTATGCGTTTTATGTGCATACGGTTTTTTATTATGGAAAACAATTATAATTGTCATTAGAAATAAAATTATTTATGCTTTTAAATTTATGTGAACAGTATAAAAAATTAAATTAATTAATTTTATAATAATTTTACACTTGCACTTTGATTTTATATTATTATTATTTTTTATTTCATGTTGTGTTGACTGATTACTTTGCTTTAGACTACAGGCCTGCAATGTATCATTTTTAAATATGCTTATAACATATGTTGAAATAAATGAGATTATAATAACAATTACTTTTATTCTAACACACATTGCAGTACCTGAATGATAAAACTATTGTTAATCAGAAGACAAATACATAATTAACTATTACACTTTCTATTAGATGTAAATCTATGCTTCAAAAAACCATTCAAAAATTGAAATATATATATACAAGGTTATTCATAAACAAACTATATTATATAACATTGATTACTAGTCAATAAAATATTTTTTTTTTTAAAAAGTAAAAAAAAACTATATTGTACTTCACATATCTCAATGTATGTTTTTCATATTGCATAATATCTATTTATCTAAATAATAATATGATTCTTTTTACACTCACCCAGTTCTTTTTTTATTATCTCTTTCACAGGAGTCATGATATAATTCTTAGAACTTAGTAAAATATATTATCATATAGCAGATTATTATTAAAAAATATTCTATTCTCATAGTGTATTGTAAAACAGTGATTGTAACTAAGTAAAGAAAAATTGCAATGAAAAGGGCAAATATTTTTAGATGTAGTGATATATATTTTTAAAAAATGATCAGACTTATTAGAAGCTTTGCCCAAGAGACTCTATGGTTGTAAAAGTTGGACATTAAAGTAAGAAAGAAAAAAATATTAATGCTTTTAAATTGTAATAAGTGAAGAAGATTTTTGAGAATATAATAAGCAGCAAGGAAAACAAACATATGAATATAAGTTTAGAAATCTCATTTGAAGCAAAAGTAACCAGGTAAAGATTGTTTTATTTTGTTATATTATGAGATGATCTAATCCACTATTTTTAACCAGAGTACCATCACAATGTGGTGCTGAAATTATGCCTTAAAGATCTGCAAAATGTGGTGATGGTGTAGCACAATGATGGAAATTTAAAATTAAAATATAAAAAGATTGACATAGAAAAAGAAAAAGTATATGTCTTTATTGCTCAGGAGTTCAAAAAAGGTTCAAATGCCAGCAGATCTGTGAGCACTAGAATCGATACTGGGACCTTTCAAGTCCAGATTCATGCTCTGCCAAGTATGTCAAATCATGCAGGGCACATTTGATATAAAAAAATAATATTGTCTTATTCCAAAACTTTAATCATATTGCTGCAATTTTTACTATTTATTTTCATAGATTAAGTTTTTCTGAATCAACTATTAACAAGTCAAGCGTCATCAAGCGTTGGTGACTGAGTGGTCAGCAAAGCCGCCTTACAAACAGTTGTCCCGGATTAGCGGGTTCGCTTCCCAGCCGATGCTTTGACATATAAAAAAAAAACAAGTCAAGCATTGGTGGCCTAGCGGTTAGCATAGTTGCCTTCCAAGCAGCTGGCCCGGGTTCGTCTCCCGGTCAACGCTTTGACATATATATTTTTTAAAAGTATTAACAACAATAACAAAAAAAAGACTTGTCTTTTTAATATTTCTGCCAATATTAAAAAAATTCTCTGAGTAATATCAAGTTTAAATATCACACAAAATGTGTAATTTATATATAATTTTATGGTAATCATTATTTATTTTATTATCGACTTACTATTTTGAAAGAACTATATATAATTTGAACTAATTAATATAAAATTATAAATCATAATTTATAATTGTATAATTGCACATGTATAAAGTACATGAAGACGGAATTGATTTGCCACAAGAAAAATTGCTAAGTTGAGCATACCACTATTAAAAAAAAGTTGAAAAACATTACTTTAATACATTTAAAAAGTGTATAATAGTGTTGGTGTTGATAGAAGAGGAGGAAGAGGAATCCAATCATGAAGAACTATTTTAGGCAGATGATAGAGAATTCTAGGAAAATGTTATTCATATGATCATCAATAGTCAGTGTAGATTTGATAGTACTTGCTAAATAATAATATATTTTTCCCAATAATTACATGCTTATACATAAAGCATCCAATTTTACTGAAAAAATATTTTATTATAAAAGTAAGCAATCTGATTTTATAAAATTATTTCATTATTTTTTTAAACATCTCACTCATGGGGAGGGGGATAGTTAAATAAGTAATCCGTATGTATAACTTGAAGATTTATAATGAAAGTTTATTTGTAACAAGATATTTTTCTAAATGATGTAAAAAAGAGAGCAAAAATAAATAAATAAAGCAAAGTGTCTGAATTCAAAACATTTCAAGTAGATTCAAGTGTAATATAAATACATAGAGATACTTAGCATTCATTTAAAATTTCTAAAAAGGAAAAATAAAAAATCAAATAAATGCTTTAAAAGACAAATCTGTCTCACATTCTAACAAAATGGAATAAAATCTGTAATATTATTTTTTATTTTTAATTTTCAGAGATAAAAAAAAATGTTCTTGTAAAATTCTCCACATTTATTTAAAATGTTTATAAAAATAATATGCTTTTTTTTTTCACGATGTATGTAATTTTAATATTTATTTAATAATATATATATATGAATGAATCCTAAAACACATAAGTAATTCGAACTAATGAAATGAGATATATTTCTCTAAGCCATTACCTGTATTATGGCTGATTTGAAATAGTAAAAAGTTTAATTAAAGACATTCAGTGACAGAGTTCTCCACTTGTTTAGTTATGACGATCTTTGACTCTTTTTTTATCCATTTACCTGATGTTCACAATAAAAAGATTTTTTTTCATAGAGTAATAACTTGATATTGAATAATTGGGGGGGGGGGCAATTTTTAGTATAAAAAGTAAAATATTTGTCAAGCATTGGTGGTCTAGCGGTTAGCATAGCTGCCTTCCAAGCAGCTGGCCCGGGTTCGCTTCCCGGTCAACACTTTGACATATAAAAAAAAGAAGTGAAATATTTTTTGTTTCCACTCAGCTCTATTTTTTCTCTGATTAAGGGATAAAAACAAAGACCAGCAATCAAATGATTCATCTCATCATGTGATATTTAGACACAGGAAATGACAGGTTGAATTTTAATCCAAGGATTTTTAATAGTTTATTACTTTATCATTATACTAAACTATGTGGAATCTTTTTTTTTATCATCTTAATAATTTGATTCAGATTTGGATAAACAGACTGAAATGAAGAATTTTGATCTAGTAAGAAATAAAACCACCATTAAAAGTAAGTACAAGTTTGACCATGGGTTAACTAAAAAAATTTAGTTTCTTTCCAGAATTGTACCAAGGTTTATATAGATATGGCAGGCTGATATAGGTGCTGAAACTAAAAAATTATCAATGTTTTGTTTAGAAGAAAAAAGTTTGCTGGCATAGCAATGCATATGGTTGGAGGTTTGTAAGTATAAATCAAAAGTATATCATACATTTAATGCATTAAAAGTACCAGCATTATTTACACTCAATGTGGATCTCAGAGCTAAAAGTTGTAAAATCATTAATAGCTGATTAACATAAATAAAAAATCATTTTTAGATTAACTAAATTAAACCATTAAATGCTTATCCTCCTCCAATGTGCTCAAATGTCTAATAGCATTACAAGTGATGATCCATAAGATTATTATTCACCAAAATGAGCATGTGGAAGACAGACATATAAGCATAAATCAAAATAAATGTATACTTTATGGTAGTAGAGATATGCTTTCAGAATTAGTACTAAAATAAAGATAAATTTAAATATGAATTTATCACCTATAGGAGATAAATACCTTCACACCAATACTGACAACTGTACCATATTATAATTTTTTTATTTTTATAGTTAGACATTAGCACTCATCTGAGTAATTCAAATTAACTTTTGACCGTTATTTTTTAGTTGTGGATAGTTATATACTCATTGCTGATTATTACTGAATAAGCAAGTGATCAAAGTTGATTATTTTAAGCCTTTTTCAAAAGATTTCTTTTTTAAATCTTTATTCCATTACTTAATTTGATTTAAGATTTACTCAGGAGAATCATATAAACTTTAACAAAGATTGATCAGATTCAAGAGTTACAAAGTGATATAAGTAATAACATATCTTTTTAAACAAAATGCAATACAATATTAGCTAAATAAGAGTCAGTAGCCGAGAGGTCAGCACAGCTACCTTGCAAACAAGCAGTTGGTTGCAGATGATTGTTGTGGGTTCACCTCCCAGCCGATGCTATGACATATGAAAAAATATATATTAACAAAACAATAAATAATACAAAACTTACATCAATAGATGATATAGAATATAATTTTGCTTCATCATAGCACCTTATTTTCATAATAGATTATCAATCTTAAGAAAAATAGATATTGATCTTTCTTTATAAATAAATAATATGCAATTTAAATATAGTTATAAATGGTCATGTTAATGTTAGATTCTGCTTTCATCTGCTCAAAACATCATTGAATATTTTTTTATATTAAGGAATAGTTTTTCTAAGCCATAAGTCATGTTTTGTTTTGGAATTTTATTTCAAAATCTTATGACCACAAATCTTTTGACATCATTAACTATAATTGTAGAAATAAGATGAATACATGTGCAAATATAAAAATATAATTAACAATGTTTCTATATTTATACTTTTCTATCTAAACATTTTATAGATATAGATTTTTAAATAGAAGTTACATGGCTGTGCCCAAGATTAATATTATAGTAATATTGAAAAATAGATCATATCATAAACATGTTAGTTGGAAATCTGATGTTCACTTTTTAGAAATTTATATTGTTTCTCCTAAATTTTAATTGTTATTAAACACTAAAGTAATCAATTTGGATATTTAAATTGGTCACATTATTGAGGTGCAGAGTTAAAATAAGGTGTTATTGATATGACTAAGTCTACAATTGGTCTTATTAAAAGAGATTTCTGGTAAGTTCCCTCATGTGACTCTATCATTAGTGAATTGATTAAAATATATGACATTTTTTATTAGTAAAGAAAATATACTATTTCACACTGGGATCAGCTTTGGGTATTTTTTTGATACACTTAAAGTAAGCAATATATTATAATCCTATTAAATCTATGGAAAACACTTATATGATAGTGATAATCTAGTATTGATGAGGAAAATATTTTGATTAATTTTGGAATAATGCCCAAGATTTTAAATGATTGTTTTTGGTGCTAGCTATGTTCTATTGACTCATTTATAATTGAAAAGAGGTATTTAAATTGACCAAATTAAAATAACCTTCTGTAATTATAAATAGGAAACCTGTAGATCTTAACAAAATATATAGAAAAGTTTTAAAATATGTCAATGATATATTCACTTCAAAATTATTAATAATTTTTAACAAATATATACAGACTCACTAATTTAAGTCATCTGACCTTAAAAATACTTCTATTGTTTTAGTCTATAAAAATATTTTTTTCAAATCATTTGACTCAAATAATAGACCAGGTTTATGGAATTGTTTAGAACTATATGAATGTTCAGATATTAGATAAGCTTTTAGAAGCTAACATAAGTGGATATAACTAATGATGGTAAAAAATAAAAGCAATTTAAAAATGGAAATGAGTTCTGAACAGCTAAATGTATAAACTTTAACTTTGATACATTTTTATGATGGACATTTTTGAATCGCTTTAAATATATATGATGTATATTTGACAATCAAGTTTTTATTATAAAATGATAAAAAGTAAAAATAAAAACTTTGCTCTCCAAACACTACATTAACAGTATGATAAGGGTTGTTCTGTGCTTTCCAATTTAAAAAAAAATGTTCTTATTAAAGGTTTGTTTTTCATATGTCATAGCATCAGCCGGGAGGCAAATCCACAACTGTCTGCAACCAACTACTTGCTTGCAAGGCGACTGCAATGAGCTCTCAGCTAACAACACTTGACGGGTTTTTAATATTTGAATGTAACCATGTAAGAATTTGACTTAGTAATTAAATTCAGATGCTTTATCAGATGGTAATGGCTTGGATGGTTATTCTCTTGGAAATGTGAATTAGATTTAACATCAGGGTAACTTTATAAAGTAGAAAAACACATTTTCTTATTGCAATGCAGCACATTTCAAAATATTGTTGAATTTAATATCTGGTTGTTGAAATGCACCAGAGGATCTATACTACTACTGCATCAGAATATCTTAATGAAAATAATTGTATATATATGAATATTTTTCTGTCAAATTTATTATACAGGAGACAAAGATTTCCTAATAATTTAATTAAAAGCATTTAGAAAACTTTATTTAAGCATGCTCCAGAATTTGAAATTATAAAAGTTACATTTTTGCCTTTAGTGTGGCTATATAATGAATAAAACACTTCTTAAAAATTGTTTGATGCTGAATTTTGGGAAGGTCAGATCTTTTTGCATTATAAAGATTGTCTCAAAATAACTCTAAAAAGATGCAAAATTGATTGTATCTAATGATAAAATGTTATTCTTGAATCAGTTTATTATCTTGAATAATAAAAAAAATGCTAATAAATGTGTAGTGTAAATCATGTTTATCACTGAATACAACCAGTGTACAGTCTGAATATATGGATATATTATCATCAATTAGTGTTTATTATTTACTCAAGCTTACAATATGCATTTCTATAATAGACTGAATAAAATAATTGCTTTTCATGTGAATGTTAAAAGTAAACAGATAAAAACATGATGTTTTTTTTTATATACATATTATTTTTGAGTGAAAATGAAAGATGTTACAGCCAACACATAATTGAGATTATTGAAATTTTGATATCTTATTGTCATATTTATACATTTATAAAAATAGAATGGCTTTTCATTCAAACTCTTAGAGTGATTTTATACTCATATTATTAGCTTGGAATATATATAAAAAGTGATAAATGTGTAACATTAAATTGTGCTCTTCATTAAAAACACTAGCAGCCAGAAACTAAACACAGAATAAACTGTTTATTGATTAAGCTTATAATAGATATCTCTGAAATAATATATATAAAATGAATTACTCATCTGAATTAAATTGCACTATACTGTAATTAAGATATATAAACAGACTAAACAATCATCAGATAATAAGTATGGATATATTTGTGATCCATAGATTGGTTTGAGTGGTTATCAGAAGCTCCTTTTAAACTTTTTTAGTCTTTTTTCTCTAGTTTTCTCACTTTTGCCTAGAATTAAAAATGTCATACTCATTTAAGAGTTGTTTCTATTAAATGATTTACTTACTATTTATTTATTCATATTTAGTCAGAGTTAAAGTTTATAATTTTATAATTACATTAAATCATATTTATAAATATATATATATATATTATAAATATTTTTATAAATAGTCTTATACGTAAAGTGAAAAAAATACATACATTGACATTATATCTGTATTATTATATGTGGAAACACATATTTAAGATGATTTTAAGTTGTTTTTTTTTAAGCATACAATTTCCTATTAATATCCTGGCAATAACTAATTCAATTAATTATCCAATTAATGATTAGTGAATGACTATATAAATACTCTTAAATAAAGGGTAATGCAAAGAAATAAATCTTATACTAATTTCCAATAATTTATTTCAGCATGGTAATTAATATCTTATTCACCATTATTTTTTAAAAGGTATTGGAGAGACATTTCACCATGCAGCAGGTTATGTAAAGGCTACTATTTGAATACTTCTATGTCAACCTTTGATCTATTTATTTTTAGATTAATAATAACTATTGAACCAGAGTTAAAATTTGATATAAAATTCAAAATCAAAACTATCTGCATTTGGCAACCCCCCCCCCCATGTTATAAAGTTATCTGCTATATGTCTTTTTATTATAATTAATTTACTCTCAGAAGAGAAGAAAAAAGTTCATTCTAATTCAGTCACATTCTTAAGATCTAGAAACATATAAAGAAGTAAACTTAATTAAATTCTTGTGTTGATTTTATAGTCACAATTTTGTGGTAGATTTATAAACATTGTGACTTTTTTCACAGATAATACTGTGATTTTCCACTTACACAATCATATGGAATTATTTTTCCTAAAAAGCATCCAAATATAGTTGATTTAATTACTAATGTATTTTTAGCTTATTGCAGTAATATTATATTACTCATACATTACAACAAAATGCTTTCTTATTGCTCTTACAATGATAATTTTTTTTTAAATAATAAAATATTATCATTTGTATGTTTAATGGCAATTCAAAAACTTCTACAATGATGCAAATAATAAACATAGATTAATTTATACAGCTAGATTTATGTGAAAAAAAGTGAACCCTAAAGTATATTAAATAGATTTAATGTAATAAATTATACCTTAAGGATAAAACATCTTAAATTGATCATGACAGATTAAATTGATTAAATAACTATTATTTAGTTATGAAACGTAAGTAATATGTTTTATTAAAAAAGTCTTCCATGGTATATGAGTTTCAAAACATTATAATAATATAATTATAATGTTTGTTTTGATTTTTTTTATGATTACAAACTGAGCATATTATAAGATCCAGAACAGTTTGGTACTGAGATAAAATGAAGGATTCAAATTAAAATTCCCAGTCTGATTCTCAGCTAAATAATGTTTAAAAAATGGATAAATGTGCTTTCTGAATACTCAATCTGCATTTAGAATTCTTGAATATCACAGGACTTTTCCAAGTTAATTAACCATATGATTACAGAGAAGAAAGGCCAACAGTAATCTTTTAGAACTACATTGGCAAACTAAATAACCACCAAACCACTATCCACATTACAATATTTGTATTAATAATGTTATGCTTTGCTGATTTGCAATGAATTTCCAAGATGAGTACACACCTATATACAGCCACTATGTATATATATTAATATAAAGTATTTTATAAACTAATCAAAATTCACATAAAATTAGTATATATATGTATTGAATGCCCTGTGAAAACAGAAAAATTAATATTTTCTTATTTAGTAACTTTTTATACATGTTCAATAAAAATGTCAACATTAATTTAGTCTGGTAATTTTAGAAATTAAACTTTGATAATAAACTGTGACAATGTGCTTTTAAGCTTTTGATAAGTTGTTAACATTAATGGCTTACAAGTGTGACATGTATATTTTAACTACATAAGGCATTTTTTTTTACAATGTGATTTATTCTGCAAAATTAGCCTTTTATCACAAAAGTATCATCAATTATATTCGCATGAATATGCATTTAAATTATGCAAAGAGCTCATTAAAATTTATAATATAGCTTCATTATTGGGCTGTTAGAATATTTTTTTTAGAAGGTAATAAGCGGTGATCGGTGTTAGTGTTTGATCATACCTGATTATCTTACTTGCCTTTAAATAGAAAATTACATACATAAATGTAAATATATTTCGCATAAAAATTTTACATGAATTATTAAAATTAATAAACATATTTCACAAATATCACTTATAAATTACAAATGTGTGTGCACGCACATACACAAACATATATATATAAATACTGCCTTCCAAACTATATGTATGCAAACATATATATATATGATTAGAAAAATGCAGTAATGATATTCATATTTATGAAAGTTGGTAAATAATATATTAAAAATTACAGACCTATCAGTCTTTTACAAGTTTTATACAAAATTTTTACCAAGATAATTACAATTTATAAGCAGTGAACATTGCATTTTTAAAATGATTTTAGCATGGTGACTCACATCAAAGTATTGAAAGAATTTATAGAAAGAATCAATGAATATGAGTTGCTATTATGTTTTGGATTTATAAAAAAGTATTTGATTCTATAACCATTTTTTACAGTAATTAAATCATTGTACCATCAAGATATAAAACCAGAATACTCTCACATTCTGAAGAATATTTATCAAAATGCAACAGAACTGATTACATTATATGGTGATACTAAAAAGATTAACTTTGAAAAGAGTGTATGACAGCATGATTCCATATATCTAATACTCTTTATAGAACTTTTATAAAAAAAATATTTTGTCAATTAAAATGTGAAGCTAAGAAAATAAGAGTAAATGGAGATTATTTAAGATAAATTATGTAGATGATGTGTTCATTTTTACAAACAATGCTCCAGAGCTTCAGAAAATGTTACAGAAGTTATCAGGTGAAATTAAAAAATGTAAGGCTAAATAAAGATAAATGTTAAAAAGACTAAATAAATATTTAATGGTTTTTTTAGAAAAAATAAAGATTGATAATCATAAATTACATAAACTATAAGGGATAAAATTAATCACATAATTAAACTTGGATGAAGTGATTTTGATCAAGATAACTTAATATTAAACAGAAATATGCCTATGTGATTCAAAAGTGAGGTTTTTAATAGATGTGTTTTACCAGTTCCTAGTTATGGACCTGAGACTTGGACAATTAATAAAAGAGCAATTCAGAGACTTCATATCATTCAGTAAAGAATGAAAAGATATGTTAGAAGTATCATAAAGAAAATGAAAATGAAATAGGTGGAAGAGAAACAAACAGGTATCAACATCATTGTTGAAAGAATTAAAAAACTGAAATAGTCAATCAGACATATTGCTGGAAATGATGAGAATAGACAAACATTTAAAGTCTTAAATTTTAATACCAAGAGATTGAAAATGATTTAGAAAGAGACTATATGTGAGAATGATGGATAAAATGAAAAAGTTTATTGGTGTGCTGGAAAAAAGTGATGCTAGGCATCAGAGAAACCATATTATACTTCAAGTGATCTTTATTTTACAGTGAATAAATAATGGTTGAAAATAGTAATAATGATATTAAGTAATAAATACAATATTTCAAATTGCTTGTAAAACACTGGAAGCAATAGTATTTTTGAATGATGTTAATATTAATACACTTTGATGATTGCAAAGCAAATATAAAATTACATCTTGCATTCTCAGAAATTTTAGACATTGCACTTCTAAAATATTATATAATTCAAGAAAAACTCTTCAAGTCAAACACGGTTATAAACACAATTTTCTTTAACACAGCCAACATTAATTAACAAAAGTTTTAAAGGCTTTAAAAATAAATAGAAATTATATCTCCCTTGTGAAATTTAATCTTCGATTATATTAAAGGAAGTTTCATTTACGTCTGGTTTTAATATGAAGTTCACTAAGAATTATAAACTTTGTAAGAATTGCAATGTTTACAAATTCTGAGAAAGCAAGGATATGTGGACATTTTATGTATACTTTATGATCTAATAAAGATATATTTTGATATTAACAACAGTTGTAACTCCGAATGTTTTATACACACACACACAAAACTTATATGTATAAATATAAAACAAAACTAGATTTATGCAATCCATCACAGGGCAAAAGCCTCTTCAAAAGCCCTTGTAGAGAAACAAAGAAGAAGACATTTTATCCAGACTAGTAGTGATGCAGATTGTTGTTTGATCTTTATTCTATTCTTGGAAAAAAAATACTGACCAATCCTAAATAGCTATCTAGGATAAATATGAACTACTTAGCTGGATTGGATTTGGTCTTCAGCTTGTAAAAATGACGTGCGAATAATCAAACAGCGAACAATTTAATTGTCATATTTACAATGTTTTTTTTATATTTTATTTGTAAACATATTGATACTCCTGCAATATATTTTTATCTTAAATACCTTTTTACAGGATTGAAATATTGTTTAATAGTGTGTGTGTATATATATATTAAAAATGTAATTTTATTTAGTTTGAAGAATTCACTCAAACTTTTTTATGACAGACCACTTTTATTTTAATCAGCTTTTTTTAGAATAAAAAACTATATTTAAAAATAGACACATTTTTAAAAGAGTGAAAAAATATATTTTACTTGCAAAAAGAAGCTCATTTGCCATGTCACTTTCAAAAAAGGAATTTGTCATATTTAAAATTTTATATTAGTAGCAGCTTCACTATATTTTTTTTTTTTTTTGGCAAAGAATTTTAATTTTCCAAATGATCACTTTGAAAGATATTTTGATAACAAAAAACAATTCATTATATAATTCTTTTAAAAAGATTTTGTGCTAATGTTTTAAACTCGAACTTCAAATTTAATGAAATGTTATTAAATGTATATTTTGAAAAGCAAAGGTAAACTATGAAATCAGCTCTCACAGGAGCATAATTTGTCCCTGACCAAAGTTGAAGGTCATGATATATTGCAATCATATTTTTTGTTTTTATAATACTGGATCCAATAAGATTCATTATGATCCAATTATTGAGAGAAAAATTCCAAGCTTTTTGTGATCTGAAAAAAATTCAAAGGATCAAGACTATAAATATATTGGAGTAACATTCTATATATATACGCTTTGTGAATGATATTAATATTTTTATTAGTCATTCATTAGACTAGAGATTATCTCCTTAATGAATAATATTTCTATAGTGTAATTTTCACTATACCACTCTCACACAAGGTAGGGACTGGTTTCTATCAACCTTTGACATCTTGTGGAGGGGTGTTAACAATGGATAGAAACCAGTCTCTACTTTGTGTGAGAATGGTATAGCGGAAATTACATACAGAATTATTATTCATTAAGCGGATACTCTCTAGTCTAATGAATGACAAATAAAATTTATTAATTGTTACATTTTTATTTATCATTGTCAAACTCGCAGTACTCACAACTTTGACACCATCCACCTCAGATAAATACAATAATGATTATTACTAATCATTTTCTAAACTAGAGATTACCTCTAGCACAGATATAAACTTTAAACCTCAGTTAAAGATTAATTTATCTGATCTTTTTTAATTTTAAACATACACACACATGGAGTTATTCACCTTTCTCTTTCCCATGTGTAATATCTTTATAGATATATTAAACAACTTTCATACTTCCCCATTCTTTTTAAATTTATATAAATAAAGATACAATAAAAGACAAACAATCCCAAGATGCACTTCATGCTGAACCATCACTCATCAGTTGGCCCATATCACTACCTCCCATATATATGTCTATTATATGAAGAATATTTATCTAAATTGTTACATTTTTATTTATCATTGTCAAACTCACAACTTTGATACCATCCAACTCAGATAAATACAATAATGATTATTACTAATCATTTTCTAAACTAGAGCTTATCTCTAGAACAGATGGGAGATAGTGACCTGGACCAACTAATGAGTACTGGCTAAGCATGAAATGCATCATGGAGGGTCATTTGTCTTTTCTTGTATCTTTATTTATATGAATTTAAAAAGAATGGGGAAGTATGGGGGTTGTTTAATATATCTATAAAGATATTACCCATGGGAAAGAGAAAGGTGAATAACTCCATGTGTGTGTATGTTTAAAATTAATAAATCAGATATATTAATATTTAACTGAAGTTTAAAGTTTATATCTGTGCTAGAGATAATCTCTAAATTAGAAAATTATTAGTAATAATCATTGTTGTATTTATCTGAGGTGGATGGTGTCAAAGTTGTGAGTGGAGTGAGCTTGACAATGGTAAATAAAAATGTAACAATTTACTATAGATAAATACTCTTCATATAATAGAGATATATATAGGAGATAGTGACCTTGGCCAACTCTTTTATTGTATTTATACGAATTTAAAAAGAATGGGGAAGTATGGAGTTTGTTTGATATATCTGAACAATTATTAATATGTATACTTTCATTAAGTGATTCATGTCAAAGTTTTGATGAGAGTAAGTTTGGCAGTTATCAATTAAACTATAGTAATTGATTATCTATATATACTGATCAATGATAAAGATATGTGTAAGAGATTGTGATCTGGACCAACTAATGAATGCTTTTTAGCACAAAATATGCATCTTGGGAATCATATTTCTTTTCACATATCTGGTCATATGTTTATGATTATACCTTTCCATTAAGAGTGGATAGAAACTAGTCCACACCTTGTATGAGAGGGTGTGGTGCAAATTACACTACAGAAATATTATTCACTTTGTAAATTATGTTTTTTTACTTTCTGACTTTCTGAAAAGACAACATACAATTATGATTTACTAAATAATGTACTCTGTCAAATAAACTTTACAGCAAAAAAAATTCATAAAACTTTTGAATTTAAAAATTATAAAAACTAATTGTTTTTTATATTACAAAATGATAATAACTCAACTAAAAGCAGGAGTTATATCCTCCCTATCTCAAGAATGGCCATAGCTTACAAATTTGGGGATTTAAAAGTATTTCTGAGCAAATGAATCAGAATAATGAGATATAGGCATACGAATTAGAAGTCATATATATATATATATATATATATATATAGAAGGGATTTGAAGTCAGACTTTCAAGCTTCTTACAGATATCCACTTCATCCTATGCAACTGATATACATGACCACATACAAAATGATCTTCTATATATGTATTTTATGCTAAACCAGCACTCATAAGTTGGTACAGATATATTGGAGATCATTTATCTTTTTCACATGTATGTGGCCATGTGTACTGATTGTATAAGATGGAGTGGACAGCTGTAGGGAGCTTATACATCTGAGTTCAAATCTCTTCTATTTATATTAATTTCAGTACAGACAATATATTTGTATTTAAATGTTATATATATATATATATTTATTATTGTTGTGGTAATAGCTTTATATAATGTTGCATTATATATATATATATATATATATATATATATATATATATATATATATATATATATATTGTGCCCTTGTCTGTAGGTCATAATAAGGTAGAAAGGTCAATTACTAAAAAATTTTAAATTTTAAGTTATGTTTGTATGATGTATAAGTAATAGTAGGATAATTAGATTTTATAGTACAATTTAAAGCTGAAAATACCTGGTATATAAAAATGTAATAGATTATTTTAAGAGAAAACAGTTAAATAAAGCTTAAGTATATCATTGCTTATGGTTGTAAAAGCTGGCCATATAAAATAACACAGCTATAAATAGTTAAAAATATATTAATAATTTGAATGTAATATTTTAAAACTAATAAATTAAATAAATGCTAGATGTAATGTTATAAGTATATTTAATAATCAAAATTAATAGAGTATAGTTTAAAATAGACTTTGGGATGGTGAGAATTATATTTAGTTCTACATTTTTAAATTATTTTCCAAATTTTTTATAAAATATATCAGTTTTGGTAATTTAGACCAAGACGTAAATAAAAAATCATTTGATAAAAGTAGTAAACACATGACTTTATATTATATACCTTCACACACACGCTTGTTAAAATAATAATAATAAAGTTTGTGAATTTAAAACTAAATATAATTGCCATCGATCATTAAAGTAAAAGTTTAAATGTTAAATATTATTTTAATAATTATTTTAAAAGTTTAAATGATTTTGATAAAACTATAATTGAATTAAAAAGTACTAGTCTAAATAATATTTAAGACATTACGTCATCAATTCATTATTTTAAAAGACTAGTCTGTTATAAAACTAAAATGTGTAAATCTGTTCGCGCTAAAAAGTCATTAACCAATCAATGGAGGTAAATTAGCAGACAGAATATAAGAATTAGACGAAGCGGAAGGGAGAAGTAATGTGAAAGTGAAAGAGAAAGTAACATATTTTTTTAGCTGATAACACCGTAGCTGGAAAAGTGATATAAATTTAAAATTTTGTATTTATTTTAAAAGTTCTTTTGTAACATATAATATATTTTGACTGCCTCGACATGGATTGCTAATTTTAAAAGTTATCTTACCAGGGAATTTTATTCAAGTTTAACCAAAACCGTACAGTAAAATGGAAGTACAAGGAAAAATACCTAAAAATATTGCTAAAGGAAAAATATTTGGAAAATGTCTTAATACAACTTTATTTATGCTCAACCAGAAACTTATTATTTTTGTCACTCAAAGAAATATAATTGGGACGCTATATGAAAACTTGAAAGAGAAGTTACTTGCCATCAGGAAAAAATTATGACGCACAAAATTTATAAGGCTACTTTGAAGTTATTGTATTCTTCTCTATGGAAAAAATTAATATGCATTTTTATTATAAAGAAAAATTATGTAAATGTATAATGAAGAAAGAAGGTTTATCTTATAAAAGAAACATTATAAAAATATAGTACCTGAATTTTAAATAAAGAAAAAAGTAATAGAATAATATGAAAGTGCTATTATGTATTTTATGGAAAGGAACCGAAAAAACTTTATCTAAGAGGAATTAGAAAAATATTACAAAGTATTCAATGGAAGAAATGCTTAATTTTAAAAAAAATATATAAAATTAGATTACTAAATGAAAATGGATCCATGGAAATAGAAAATTTTTATTAAATATTTAAATAAATGTACCTAGGAGATGCATCGGAAAAGTCGCGTGGGAAAATATTAGCAGACAATATTGGAAGAGAATATGGAGACGTTTTTTCTTTACAGGATGGATTTGATATCATGAATTAATAATTGTATTCAATATTGTGAAAACCAAGGATTGTCGTCTATGAAGATTTATTAAACAGAGTAATAATTGTTTTGCCTTAAAATAGAACATTAAGTGACTGAAGAAGAAATAATGTATTTTTTTTTTTTAGCTTTAATATGAACGATTTTCAAGAAAATTCGACAAAGAAGTACCGTAAATATAACTTAAATATTTTTTACTAATTTATTTTAAAATATAAAATGCTATGTGAGATTAGGGAAAACATATAAACATAATTTTAGTAATATTAAAAAAATTAAATATAATAGCTTAATAGAATGATAGAAATATTGTTTTAAAAAATAAAGTGTATGTATGGAAGTCTTATATCTACAAGAATCAATGGGATGGTGAAGCCTACAGAACGCGATCGAGAAGATAAAGATCGTTTGGTAATTTTGATATTTATTTATAATGCATAATGTATTTTTTAGATCGTCTATTGATTAAGAATGATGTGTGAAAGTTTAAATTCTATGTACACATTTTATACAACATTTTAAAACATATTATGAGATAGGAGTAATTCTGAATATGCATGCAATAAGTTATTTAAAGTATAATTAATAATATAATTTAACAGAACAATTGTTTGATTCTTTTGAACTTTCATGTTGTAAAGTATTCAGATATTTTCAAATAGTTTGTATATGATAAAATATACGAGGAAAGTAGTAAAAAGATTTTCTTAAAGAACAGCAGAATAGTTTTGAAATAAATGAATTTTATTATTGTTAGAAATGCAGATAGGAATTTGTCGATGTACTGTATAGAAAAATCTTGAGAAATAAGATCAGATAGTGACTTGGTAGTACTAGTGGAGAGGAAACCAAGATGATGTTTTTGTTAAGAAATAGGAAAATAAAGTATTTGGATCATAGTTAGTTTGTGTGATTTCAGTATAGTTAACTAAGTCCTATGACTGAACACATGTAGTTTGGACAGTCTTTTTTTGCGTATCTTTAAACTTTTTGATGTTATAATAAAGCTGAAGAAATAGCTTTAGCATCACTCCTATAATAGAGGTTGGTAGACAGAAAAAGGTCACTCCTCTATAGTGTCTTTTAAATTCACTGTGCCATTATTGTCAAGGTTTATGATGAGTAATATTCTAGTTATATTTTGATCCTATGCATCTATCTTTGCTATCCTTATTTCGTGAACCTGCATCGTCAGAAAGATATTTTCAAAGAAATAATGAATAAAATAGAATTGAAGATATGTTATCGTTTATGTGAGAATAGTTATTTACTGGAATGTATAGAATTGTGTAATTTTAAAAGTAAAAGTACAAAATATCATAAAGAGAGAAAGAATCATATGATACGGTTTAAAATTAATTCGGAAATGAATATAAGATTTTAAAAGAGAAATCTAAACAAAGTTTTTTTTTTGAAAGTGATAATAAAATTTGAATGTTTTAAATAGTATTTAGAAAATAAATATTGCATATTTATTAAGAAAATAATTCAATAATGTATAATAAACATATACTTGTGCATGGTATGTTAATAGTTGTAATTATCAGCCGAAGTAAGGCTTGAATGAACATTAGGATTATTAAACATCGGATAATGAACAATAAGACTTAATACCGAATGTAGAAGAATGTTTTTGAATTTGTAGGATTCCATATAACCAATATAAAACTAGAATGTTATTTTTTTGTATAATTTTTGCTACGAATGTAATTTTTTGTAAAAATATAATTTAATAATAGTAGGGATACAAAGTGTTAATGATAATCCGATAAGAAATTATTTTGTAACAAGCTAACCGTAATAAGAAATCCAATAATAATAATACTGTATTTTCTTAAGCATTTAAAAGATAAGAGTTAACTAGGAAAATAAATAGAAGTTTGATTTTTTTATAAACTAGTAAACTAATTTGTGATAAGAGAGTAAGGATATCCAATGTACATAATGTAAAATATTGTTATTTGTTTATGTTATTAAGAAATTTTGTTGTAAATTTATTTTAAAGTTTTGTGTCTTCGTTGTTATTTCTCCACATGGATGCATGATATCACGATACATTTATAATTAAAACAGACATATAGTTTTTGCACAAAAAAGGTAAACATAAAAGTGTTATAAGAATTTTTGAGAATTCATTGGTATGTTAAAATTAAAAGATCATAATTTTATATTATTTATTGGTCATAAGTCGGTTGCCACAATATTACATTAAAATATATGCTAATGTTGCCACACGTATTCTGTTGTCAGATTATTAAAATACTACCATGTCCGTATTTATTTATTTCAGTTAGGAAGAAATAAGATTATATTATACTATTATTGTTATTATTATTTATTATTGTTAGTTGCTGTGTAGTGAATTATGACATAAAATTCCCTTTTCATAGTTTACTACCGTAATTTTAAATCAGTTAGAATACAATTTATGAACCTGAGATTTTATTTTATTTTATATTATTTATTTTCTTTATTTTATTTTAATTAATTGAGCTAGATTCTTATTACAAAGAATATTAAGACATGATTATTATTTTAATCGTAGTGAATAGAGCTTAGAAAGTCGTAAGAGTACTATGAGTTAGTTAGTTGATATAGTAAAAAGGGAATAGTATTCTTATGCCATTGAGATAGTATCATGTGGATAATATCTCAATGTAGTCTATCTCGTTCCCCGTGTCGTCACTCCATGTCTCATGAAAATAGTAAATATTTGTTAATTCATTTTAAAAATATAACCGTATTTGTATTTTAAAAATAAGAGCTAGTAATCATTTTAGTTAATGCTGGATATTTCATTTATTTATTTGTTAACTGAGCTAGAACCCGGAATTTAAACATTCGATATAAAATTTTGGAGAACGATCGAGTGGTGGGAGAGGTTAGAATATATATATATTATAACAGTCTAGGAAAATGTGATAGTCTTACCATATCTGCCATACAGGGCACCACCAGCATTTGGAACCTGGAAAATTTATATAATAGGCAGATACGGTAAGACTCTCACATTTTCCTGGACCGTTATAATTGGTCCCAATGTGGGGCACCAATTATAATGGTCAGGGATCAATTGAGTCTTATCGTATCTGCCGTACAGAGCGCCACTAGGCTATTTGAACCTAGAAAATTTATAGAGTAGGCAGATATGCACTATTAAAAAAAATCCAACTTTTATTTATTAAGACCGTCAGCCCTTGCCACTAGCTCATGGAGTAGCAGAGGTTTTAGAACAATTATTAAAATATATTTTAATAAAGAATAAAAAAAAATAAACTAGATCACTGCCAGTACTAATAACACAACAGAATTTATTAACACACATTTAAAATTGAGGAATAAAATTTATATTTAGATTTTAACATTAATTTTTCAATTTAAATTACTATTTTAAATAGACCACATGGATGGACATTTTAATAATATTTTACTTTAGCATGTTGAGTATAGATAGGCTATATAGATTCCATAGTTAATAACTTTTCAAAACAAATCATTCAAACTCCGACTAAAAGTTCATAGCCAAACCAGCACCTGCTTCCAGATACATAGTCACAATCAATGCAATATAAAGATGCCAGCATAAAACCATGCTGACAGGAATGTGCATTTGACAGCGTGATATTATTTGAGGGACATGATTCTTGTCCAGTACAGGAATGTGTGTCTGTCTGGTGAAGGAATCATGTATATACAATAATTAAAAAGAAATGCTACATATGGAGGAAAGTGGTCTATATGCTGACTTACAGTCCCTATCCATATAGCTAAAATGGGTCAATGGTGCAGGAAATAGTTTGTATCCATTGCAATGCCATGATTACATCTTTGGGGTCATGCATTCAGTTGGCACATTGCCCTGTATGCTAAACATGCTTCACATTACATTGATATAAACACCCATATATCCCTCCACCAGCATTGACCTAACTACAAGACAAATAACCTGAGATTAAAACCCCTTAACCTAACATAAACTTAACGAATCTATATAGCTATCCACACCCAACTTAAATTTAATACATTTTAGTTAACAGATAGAAATAAATAACCTAGTTAAATACAAACATAAATAAATAATAAAAAAATGGAAATAATTGAAGTAGTGAACTTATATAAAAATAAATATTTATAATTGATTTAGAGTCTATTCTTAGTCAGATAAGAGTCCATTTATTTATATACTTTTTTTTGGATTGATTACTTATTGAAGTTATACTGTAATTATTTAAAAGAAAGTTCAATTGGTAAAAGTTTATACTTTACAGATTCTTCAGATTTAGAGGTCCATCTTCATGATCACTTACATAGATTGTTTGTTCATTTTTAAAAAAAATGAAGCTGCTACTTGTCATTCCTTTTGGTCCATAACTGTCATAGGGAGGTCTCAGCTGGTTGTCAAGAAATTAAATCTATTGCAGACTTCTACATCATGAAGCCTGAAATACAGCTATAGTTCATATGTAGATTCAAAGTCAGCTCTCCGACAACAATAATAATAAAAAAAAAAATCAATGAATTCAAAAATTTGGGGTTTTATACTTTTGTTAGCTTCTTATCAGCAAATCATCAGATTCAACGAGCAAGACATCACTAATCCTCTTGTGTTTCATTTACAGTCCGTGCTGTCATTTCATGTTTGCATTGGTCATTTAATTTCTTTTTATCTTCTTATCTGACCATTTAATTATTCGAGTGCCCCAAGGGCTAGTGTGCTTTAGAACAATCATTTAATTAATAAAACAATCATTTCCATTTTCTAAGATTATAGAAATCAACATTATTTATATTTTTGAAATATCAATCTTTATATTTTTTACTTTTTTACAAAAAAAAAAAACTTTCAAATACTTTTTTTTTAAAATAGTTTAAGTTTTCCATCTGCACGACAATATATACGTTAAATATAACTTTCACTTTTCAGTTTTTAAGTTAAGTTTTTTCTTTTTAATAATCAATTTTTATTTATGAACTCAAGTTTTTATTTTAATTTTAAATTAATGTAACGGCATATTGTATACCATTACAATATATATATATGCAAATTTATAAATAAATGTTTAAAAATACAGTATTTTTATAAGCTTTAAAATACTGTATTTTTAAATATTTATTTATAAATTTGCGTATATTATTTTGAAGAAATACAGACATTGATTTATAATATATATATATATATATATATATATATATAGAGAGAGAGAGAGAGAAACTATAATAAATATAAAGTACATTATTATATAAAGCTATTACCATAACAATAATAAACTTTGCATTTTAATGCCATATGTTGGTTCATCATAGCAAACTATAAATTCTCTAGTTTCAGTAGAAATTTTATTGGTCAATTGCTGCTTTTTTCTACCAGATATCTTTGTTGCAGTTAGTGTATCAATTATTTTCTTATTAATTTCATTCAAATCTGAATCATATTCAAAATCTACTAATATTTGAAACTGATTTGTACATTCTAATTTAAATTCATTAGAATGTTTCTGAAGATTAGAAATATCAAATGTAAATACTGTTTTCCTTAATAATTTTTGTCTCTCTAGTTTTACATTAACACGTATCTTACATCTTACTAATCGATGATCACCTCCTGTGTTAAATTTATTAAAAATATTATGATCTTGAAATATGTATTTTCTGTTGGTCAAAATATAAGCCAATTCCATTGTACCTTCATTTGAATGCTTCTATATCCATTTCCTTTTAACATTTTTCTCAAAAAAAAAAAAAAGAATTCATAATATAAAGTTTTTATTTTTCTGCAAACTACACAAGTCTATGTCCTCTCTCATTTCTATTACCACAACCAAAATTATCTACAGCATTTGGTATCTGCTATTATGTTATAAAACTAATCTTGACACTCTGTCTCATCAATCTCCACAATATTGTTCTTCCACTTTTTATTTACAATGAATCCTACTCACTTGTATTTTCAATATTTATGCCTTTGTAGCAGAATACAAGCCCACTTTATAAATCAATTGTCTCTTCATTTTTTTTTTTATAACTTCACAAAATTCAGTAATGTCCCATTTAATATGAGATTAATTCTTCTTTGAATTATTGCAATATTTCTTCACTTGAAAGTGATCTGCAGTTTGAAGTACCTAAACAAAATATCAAAATTGCAGCCTGGGTCTGCAATCAGGAGATTCTTAGTATTCTCCATCTTCAATTACTGACTGCTGCCTTGACTGATGACTTTACAGCCTTTTGGATATAGGGTCCATGATTTATTTTTGTCTAAAATGATTGTATACATCTATTAGAAAAAAAATTTTCATTCATATATACATTCATTCTCCCTTAACAGGCAACTGAAAAGAAAGTTGATGAGTATCTTAAACTCAATGGTAAAAAACAAATAAACTCACCATGCTAGATAGTGCATATTGGTGAGCAGTCTATCCATATTCATATATTATATGAATAAATCACATAATAATAACAGCTGCAATGACAAAAATGTATAGAGTGGACATTAGGAGTTTCCTCTGCTCATTTCCTTTAAGGTCTTCCAAGATTTATTACATAATTATATAAATATTGTAACCATATATATATATATTATAACGTTTTCCGTTTTGCTAGGCCTCTACATGCTAATATAAATTGCACGCAAGTTGATCAAGCTATGTTAAAAAGAAGAAAGTTGTATTTCAATTTCTATTAAAAACATAGCTATATTTCCTGATCAACTCGGCTTTGTAATTGTTGAGAATTATGCTATCGATGACATCAGCTTTTAATTTATTTGAAAGGCACCAGAGTTCTGCAAGAACCCACTGAACCATCACATAGCATCTCGAAAAATAAAAAGAAAATATATTTTTAAACTACTCGGTATTACATCATACCGTAACGAGAATTATTTTTTTAAGATTATTATTCCTGGGCTTATTCAAACATATTGGCAAAGGTAAATTACATTCTTAAATCTTCTTAAACTAATAATAAATTTAATAATAAAAATTAATAACTATTATTAATAATGGACAAATGAAAATTGATATTAGAAATATTTTTTTATTATAACAGATTAAAAATCTGTTTAAGTTAAAATGAGAATTCCTAATCAAGTAAATTAGAGAGAACACATTAATTCAAATATGATGCAATCAATAAAATAAAATAATTAATTAAAAAATTCTGGTATAAACAAAAGTCTCTTGTACAGAAAAAATGAAAGTCTCTATCAGGATTATTTTAAGACTTGTTTGCAAATGCTTAATTTTGTCACAATCAGGAATAAGTAGTCTTATCGGTAAGTTTTAGTGAATTCACGGTGGTTGTAGATAACTATGCATAGTTTTTCAGGGTTGAATTGAGCTCATGGCCTTTGATTATTAATTGATCTTGGTGCTGGTTCCATAGGCTAGTCATGTAAGCTTCTCTGGTGTCCATCGGTAATGATGTCAGCTAAAGCTCCGGTCTATTCTCGTATGAATAACTTTTTCAGTGTAGAGTGGTCTGGATTCTTTAATCCAAAACCAACCAAAAGAATATCAGCTAAACAAAGACGTTCCTCCAACCGAATCCCTCCTTTTTATACTAGAGGTCCAGTTTTCAGACTTCTGCGCATGCTAATATCATGGCATTTTGTGTTTATAATCTTATACAGTCTTTATCATTTTTCAATTACCAAGTTCACTTTTTTTTTTATCAAGTTTTTCGGCCATGTTTAATTAGCTAAAATATTTTTCTTTTAGCTTATCTTTTTACTTGCTTTTGGAATTCTTTTGTACTCTCCAATTCTACTTTTATTTCCAATCACGTAAAAAAAAAAATACGAAAGAAAAATTTAACTTTCATTGTACGTTATTTTTTCTTTAAAAAAAATTATAGTCAAAAAAAAAATCTAAATTTACTTTTTTTCTTTTTTAGCCTTTACCAAATGCCAATATATTTGCAACGTATATAAATAAATGTTACAATACCACCAGTGCCAGGATATGAGAATAAAATAGGGGTTTACACTAATTTTATTCTTAAGTTTTTAAATTCATATTCATGTTTTTGTTTTTGTAGTAGCGTGCTGATATATTCCATAGACTCATTCAACAACTGACATTCGGTTTTAACACCCACTTTTAGGTTTAACACGGTGGGAATGGAAAATATTTCAACATTCATCTGTGTCCTTACCACTTAAGTGTAATAGTAATGATAAGAAACCCAAGTTATAAGCACTAATGAGCGTTGCTCATCGTTTTGAGTCTTAAGGCTCGCAGCAACTTGATCCACCTTCCCCTTTATTGGAATCCCTGCTAGAAATAGTCTGATGGGCATATAAAGGCAGTCTTATGTTAATATACTGCATACTAGGACTCGGGGCTATGTTTTTCCCCTCTTCAGTAACCGCCTACCCGGTCAAATACTTGTGACTTACGTCTATATCAGCCATTATTGTGTTTTATTTTAGACATATCAAAAAATATATACATACATTTTTTTCTTTCTGGAAGTCATTTTAAAAAAATATTTTTTTATATTTTAATAATCAGAGTTTAATTAGTTAGTTAGTTTTTTTAAAAAAAAAATTGCTATTTATTTTCCAGCTGTGAGTTTCTTTTGGGTCAACGTTGTAAAGTTCTTTATCATTACAACTTATCTCAGGTTGTGGTAGTTAAATCGAAGCCCTAGTTGGGTAAGCCATTATAACGTTTTCCATTTTGCTAGGCCTCTACATGCTAATATAAATTGTGCGCGAGTTGATCAAACTATGTTAAAAAGAAGAAAGTTGTATTTCGATTTCTATTAAAAACATAGCTATATTTCCTGATTAACTCGGCCTTGTAATTGTTGAGAATTATGCTATCGACGACATCAGCTTTTAATTTATTTGAAAGGTGCCAGAGTTCTGCAAGAATCCACTGAACCGTCACATAGCATCTCGAAAATTAAAAAGAAAATATATTTTTAAACTAATCGGTATTACATCATACAGTAACGAGAATTATTTTTTTAAGATTATTATTCCTGGGCTTATTCAAACATATTGGCAAAGGTAAATTACATTCTTAAATCTTCTTAAACTAATAATAAATTTAATAATAAAAAATAATAACTATTATTAATAATGGACAAATGAAAATTGATATTAGAAATATTTTTTTATTATAACAGATTAAAAATCTGTTTAAATTAAAATGAGAATTTCTAATCAAGTAAATTAGAGAGAATACATTAATTCAAATATGATGCAATCAATAAAATAAAATAATTAATTAAAAAGTTCTGGTATAAACAAAAGTCTCTTGTACAGAAAAAATGAAAGTCTCTATCGGGATTATTTTAAGATTTGTTTGCAAACACTTAATTTTGTCACAATCAGGAATAAGTAGTCTTACCGGTAAGTTTTAATGAATTCACGGTGTTTGTAAATAACTATGCATAGTTTTTCAGGGTTGAATTGAGCTCATGGCCTTTGATTATTAGTTGATCTTGGTGCTGTTTCCATAGGCTAGTCACGTAAGCTTCTCTGGTTGTTTATCGGTAATGATGTCAGCTAAAGCTCCGGTCTATTCTCATATGAATAACTTTTTCATCGTAGAGTGGTCTGGATTCTTTAATCCAAAACCAACCAAAAGAATATCAGCTAAACCAAGACGTTCCTCCAAGAATATCAGCTAAACCAAGACGTTCCTCCAACCGAATCCCTCCTTTTTATTCTAGAGGTCCAGTTTTCGGATTTCTGCGCATGCTAATATCATGGCGTTTTGTGTTTATAATCTTATACAGTCTTTATCATTTTTCAATTACTAAGTTCTCTTTTTTTTTTATCAAGTTTTTCGGCCATGTTTAATTAGCTAAAATATTTTTCTTTTAGCTTATCTTTTTACTTGCTTTTGGAATTCTTTTGTTCTCTCCAATTCTACTTTTATTTCCAATCACGTAAAAAAATATACGAAAGAAAAATTTAACTTTCATTGTACGTTATTTTTTCTTTAAAAAAAATTATAGTAAAAAAAAAAATCTAAATTTACTTTTTTTCTTTTTTAGCTTTTACCAAATGCCAATATATTTGCAACGTATATAAATAAACGTTACAATATATATATATATAATTGGCAGTATGTTCCTCAGGTTTGAGAATAAAAAAAAATATTTAATTCATAGGAAAAATAAAATTTAATTTTCCAATATATATATATTTATAGGTCTTTATTTAACTAAATATTTTAAGTCCCAATATGATAGATTATAAATAATTTCAAAGCTAAATTATAATCTGATTTAAAAATTAATGGTGCATATACTTAAAAATGTAGAAATCAAGAGTGTTCTTCAATACATTAAATTACGACTAGAACCAATTTTAAAAAATCAACCAATTCATAGTTCATGAGGTCATAAGAAGTTTGAGCATTTAATAAAAATAGAACTGGTTCCATGAACCATAAATCTTAAGCTTCAGACTGTCATTCTCATTTGTCCTAGATGATGTAAGACACTAGAATTAATTTAATATAAGACTCAAATATTCTCCAATAATATCTCTTAGAAACTCTAACTGTACTCCTTTTTTAAAAAAATTATAGAAGGAAATCGAGTCGTGTATTAACTCAGGCATATTAAATTTTTTGACATTGAAAAAAAAAGAAGAATTTTCATCAGCCACATTAAGCATACAATCAAACCAAATGCTGGTAAGGAAAAAAAAAAGACCCATGCATAAGTTTCACAATATAAGTCATCATAGGTAAGCAAAAAATTTCTTCTGTAATGATCATAATTATGCACTCACTCATAAAATTAGTCAAGCAGGCTGCAAGGTTTGTGATCCCTAGTATAGAAAATATGCATATCTATGTAATAAAATATCAATAATGTTTTTTTTTTTTACATTATAAAAATAAAAGTGGGAAATATAAAACTAGTTGGATAGTTGTCATTGTATTTGAGTATGTAAATATTATGTGTAATTTAATCACATAAACATAAAAAAATGTCATAGTATTTTAAACAAGTTTATGATTTTGCATTGGACTACATTCTTAGCCATTTTTAGACACATGTGGCCCTTAAGCCGCTGGTTGGATACACCTGATCTAACTTTAATAATATAACTGTTGTCCAAAGAGACTATCATTAATAGAAAATAAAAGATGTGTTGTTCATAACAAATTCAATATATACTTTCTAATTCAAGATATACTTTTAACCAAAACTTCAATACACCTGATTATGCCAGTGACATTTTTCTCATTAATTTCATCTATAATAAACAGTATTATTTTAATACTTGCCATGAATGCAAAATGAAAGTACTGAAATTATGCTCTTTGATTTTGTAAGTTGAAATTGAATTTCTCTCCATGTCAAAGTTATGCTGTACTATAGATATATATATATATATATGTGTGTGTGTGTGTGGGTGTGTGTGTAATAAAGGAATAATAAAACAATATTGGTATTTTATACTTTTATAATAGTTTTTAAAATGCTTTTTTTGTTTTAAATAATAACTTCCATACAAATTTATAAGCAAAAATGATCATTAAAAGGAACTTTTCATGCCTATATAAAATAAGTTTAGTCATCAACATTCAAGATGGTGATATTTGTAGTAACAATAAAAGAAAGTGCAGAAAGATAAAGAACTAGAAAAATAAAAATAAAATTTGTCATGAGATTTGTGTAAGTGTGGGACATATTTGGAAGGGTTAGTTTTATTAAAGACACAAATAAAAAAAGAAATATGAAATTTTCTAATATAAGTAATAAGAGAGGAAAGACTATGGTAAAAAAAAAAATTGAAATAATAGAAAAATTTTATATAAACTACTGGATAAAAAAAAAGAGAGAGAATTTTTGAGAAATGGCATAAAAAGAATATAAATAAATTATAAAGATTTTGTAATATTTAGTTAATATCTAACACATGCTATGGATGACTTCAAACAAAAATAGGTGCATTATATGGCATACAGTTTTATAAACAAAAATTAAGTAAAGTAGCAGAAAACTAATTAAATATTTTTTTAATTGTTTTGTTTTAGCTATTATCTTTAAGATTAGTTAATATTTAGCATATTATGGTGTTATTGCTAAGTGGGAAGTATTTAAAAAAAAATTTAATCTGTACTATAATTAATAAAGTCTATTCACATATATGTATAAACTTATTAATATAATTTTCAGTATTTATGTTAATCTATAATGTTTTATTTTAATTAAGTTTTGACACCAATATGAATATATGAGGTTATGAATATACTAAGGTGTGTAGGTAGGAAGGTAAGTAGATAGGTGGGTGGGTAGGTAGATAGGTGGGTAGGTAGGTAGAAAGGGAGAAAGGTAGGCAGATGGGAAAGGAGGGAGGGAGAGATAGTTAGATAGGTAGGTAGATAGACTGGTAGATAGGTATGTAGGTAGGTAAGTAGATAGGTATGTAAGTAGATAGTTAGGTCTTGTTTAGATAGATGGAATAATTATATATTATGAAAAAATTGAATAATATATAAATCCTAGAAGACTGCTAGGTAGTCAAAACATTGGAGACAAACAATTTAAAAAGCATTAAATAATTAAGGGGGATGGTTGTATTATTTACAATATTATAGATATATTCAATACCAACAAATATCATTTTTGTTCTTTTAATATAGATTGATGGTGACTTTCCACATAACTGAAGCATTTTGATAATTGAATAATATTTAAAAAAGAAAAGAGATTCTAGTTCTATATTATAAAGTTTGAGCATAAATTTTATAACTAATAAAGACATGTCATATACAAAATTTAATCTTTAATAATTATTTATGCTTACTTAAAAAAAATTAATTTTGTTATTTTTTTTCATTATGGTTTTGACATGTAATGTATATATATACAAGTAACATGGATTTTTTTTTAAAATGTTAATTGTTCCTTACACAAACCGCTTAACCATTCAGTTTTTAACTAAATCATTATATTACTCCAGTTCTGTCATCTATTGTAAGATTGATGAATCAATAAATGCTAAATGGTAGCATTTATTAAATCCCTATCCAATGCTGTTCTATCCATCTGTAGTTTTTAATTTATGGGTTTTGTCAGTAAAAATTTATAATCTACATCTAATGCATCTGCATTTTTTGGATTAATACACTTTTCAGCCAGCATCTACCTTAAAATCTTTTTGCACTATCAAGGTATTCATGTTCTAATTGTTAATTATTATACTAATCCTGATCAAAGGATAGAGTTCATTATAATTATTAAGAAATTCAGAATTGGTTAAAATATATAAATACTCAACTGGTCACAGATCTATATATCCATGCAAGAAAGATAACCTGGATTCAAAACATTAAAATATTTCTAAAATTTAAAATCAGAATCTTGATTAAAAATAAAAATAACTGCTGGATAAAAAGTGTGTTAGACCCTTATTCACTAAATCCAAATTTAAATTTCCTCACTGAATAAAGCTGTGAGCAAAAAATTAATTTATATATATGAATATGTAAACAGATTAGAATTTAAGAAGCACTATTATCCAGCATTTATTGATTATTCAATCTTATAGTATGTATCAGAACTGTAGTAATAAACATATGAATTTACTTCTAATGGAAGAATCAGTTGCTGACTTCAAAAATTATAAGAAAGGCATGCGAAATGAATGACAGTTTCCCCTTCCTTGAGTCATTCATCAACAATAATGCATTCAGAAATTAAAAGATTCATTGCAGTTTATGAAAAACCTAAAAAATGTTTAAATGATGAAACTTTTCTTTAAAAATCATTTTCAGAATTCAACCTATAAGTTTTTCCTATGACTGTTTATAGATATGAAAGTTGAATAATGAAAAAATAGAAAAAGTATTTTAAGATTTTTTTGTTGAAAAATATTTTTGTGCATTCAATGAGTATCAAAGAAATTGACCATAACAGGGCTAAAACTTCACTGATGCCAAATTATTATGATAACTGTCTTAATTTTTTCATGTCTTCACATGGTCTAAATTCATGAAATGGCACATAATAGTGATAAAGCTTTGCAATGAAATAAATGAGACTTTATCAAATAATGAATATGTGTTTGATTACCTGCTAAACCAAGCCGATAAATGTTACTTTCTAGAATGGACCAATAATAATAATGCTGGTGATAATAGTAATAATAATAATAATCATAAGTACAATGTGCTAACCAATTTTACCACCCATTAAACTCCAATTTTCCTAAAACACTGACCCAAACAATATCTGTACCCAGGTACTTGACCCAGAAGCCACCTGAGTCTATACATCTGGGGTTTCCAAGCTCCAAATAATGTTGCAAACAAGGTCATTTTGCTGTCCAAGGCATAAAGCTACAGAAACTGACAACAAAACCAGCTGCCAAACAGGCAAAATAACAAACTCTCCAAGGCCATTATGAAGTCAGCAATAACATCAGTAACAGCCTTCAATTATCTCATGCAAGACCCATCAATCCAGAAGCCCCCTCCCATCAATCTCATTACTGAGTTAACCAATACCCATCACCTAGATATCCATGTACAAATGACTTCAGGCTCACAAGTCAACCAATTCATTCACCAAAGTGAAATAACCAGCATCATGGCAAGAATGCTAAAAAATCTCACGCTGCCAATTAATTTATCACCAGATCCATCAATAAACTCCATCAACATTGTTAACAAAACCTTGATACAAATTGTGGACACAATATCACCATGCATTTCATCCATAGTCATACACACAGCTCTGGAAAACAAAAAAAAACCCTAGGTAGGCTCAAGAAAAACCAAAAAAGCAAGAAAACAAAAACAATGAACAATCAGGATACATCTACTAACAGTGAACTACTCTGCAATATTCAAATTTCTCATTGATATTAATCACACTCCAGAAAATCAGTCATACAACTTCAGCATGAGTTTGGTTATCAAGTCATAGCACACAAAGCATCAGCCAGTATACCAGATCCCACTCAGTCATAACATAGTGATAACTAGACTCCTCATTCAATAACAACTAGCCATATAATGCATTATTCAAATTCCTCCAGTGCAAGAAAAATCAAGTCAACTGTTACATTATACCAGTTAAACCGGAGGATAAACATTTTCCAGGCATAAGTTCTGAGGCTGCTGAAGATAAAAAAAAACTAGTGGCTCAAATTGACCCAGCTGCATACCTCAACAGGCAAGGTTTCTGAGCATGTTCTACAGATACCTCATCGTCATCTGCTGGCACAGAATTCATCAATGTTTCAACTTGCTCTTTCTCAGCTTTCAAGATTTTATACCTTAATTCTCATTTACTGATTTCCACTTTTCAGCAACATAATATCACAATTAATATCATATTTGTCTATGTTCTCCTAGGCCCAAAAAATCATAGCAAACCTAATAAGTACAATAAATTCATTGCTAGGGGGTTAATCCTCACCCAACCATTTGATGGGTGATTTCAATCTTGGATACTCAGTATTCACATCTATATAGCTGCATCAGCTCATGATCTCTCTAATGAGTTCCAATGGGTTGCTACTACCCAGTTCAATTACCTTCTACAACTGTCAATATTCTACCCTCATCAATCTCTGCTTTTATTTCCCTAAATTATACTATCTAATTGAATTAAACTCAATCCTTCCCCAATATCTGACCACTCAGCACAGACTCTCACTCTTAGTGTTGACATTTTTACCTATCACCATGTAGTTTGGAAAAATTGGATGCTATAAAAGTTGGTAAATCTATCCATTGACCCAATCTAAAAATACATACTCTCCTTCAACATTTGCAATATGATATACCAATCCCCCTTTTCCTGCCTGCTTGCATTGGCTGGTGAGATTCACAAAAAATAACAATAATCAAACCTACTCATCATACCCAGAAACACTTGATTCAACTCATGCAAACTTACTAACAGATATGCCAACAGTTTTAACAATATCTATGACAATCAAGAAGAGAAAGACCTGCCTTGCACTTCACTATAATTGGATCCAGGAATATATACATCTGTTACACCTCTAAGATGAGAGTCCCCATGGCACTGCAGATATAGGGAGTTATCTCTGTGAGGCAGAATATAGTAATTCCCATATACTATATTTAAGGAAAAAGCTGCAAATGCATGATGGTTTAAACCATCTTCATATTACTTCACCCATTCACCCACCCACCATCCAGAAATATACCCTCATTTCATGCTGAACAGTTCAAAAACAAGCTATCCACCCTTCACCAGGCATTCCACCCATAAACATATGGAACACCTGCTTTCATTTTTTGCATCTGTCAGTTTAACAATAGATACCATATTGTCCTTGCCAATGACCTCTACCAGCAAATACACTTTCTCAAGGAATTATGTTTCCATTTATGACCAATACCTATATCAACTTTTAACCTATGTCCTGTTTCAATGTGTTCATTGGGAATCAAAAATTTTGGAAAAGATCATTAAAGACCAGTTGGAGCCCCATATACTTCCCTTGATTTGACTAGTGCAATTTGTAAAGAGGATTTTATCCAAAACACAGGCAGCACTCATGTTTAAAACAATGTTGACATCTGTTCAAGACCAAAAACCCCTATAACAATACATGTTGATATTGAAAACCCCTATAACAATACATGCTGATATTGAAAGTGGCCTTCATTTCAGTGTGTGTCAAAACACTAATTGATAACCTTGCTACAATCACATCCCATGTAAGCTTTTATACATGATCATAGACTTGCTACTGAGCCATGAGATTCATATCACCCTCTTTAATAGGAAATTTCCAATCATTCTCCTCTACTCAACTCATCTCACAATAATCACTCCTAATCTCACTCCCATTTAAACTAATTTTAATATAAAATTTAACAAAAAATAATAGACATTTGCATTTCCCACACCCAGCAGTCCATTACATTTATTGCCTATGCAGATAATATATATGTCTTTCTGACTTCATGCAACCACTTGTCCATACTTCAAAAGGTACTCAAAGACTTCACATTCATCCATAAAATCACATGTAATCTGGTGAAAACTGCAGCCTGGTCACCATACACAAATAAGTCCTATACTCAAACCTTAAAAGCCAACTCACAGCAGTCCTAGACTTTCCATTCCACAGGGCACCTGCCATGAAGCATGATATCCAAAAGAAGCTCAAATATCATACTACCTCTCAATTTATTCAAAGACACAGCTATTCAATATGCTAGTTCTAACCAAAATCAATTACTATTTATACCTATCACCAAATTCACAAAATCATTCACAATCAACATATCTTCCCATGCAGCAAGGAGCTCAAATACCACACTCTCCAGATCACTATCTCTGTATTTAAAGAATATCGCCCAATTTATTCAAAGATACAGCTATTCAATATACTAGTTCTAACCCAAATCAATTACTATCTATACCTATGATCAAATTCACAAAATCATTCACAATCAACATATCCTGCCATGCAGCAAGGTACTGTGGGGAATATTACTTAAACATCTCAGACTCCTTCCAACTAAGAAGGGATTAGGACTTTCACACCATATAAATTTTTCCAAATACAAAAGGACAAGAAATCTCCTTTCCTCCACAATGGGCCATTTCCTGACACTACAATACCTAATTCCTGTTACATCCACTGAGAATTCCCACCCTCTCTACTGGATATATTCCATCTCTCATTCAAACAAGGCAGGATATTCCTATTCCAATTTTACTCCAGACACTGATTAAATACACTCTACTAGAAAACCTATAGCATGGTATATTCTAGATCACACTCAGACAGCAATAAACCATTCCAGAAAGGCTTCCAGAAATGGTCACTGGAGCAAAAGTTCTTTGATTTTTTGCTCTGAGTCAACTTTCAGGTATTGCCTACCTTGCCAGATTTACAAGAATACCTATCCGATGCTGCAGAGGGAATGCAATCGCATATTTTCTATTCCTGCCAAGAACCCAGGACACTATGCTAGGCACATACAGATGGCAAAACATTAATTAATATGCTCCTACCAAAATCCTAAGATACCCACAGCTTATGCTAACATCTTTACTTTGCATGCATTCTGGTATGCTCAATGCACATTTATCATGAAGCACAACACCAGACAGCACCTATCCGCATTCACTCAAAACTGAAACAATGAGGAACTGAGATGCTAAATTTGCTGATCCAGATATCCATGCTGTAACCTTGTCCCTCCTCAAACAATCTGCTAAGCTCTAGTCCAACTATATATAAATCTATAGCAGAGGATCTAACTAGTTACTTCTCAACTTACTAAACCTATAATCCAACCAGAAGTCAAGATACATGGTGAGAATTGACAAGCCCTCAGTCATCCTTCACTGAAACAGCTGAAGCATTTTAATCAGAAAATTCAACATCAAGAAAACATCATACTGAGCAATGTGGCAGACTCAGTGACCAATTCAATGCTGAAGTTAATACTACCAAGTGCATCAGCCCATTCAGCATAAAATAAAACCAAAATTGGTTCCCCTACATTCCATCCCCCCATGAAGACACATCTACTACTACCCTTCCCATTCTGTGTATATATTGCAACACAAAATTAAAGTCTTATGTATTATTTAAATTAACATATGTTGATTTTATGTAATTAAGTTATGTCAAATTTAGTATCCCTATGTATTCATCATTCTGTAACTGTTGTATTATCAATAGTCATGCATTACCACATGAAAAAACACAATATGTTTAAAATTATTACATGTAACAATCAGCCCAATTAGACATTATAATAAATGTTTAAATTTGTGTGCATATGCAACCTGGTAACTATTTGTAAAGATCCTCTATATAAATCATGTAATCTTTAGGAATAAAAAAAGAGTATTATTGTTGAAACATGATCATCATCATCATCATCATCATCATCATCATCATAATAATAATAATAATAATAATAATAATAATAATAATAATAATAATAATAATAATAATAATTATTATTATTATTATTATTATTCTATTTTAGTTAATAGTCTGTTAAAAAATGCTTCATTTTTAATACAATATTTTGTTTCATTTATATATAAACTAGTCTCGAAAAAATCTATTCTCCATATCATTCTCTCACAGAAGAGGAAACCCAATCAGTTTTGCCTTGTAGTAAGTGGTGCTTAAAGTAACTAGATTCTTATTTTCTATCCAATATTAAATTTATTATCTTGGTTAGCTATTGCTGAAAGAAAATTCTAATCCATTATCAGAACAAAAAAAAATTCCAAGTTTTATCTAGCCAGATTAAAATTTAATTCATAGACTTAACTAGTCAATGTAAACACTTATAAAATGTGAAAGATTATTAACTATAGACTAATATCAAAAATATACACTAATACAAATATTGTTCTATATTTAAAAGCCTGGTTAACATCTCTAAAATAACTATGCATGATTAAAATATTGCGCACCAAATAAATAGTGGGGAAAAGTAAAAATTCATAAATATATATTTACAGAAACCCATGTCCATACATATATGTATATATTGTTCATTGAAAGAAATAGTTTTGGGTCTGATGAGTAAATAAGAAGGTCGAGTCTCCAAATCTATACATTTGTAATCATTTATATCCCATGGGGCTGCAGAAAGGAGTTTGCTATTAACTGAAAAGAGACCCTTTGATTCCTCTTGGAGGCCTTAAAGAAACCGAGGAGGGCAAATTCCTAATGTCCACTCCATATGTTCTTGTTGCTGCAGCTGTTATTACTATGTGTTTATTCATATAGTATATGGACATGGATGGGCTGCCCACCAATATGCATTAGTCAGTGTGGTGAGTTTATTGGCTTTTTACCTCTGAGTTTAAGATCAAGAAACCATGGACTTTTTTCTCAGTGCCTGATAAGGCAGAATGAATGTTTGTGTAAATGATAAATATTTTTCCAATACAAATATACAATTATGACAGACAAAAATAAAGCATGGCCCTTATTCCCAGGAGGCTGTAAAGTCACCAATCAAGGCAGCGGTAAGGTGGAGGATGCTAAGAATCCCCTGATTGCAGACCCAGGCTGCCATTTGATGACAACTTTTCATTTAGGTACTTACAACTGCAGATCACTTTCAAGTGAAGGAAGATTGCAAGAATTAGAAGAACTCTCTTATATTAAATGGGATATTATTGGACTTTGTGAAGCTAGAAGAAAAGATGAAGAAACAATTGATTTAAAAAGTGGACATATATTCTATTATAAAGGCACAAATATTGGAAATACAAGTGGAGGACTGATTATAAATAAAAAGTGGAAGAACAATATTGTGGAGATTGATGGTGTATCAGACAGAGTGGCAAAATTAGTTATACAACTTAATAGCAGATACCAAATGCAGATAATTCAGGTTTATGCCCCAACAAGTTCTCATAGTGATGAAATAGTAGAAGATTTTTATATGGATGTATAAAAGGCTTTTGATCAGAGTAAACAACATTTTAAAATTGTTATGGGATACTTTAATGCTAGAATTGGTAAACAAATGAAAGATGAAAGTGATGTAGGTAATTTTGGTTATGGTAATAGAAATGAGAGAGGACATAGACTTGTGGAGTTTGCAGAAAAAGAAAAACTTTATATTATGAAGTCTTTTTTTGAAAAAAATGTTAACGGAAAATGGACATGGAAGCATCCAAATGAAGGTACAGCAGAATTGGATTATATTTTGACTAACAGGAAATACATATTTCAAGATTGTAATGTTCTTAATAGATTTAACACAGGAAGTGATCATCGATTAGTAAGGTGCAAGATACGTGTTAATGTAAAACTAGAAAGACAAAAATTGTTAAGAAAAACAATATTTACAGTTGATATTCCTAATCTTCAGGAACATTGTAATGAATTTAAATTAGAACTTACAAATCGGTTTCAAGTATTAGTAGATTTTGAACATGATTCAGATTTGAATGAAATTAATATGAAAATAACTGATACACTTTTAAAAACTGCAACAAAGATAGCTGGTAGAAAAAAGCAGCAATTGACCAATAAAATTTTTACTGAGACTAGAGAATTTATGAAGAAAAGAAGAAATATGAAGATATACAAAAATGATGCATTAAAAAGAATTGAATATCTCGAATTTTGTAAAATGGTGCAGAAAAGAGTTGAAAATGATATAAGAAAGTATAACTGTGAACTAGCAAGAAAAGCTGTAGAAAAAAATAAAAGTCTTAAGAATGTAAAACAACATTTTGGTATTGGTAGGAAATTTATATCTGCAATAAGAAAAAAGATGGAATTATTACTAAAAAGAGAGATGACATCATGAAATTGGTAGAAATTTTTTATCAAGAATTATATAGTAATAAAGAACAAGTACCTCCTATATCTATTACATCTTCCGAATTGCCCAGAATTTTAAATGAAGAAGTGACAAATGCAATTAAATGTATAAAGAAAGGAAAGGCTTCAGGTAATGATGGAATTATAATTGATATATTAAAAGAAGCAGGTGAAGAAACAGAATTTTTTTTAGCAAAGTTATATACCAAATGTCTAAATGATAAAGATGTACCAGATGATTGGAAGAATGCAGTAATAATATTAATATTTAAAAAAGGTGATAAAAAAGATATTAGAAATTACAGACCTATCAGCCTTTTATCAGTTTTATATAAAAATTTTACCAAGATAATTACAACTCGTCTACAGAGAACATTGGATTTCCACCAACCAAGAGAACAAGATGGATTTAAAAAGTGGTTTTAGTACAGTAGATCATATTCAGGTACTGAGAGAAGTTATAGAAAGGACAAATGAATATGAGTTGTCATTATGTTTTGGATTTGTAGATTATGAAAAGGCATTTGATTCTATAAACATTTCTTCAGTGATTAAAGCAATGGATCATCAAGGTATAGATCCAGGATATTGTCATATTTTAAAGAATATTTATAAAAATGCAACAGCAACAATTAGATTACATGATTCTGGGAAAGTCAACATTGAGAAAGATGTAAGACAAGGTGACTCCATATCTCCAAAACTTTTTACAGCAGTGCTGCAAAAAGTATTTTGTGGATTAAAATGGGAAACTAAAGGAATGAAAGTAAATGGAGATTATTTAAGTCATTTAGATTTCGCAGATGATGTAGTTGTTTTTGCAAATAATGCTTCAGAGCTGCAGGAAATGTTGCAGGAGTTATCAGATGAAAGTAGGAAAGTAGGACTAAAGATAAATGTTAAAAAGACTAAAGTAATGTTTAATTGATTTGCTCAAAATATGAAAATAAAGATTGATTATGATGAATTAGAAGAAGTTAACAGTTACAAATATCTTGGTCAGATTATTAATACAGATGGAAACATAATGGAGGAAATTAATCATAGAATTAAACTTGGTTGGAGTGCTTTTGGTAGAAATAACTTGATACTAAAAGGAAATATGCCTATGTGTTTGAAAAGGAAGGTTTTTAACAAATGTGTTTTACCAGTTCTTACTTATGGATCTGAGACTTGGACACTCAATAGAAGAGCAAAACAGAGACTTGAGACCACTCAAAGAAGTATGGAGAGATGTATGTTGGGATAACAAGAAGAGATTGGAAATGCAATGTATGGGTAAGAGAACAAACAGGTGTTACTGATCTTATTGAAAAAATTAAAAGATTGAAGTGGAGTTGGGCTGGACATATTTCTAGAAGAGATGATAATAGATGGACAATTGAAATTTTAAACTGGATTCCAAGAGATTGTAAAAGACCCAGAAAGAGACCACATGTGAGATGGATGGATGAAATAAGAAAGTGTGCAGGGTGATGTGGAGAAGGAAAGCTAAAGATCAGAAAAGATGGATTAAACTTGCAGAGACCTTCATCCTGCAATGGATTGATAATGATTGATAATGATGATGATGATATCCCATAGTCAACTACACCAGGAACATCGGAAATATAATTTATATTAAATATAATCATTTTTCTATGGAGATTTTTTTTTTTTTTTTAAAAAATTCATATAAAACTAATTACATTTTAAATCAAAATTATGAGTTATATTTTTTAAAAAATGTAACCAATTAAATATATATATATATATATATATATATATATATATATATATAATTTCAATAAGAAAGTGTTTTCAATATTTTCAGTAATGACTTTTAAACAGATATTGACAGATTACTGATTTTATATATGTTTGTCTAGAGGCCAAGTTAATGAATTATTTATCTTCAATTTCAATTAATAATTCAGATTCTCAATGATTCAGAAATTAAATTTTTAAGATTTTAAATGTATATATTAAATAATAACTATTAAATTATACACCTAAATAACCATGTATATAATTTTTTTTGCTTTTGTTTTTATTCTTATATATATATTCTCATGCTAAGGTAAAATACAGGATTGTACCTGAAGTAATGGTCACCAGTAAGTGAACATCAACTGCCCTAAATTGATTAGCCATTTGTAACTCTATAGAAAATAGGGGTTTAAACCATGAGGGATCTGAGGAATTGTATTTTTATTTTCAAGTTAAAAATAAAATAAAATTTAATCACAAAAGAAATGAGCATAATAGATCACTCTGGGAGATCATCATAGCTAACTATAAGTTCACCAGCACTTCCCAAAAGTAATAATCATTCATCCTTGTGAATGAGCTATCAAAATAAATCAACAGTCAATCAAGTGGATGGATTTGAAATGGGTCTCCAGTAGGCCAGGCTAACTTGAGCCTTGGCCAGCTCAGGCAATTATTTAAACCATAGTTTGGATGCAGAAACTTAAGTGCTAACCCATAAAAATACAACCAAAAAATAATCATCAATGACCTGGACATTTAGTACCATTAATGTATTGGCCAACCATAAACTTAATTTCTAATAAATACCAAACTAAATAAAATGTAGTGCATGGACTTTGAAGAATATCCTCTTTGTGCCAATCCAGGAATCATCATCTGGATGCCAATACACTAAATATAACCCCCCATCCCATATAGCTGTTATGCATAAATCTAACAAGAACTTTATAATTTATTACTGTAAGCAAGAGGGAAATAAATAAATAAATAGCTTATTATAAATAATCTTAAGCAATTCATGGACTTCCTCTACTTATAAATAACTAGCTTTATTGGATCATCAAAAAAACTAAATACTAGAACATAAGCTATCATGTATAATGTCATACACATACTGCACTTCATGAAACAGGAATTGGATAGAATAAAGTAATTAAGACTAGAAAGAATATTTTAAAAAAAAAACAATTATTTAATATCTAATTAATAACAACAACAACAAAATGACATGATAGTGGATAATTTCAAACATCCATTCCATCATAAAATAAATATGAAGTTTGATAAAATTATATTAAACTATCAATTAATTTTTATTCATGGATTAACTTTCAATTTATTAAGTTATTTCTTTAAAAATAACTAAGAGAAATGTTAAACATTTCAAAATCAAAAATAACAATCTTTGTCTTAATTTCTTTCAAATATTAAAGAATTAATTAAACAATATGTTCAGAATCAAAGATAACAATCTTTGATTCAGTTTAGCAAAAAAAAAAAATTATTTAACTTTACAACAGATTTATCATTATTATTTCTTCTTCTTTTTCTTCTTCTTCTTCTTCTTATTATATATATATATATTATTATTATTATTATTATTATTATTATTATTATTATTATTATTATTATTATTATTATTATTATTATTATTGAAAGCTATTTCACAATTTGTAAGAGAAATTGACTGGCTTTTAGAAAAAAATTTCACAATTTGAAAACATTAACTGTATGAAAGTTCTACCATTATCAATTCTTATTAAAAAAATTATTATTACCTTTATGAAACAAAAAAAATTTGTTTCTATTAACAGAAAAAAAAGGAGTGTGCACACATAAAAGAAAATAATAACTATAACCATGGCTTTCTTATTATGGAGACCTTTCCAGTTGCAATTTCAGTTTTTCCTAATGGATTTTCTTCTTGAAGGTTTCTAAACATGGGGCCTTGTCAAATTTGTCATTTTCTGGGTCTGTAACAATTCCAGGTAAATGAAACTAGAAATTTTGTCCATTTGATTTTCCTCTTCAATTTCCAGATGAGATAGATGTAGGCAGAGACTTTTCATGCTCTTGATAAAAAGTGGGGTTGCAGACTTCTTAAAGGGGGTTTTATCTTTCCTAAATTTTCTTCCAGTGAAAAAAGGTTACATGGAAGAAGGTGATGCTGGCTTTTAGCTGAACTTAGCACAAATATTGTAGAAACCATTTTAGTGCTAAACTCATAGTATGCTAAAATCTGGATTAAAAACTTCTAATATATTTTATAGCTTGGTTAAGATTTCTGCTGTGTTATGTCACTGGTTGGTAAAGGCTTCTGCTTCTTTCCTACTAAATTAAAATTTCACTGCTTTCTCTTCAACAGTTAAATTGGCAATATTTTCTTACCATATCAGCAGCAGGAATAAGATTTGAATGCTCTCTCCAACAGTTAAGTTAGTAATATTTCTCCTACTGTCTTTTTCAGCAACAGGATCAAGACTTGACTGCTCTGTCTTCAACAATTAAGTTAGGAATAACATCTCCAGATACTTGGATATTATCACTTATTCACACCCCCACATATATTTTTCCTCTAGAACAATCTTGCATACAAGCCAATTACAAAGTGTCTCTTATATGATAATTTTCATGATAACCAATTAGATAAAATTTTATAACTACAATTATTCAGCCAATTATTAAAAACCAAATCTTCTTGCAAAAAAAAAATAACAACAGCAATATAATCAGTTAATTACACTGATTTGATTTTCCTTTTTTATTAAATAGAGATAAAGAAAGAAAAATAAGTGATTAATTAAAAATAAAATTTACAAATGTATTAAAATCTTACTTTGTTTTTCACTACTTCTATAAAAAAAAAACAACTCTTAAATATATTTAATGTTTGAGAATTCTCATACTATCATGTTGGGACTTAAAAATATTTAGTTAAATAAAGATCCATAAAATATGTATTAGAAAATTAAATTTTATTTTCCCATTAATTAAATACTTTTTTTATTCTAAAACCTGAGGAATATGCTGCCAACTATCTAATTATTTATTTTTCTAGTACAGCTATGTAACCAACTGGTTACAATATATATACACATTAAATTATGTATTCCTCTTAGAGACCTTAAAGGAACTGAGCAGGGCAAATTCTTAACATCTATTCTATACATTTTTGTCATAGCAGCTGTTATTATTATGTGATTATTCATATAATATATTAACATGGATATAATGCTCACCAACATGCATTAGCCAGCACAGTGAGTTTACTGGCTTTTTACCTTTGAATTTAAGATCAAAAAACACCATGGACTTTCTTTTCAGTTGCCTGATGAGTAAAAATTAATGTATGTGTGAATGTAAAAAAAAATTCTAATAGATGTATACAATCATAATAGACAAAAATAAATCATGGCCCTTATTCCCAAAAGACTGTAGAGTCATCAGTCAAGGTAGTAGTCAGTGATTGAAGATGAAGGATACTAAGAATCTTCTGATTGCAGATCCATGCTGCAATTTTGATATTTTATTTAGGTACTTACAACTGCTTCCAGATCACTTTCAAGTAAAGAAAGATTTGCAAGACTTCAAACAAGGATTGATCTCATATTAAACAGGACATTACTGAACTTCATGAAGTTGTAAGAAAAGATGAAGAGACAATTGATTTAAAAAATAGGCATGTACTCTGCTACAAAGGCGCAAATACTGAAAGTACAGGTAAATAGTATTCATTATAAATAAAAAGTAAAAGAACAATATTGTGGAGATTGATGAGTCAGAACGGCAACATTAGTTCTATAACTTAATAGCAGATACCAAATGCTGTAAGTAATTTTACTTATGATAATAGAAATGAAAGAGGACTTAGACTTGTGGAGTTTGCAAAAAAAAGAAAACTTTATATTATGAATTCTTTTTTTTTGAGAAAAATGTTAAAAGGAAATAGACATGGAAGCATTCAGATGATGGTACAGCAGAAATGGATTATATTTTGACTAACAAAAAATACATATTTCGAGATTATAATGTTTTAATAAATTTAACACAGGAAGTGATCATCAATTAGTAAGATGTAAGATATGTGTTAATGCAAAACTAGAGAGACAAAAATTATTAAGAAAAACAATATTTACAATTAATATTCTTAATCTCCAGAAACATTCTAATGAATTTAAATTAGAACTTACAAATCGGTTTCAAGTATTAGTAGATTTTGAACATGATTCAGATTTAAATAAAATTATAAGAAAATAACTGACAAAACTTTTAAAAACTGGAAAAAGATAGGTGGTAGAAAAAAGCAACAACTGAGCAATAAAATTTCTACTGAAACAAGAGAATTTATGAAGAAAAGAAGAAATATGAAAATATACAGAAGAGATGCATTAAAAAGGATTGAATACTATGAATTTTATAAAATGGTGCAGAAAAGTGTTGAAAGTGATATAAGAAAGTATAATTGTGAACTAGCAAGGAAAGTTGTAGAAGAGAATAAAAAACTTAAGAGTGTAAAACAACATTTTGGTATTAGTATGAAATTTATATCTGCAATAAGAAAAAAAGATGGAATTATTACTAAAAAGAGAGATGACATCATGAAATGGGGAGAAGACTTCTATCGAGAATTATATAGTAATAAAGAACAACTACCTCATATCTATTATATTTTCCAAATTGCCCAGAATTTTAAATGAATTAGTGAGACATGCAATTAAATTTATGAAGAAAGGAAAATCTCCAGATAATAATGGAATTATAATTGATATATTAAAAGAAGCAAGTGAAGAAATAGCATTTTTTTAATAAAGTTATATACTAAATGTCTAAATGATAAAAATGTACCAGATGATTAGAAGAATTCAGTATTAATATTATTATTTTAAAAAGGTGATAAAAAATATATTAGAAATTACAGAACTATTAGTCTTTTATTAGTTTTATACAAAATTTTTACCAAGATAATTACAACTCATCTACAGAGAACATTGAATTTCTACCAACCAAGAGAACAAACTGGATTTAAAAGTGGTTTTATTACAGTAGATCATATCCAAGTATTGAGAGAAGTTATAGAAATGAAATATGAATATGAGTTGCCAATATGTTTTGTATTTGTGGATTATGAAAAGACATCTAATTCTATAAATATTTCTTCAGTGATTAAAGCATTGGATCATCAAGGTATAGATTCAGGATATTGTCATATTTTGAAGAATATTTGTAAAAATGCAACAGCAACAATTAAATTATATAATGATACTAGAAAAGTCAACATTGAGAAGTGTGTAAAACAGAGTGACTCCATATCTCCAAAATTTTTACATTAGTGCTGCAAGAAGTATTTTGTGGATTAAAATGGGAAGCTAAAGGAATGGAGATTATTTAAGTCATTTAGATTTTACAGATGATGTAGTTGTTTTTTGCAAATAATGCTTTCGAGCTGCAGAAAATGTTGCAGGAGTTATCAGATGAAAGTAGAAAAGTAGGACTAAAGATAAATGTTAAATAAACTAAAGTAATGTTCAATGGATTTTTTCAAAATATGAAAATAAAGATTGATTATGATGAGTTAGAAGACGTTAACAGCTATAAATATCTTGGTCAGATTATTAATATAGGTGAAAACTTAATAGATAAAGTTAATCATAGAATTAAACATGATTGGAATGCTTTTGGTAGAAATAATTTGATACTAAAAGGAAATATGCTTATGTGTTTGAAAAGGAAGGTTTTTAATAAATGTGTTTTACCAGTTCTTACTTATGGATCTGAGACCTGGATATTTAATAGAAGAAAACACAGAGACTTCAGGCTACTCAAATAAGTATGGAGATGTTAGAAGTAACAAAAAGAGATCAAAAATGCAATATATTGGTAATAGAATAAACAGGTATTTCCGACCTCATTGAAAAAATTAAAATACTGCAAGTGGAGTTGGGTTGGATATATTGATAGAAGAAATGATAATATATGGACACTTGAAATCTTAAACTGGATTTCAAGAGATTGTAAAAGACCCAGAAAAAACCACATGTAAGATTGATGAATGAAATAAGAAAGTATGTGGGGGTGATGTGGAAAAGAGAAGCTCAAGATCAGAAAAAATGGATTGAACTTGGAAGGACCTTTATCCTGCAGTGGATTGGTAGCAGTTTATGTTGATGAAGATCAAATGCAGATAATTCAGGTTTATGCCCCAACAAGTTCTCATAGTGATAAAATAGTAGAACATTTTTATATAGATACACAAAAGGCTTTTGATCAGAGTAAACAATATTTTAATATTGTTATAGGAGACTTTAATGTTAGAATTGATGAACAAATAAAAGATGAAAGTGCTATAGGTAAATTTAGTTATGGTAATAGAGATGAGAGAGGACCAGCTTGCAAAAAAAAGAAAAACTTTATATTATGAATTCTTTTTTTTTTTTTTTTTTAGAAAAGTGTTAAAAGGAAATAGATATTGAAGCATCCAAATGAAGATACAGCAGAATTGGATTATATTTTGGCTAACAGAAACGACATATTTCAAGATTATAATGTCCTTAATAAAATCAACACATGAAGTGATCATTACTTAGTAAGATGTAAGATATGTGTTAATGCAAAACTAGAGAGACAAAGATTGTTTAAGAAAACAATATTTACAGTTGTTATTTCTAATCTTCATAAACATACTAATGAATTTAAATTAGAACAACATCAATCATTTGCAATGGTTAATCTTGATATACAAAGACTAATAGGAAATAAGGAGAAGTTAAACAATGTTTGTTCCCTTGAGTCTGAATATTTTTAGGACTTGTATAAAGATAATTCAAATTTTTCCTAACCAATATGGATGACTTCTACACAAGCTATTTACCCCCCCCCTCACTTCTTTTTCTGGATAAAGAAATGTTAGGCTTTTGAGAAAACAGCTACATTTTTAACTGAAATATCAAATAATACTGTTGATTATTTTGAGATAATTACATTGAAAAACCAATCTCAAAAAAATTTCAAGATTTAATATCAATATTTATAAGATCTGCAAAAAAAAAATGATGCAGAAAGGTGACATTAAAGTTTTATGTCATTGGGTTATTTTCATCCTTATCTTTAATAAAATATATTTACAAAAGCAACATGTTCAGCAAAAAATTTATATAACTCAATGTCTACAACAGGGAAAAAGGTGCAAGAAAATAGCTATATGAATTAAAAATAGCTTTTAATCTTAATTTTTAAATAGGCATACTGATAAATATTCATGATTTTGTTTTTAATATTTTTAATTTTTTATTCAAAAATTAGTATGTTGAACTTTTTCCCCATGTTTTTTCTTAAATTTTATTTATATTACTCTACTTCTGAAAGCTTAAATAATCAATGGATGGTAATGTTTATTTAATTCAAATCCTGACTTGTCCTATCTATATTTACAGATTAATTTCAGGTTAATGTTTTTCATGGAAGGAAAATTAAATCTTAATCTAATGCACTTGAACTTTTTGGATTCTGTAGACATCTTTTGCTCTCTTTTTATATATATATATTATCAAGTTATCAATTGAAAGTCAAATCAAAGCCAAATTGTTTGCATAATTTTATAAATCTTATAATTCAATAACTATGCAATGGGAGAGGGAGATTCATTTTTTTTAATAACTATAGTCATCTCTATCCTTTGTCAGGATTGATATATATCCAAAATTAGCATATAACTACAAGTCCCTTGTGCTTTTTAAGTGCAGATTCCATTTATATCATCCCATTTCTATCAACTACTTTAATCTTGTGTAACCAGTAGATGCTAAATGATAATGCTTGATTAAATCCTTAATGATTACTCAATCTTACAATAGATGGCAGAAGTGGAATATCTATTTAACAAACACTGTTATTTAATATCCAACAATAAGTGGCAGATCTCAAATAATATAAATAGAATTTTCTAATGAAAAGCATTATGCAAGTTGGTGCCATATGAGAAAAAGGAGAAGAGAGTAATTTTAATAATATAGTCTACATCCTTGACAAAGTTAACTTTTAATCTTACTTTTTCAATTGGATGGACAGTTGAAGAGTTGGAGTGTGTAGTAGATTGGAGCCTGTCCATTAAAGTATGAAGATTGTCTATCTTAATATATATCTGAGCACTTATAGTATATATGTGTGGGAGATGATAATCTGGATCAACTGATGATTGCTGGTTTAGCATGAAATACGTATATTGGTGATTATTTATCTTTTCAGCATATATGTGCTTGAGTGTATCAGTGTTATTAGATAGAATGGAGAGTGATGGGTCATCTGAACGTCTGTGCTCATATACCCTATATTATTTAAAAACTATAATTTTAGGGGAATTTTTTTTTTACTTATATACATTGATATGTTTTACATTCATTTATTTCTATCTATTTTTTATGCAACTTCAAACAGTTCTGATTAATATGTGTTAAATTCATCCTCACTATCTGAGTACTATCATACTATCAGCCAATAGATGGTAATCAATTCCCACAATTCTTAAACTTATGCCCATAAAAACTGCATTTCTATTAAAAAAAAACTTTGTCTAAAAATTTTAATAAGATTAAATAAATTAACAATTTCTATTTTTTATATGTTATTTATATTATTTAATGAATGGGTATCTTACTTTTATGTTAAGAATGATTAAAGTTCTGATTTTAGTGTGAAGTGTGTATAAATAGTGGTCAATTACTAACTACATTATTCAAATTATTTATAAAAAATATAATTAATACTCACATGTTTGCATATGTGAACTTTTTTCTATATTAATAACTATAATTTTCGATCTACATTCAATGATTGTTTTATTTTTAACGATGATATTGTTTGTTTTGGGTTTAAGTTTAAACTATATTCGTGTTTACTATATATTTAAAGCACAATTTATTTACAAAAAAAATTAAGAGGATATTAACGGAAAAAAAATAGAAAAAGAATAATATTTCATATACTTCTAAATGTTGTGTGCTCGCTGCTTGAAAAATGTTGTCCATGTTTATCTAAATAATTAGACATCTTAACGTACCCAATTGTATTAAACTATACATTTAAATTTTTTCTAATCTGGATCAAATAGTCAATGCAAAAAATTGTTTAGAAGTTAAGGAATATTTGTCAAAGAAATTAAATAATTCTGAAATTGCTTTGCTTTTTTTTATCCATCTTATTTAAAGTCACCCAACCCTCCCTATGCAGTGTGTTTAACCAAAATCAATAAAAATTATTGATTTTATTTAATTAAATTTTCTTCAACAAATTACAATTGATTTTACTTAAATAAGACTTCTCTTTGAATTGATTAATATTTCTAATATTTTTTGAAAATGATTAAATGATAAATTACTGGTTTACAACATCAAAACAAACAAAAAAATTATGCCTACTAATAAAGTTAACGTTTCCAACCAATTGCATGGCTTCTTAATATTTTAAATAAAATGGGGGGAATAATAAATAAATTCGCAGAACTGCAATATTTAACTTAAAATAACCAATATATGGGTGCAGTCCCTTTTCGAAATTAAATTAGTGAATTAATATAATTTATGGTAACTAAAATATTTTTTTTAATATTTGTTTAAATTAAATTGTGATAATTTGATTAACTTACTAAAATATGAAATATCAAAAATATATTTAGAAAACTTCCGCCTAATTTTAAATATAACGTTAATTAATGCAGTAGTCTTTTCATTTATTGATTATATTTTCCTTCCTTATACTGAATCTATACCGATTTTTATTTTCTCTCTTCTAATAATTTTCATAATGAATATTTTTTTTCTTTATTATGTCTACTTTTATTCATGCTTTTCTAATATTATCATTAAAAAAAATACATTTTTTATCTTTTACTTTTTATTTATCAATATATTAATATTTATATTGGGCAATAGCAATATATGTTAATGTTACAAATGTGATCAGAGTAATTAAATACACAAACAGTCAGAGATATCCACTATCACTCTTATAAGCTTTGCTAAAAATTATTAATAGTACTGTTATATCTGATCTTGCCTTCAGAAGTGGACTAATTCTGATTCCTTCTTTATCTGATTGGATTGAGCACTCATTGCCACTAATCTGAAGACATGTATCTAATTGACAAGTGCTGGTTTGACATACAATGTGCATCTTGATATTACTTATTCTTTTTCAGATGTATTATGTATATATTTTAAAATGTGTGGTGGATTAGAAGTTTCAAATATATTTTAAAAAGAAATTAGACCTTAAAACAGGGAAATGATGTTGAATTGTTCCGTGTATGTGTAAATTATTAAAAAATAGGTATATTTTATTTAAGATTTAAAATGGTTAGTGCCAAAGTTACAAATACATAAAGTTTGACACTAGCAAATCAAAATATAATAATATGATATTGAAAAATACTGGACAAATAATGGGGAGATAAGTTATGACCTGAGCTAAGTGATGAGTCCTATTGTATCATGAAATTTGCATCTTGTAGTTTACGCATCTATTTCAGATATCTTACTCATATGTTTCAAAATTGAGAGATGGGATGGAAATTATTTAAATAATACTTTGGGTGCAATTTGAAATTTATAGTAATTTGTAATGTTATAATTGACTATTTATTAGTCAACATTCAGAATAGGTTTCATTTAACTGTTTAAAGAAGTTTATTTAAGCAATTTTGTATCAATAATTTAATCTCTATGGTCAAGCTGCAATATTTAGTGTCTATATAAATATATTAGACACTTAGTAATGGTGGATTCCCACCTTTATTGTTAAAAGAAGATTGTTGATTGTTGTTGATTTTAGGATCATCTAAGTTTTGACTGGTTTTTAATGATTACTTATAATTCCATTTAGCTTTGAACCTTATTACACTTATTATATATATAAAACAGCAGATTGAATATTCTTGGTAGTGATAAGTGGAAGCTGATTCAACTGATTTTCATATAAGTATGTGTGTGTAACAATTAATTACAATAAATTATACCTGTGTGAATCTGTAAATATAATAATTAAATATTATGCAGAAGAAACAAATGTAACCAATCAATTTAAAGTACAGCATTTTTCAAATAAATCTGACACACTCATTCACAATCAAGGTGTTCAAATAGAATGCTGGTCTACCAATTATGATGTGGAGATTCAAATGTTTAAATTTTTAGTTCACTTTATGATCAAAGATTTATTTTGGGGAATACATGAATAGTGAGAGAGGTTAATCTGACAACTTTTGCATCAGGTCAATAGCTATAAACATGTAAAAATACTCAATCTAATGAAATTCATAAATAATAAACCATTGTATGTCATTGCTAAGCAACTATACCAAATGGTGTGAATTTTCTCTGGATTGAGTATAGCTGTCATGTTTATAATTCTAGTATAGTTCTCTAATTAGCATTAGTAAGTTTATATTTATACTGTCACTTCTTTATTATCTATTAATTAACTTTATAAGTACAGTATTACACTTACTAGTAATATAAATATATCATTCGCCCTATAATTTCCTTGTCAATCCTAATTTTAATCATTTATTCCTTTTATCAATTTGTATATCAAGTTGATACAATTCCCAAAATAATATAAATAGCACTTCTCTAGAATGCCCATGCTTTAGCTTCATTCCATGTTGTCATACTATTCATAGTTTTTAACAATAGTAAGTGCTCATGCTTAGTTTGGAATGATGCTTTAATGTTCACTTAATGATGCCCAATTGCCACAAATATTGTTCTACATTACTTCTACCCAATATAGATATTAGCAATAGAACAATAAATGAAATAAAATAAAAAGAGAAAATGTGAAGCAAAATATAAAGAAGATAATAAAGAAAAAAATAACAATTATGAGGAAATATAAAATATAGATTTTACGATAAACTAAGAACTATGATCAATAATTAAAAAATGAAAAAGATTAAAACAAACTATGGCATCTTAAGTTATCCAAACTAATATTTACTAGCTGTGAACCCCCTGTGTCTAACCACATATTTATTGATTTAATTAAAGTTTCATTTATTTCATTTTGAACATTTTTTAGTATTTAATAAAATTTACATTACACTAGTTTGAACTTATTTTTTCAAAAAACTTCCAAATCATAGCAAATATGATGTAATAAATTCTTCTAACCCAATACTATTTTACAAGTCATATAAAAAACACATTGAATGTAGCAGATAACATTGAGAATTTTCTGTTTTATTTAATATTGATTTAAAAGATTGTTTCTATGTCATACATATTTTTCTATATCTAGCTTTTATAACAATATGTTCTAATACTATTCTTCCTAGTAGCATTTTTTTTTAAAATATTAAGCCAAGTAACTAAATATAAACTGTCCACTGCAATAGATAATTTAATAAAAAATAATGAAACCATTTTTTTCCTACATATTTTTCTACCAAAAATTTTCATCATTACAGCTGCATTTTCTATTTCTTTATAAAACATCATATCTTATCATCATTTTCTACCATTACTTATTTATTGTAAATTAAGCTCTCTCTAAATTTAATCTGCTTTTTTTTATCCATAACTTCTTTTCTCCATATCACACCAGCAAACTTCTTTAATTTGCAAATCCATTTTATAATATGGTCACTTTTTTAAATTTCTTGGAATGCAGTTTATGACTAATATTTTTCCATATACTGTCATCTCTTTGAGAAATACATTCACTATATCCTTACTTTGGTCTTTTAATTGTTGCAATAATGCCAACCATGAATTTCACTTTGATTCATCCTCATCATTTTCAAAATACATCTCACACTGGCTATGTGCATTGCTTTTCTATAAAGCTTTCAAATCTCAGATTCATAAATAAGAACTAGTAAAACACTTTTTATTAAAAATCTTTCTTATCAGCCACATAAGTACATTTCATTTTATGTTGTTATTTCTACTAAAAGCAGTACACTTAACTTTTAATTCTATGCTTATTTTTATCCAATGTGTTTCCATGTGAATAAATAATCTGACAAAGATATGTGTAGTTGCATATTTCATAAAATTCATTAATATGAATTTTTATTTTTTCCTTTTTTGATAATCTATAGTCTTTCAAATATGTATTTTTAATTCTACTTTTTCCCCCTGTCAGCTGATAGCTCATAATACCAACTTTATTTTTAAAAACAACCACATCATTTGCAAAATCTACATGATATAAATAATTTTATTCATTTTTATTTCCTTACTTTACTATTTTAATCCAAACTTCTGGATAAGCCATCAATGTACCTTATCAATGTTAATCTTATTAGTATTGCCACTTAATCTAATCATGCTGTTGCATTTTGATAAATATTCTTCATTTGTCTGTTCAAGATATATATTTATTTTATATAATAAATCCCTCACCTCCCTCCATCATTTTTCCAAAATTAGTTACTATATATTGTGAATCTATTATAGGGCTTATTCTTTTTAAAAGCAGTATGATAAGGGGTATGCATAAAACTTCATTTTTCACAAATTCTTTCTTCAACTCAGCTACTATTACCCACATATAATAACAAATATTTTCATGAAGCTAAAATTAATTAAATGTTTGTGTCATATCATATATTAGTCCTCCACATTGAAAAAATGTTATGATTAGCAGTCAAAGAATCCAAATTATAGTCCTGAAAATGACTTTATTTACAGACACAGAAATCCTCTCTACAGAAGTAGGCTTCCAGCATTTCAATATTGGTTGCCTACTTCTGGAGAGAGAAGTGTCAGTTAATATGAACCTTTTAAAAACTCTAAGAAGAATTCTTTAATTGCTAATTATTAGAATTCTTCAATGCAAAAATCTGATATATGGTACTATAATATATATATATTGAAACAGTAAGGTCTGCTTTGCAGATCTTCGTTTCACCTTTTCTCACCTACTTCCTACCCTCATACCTTAGTTTGAACCCCAATCTATCGTAGTGTGTCTGCAATACACGTATATACCGAAAATCCCACCTAATTTTAAACCACGAGCACAATGCTCATATTATATATATAACTTATTCCCAAATAAAATAAAATATTATGAATTATGTATTTGTTCACATAATTTACATTTATTAAAAAGTAAGTTATATAAGTGGTAATTGCGCACACACTATGATATCCATTTTAAAACATATCAAAATTATAAATTGTTAGTTATTTTGTTTGGATCTATTTACAAATATATTACCATCGTAATATATTTTGATTTAAAATAAAATTCATTTAGTAAATATTCGTTTAGTAGATAGATTCAAATATTACAATTTAAAATAAAATAATTTTCGTTTTATTTAATAAAAATCATCCCGAATATTTCTGTTAAAATAAATGAGGGACAGTAGTTTAATTATATAAGTTTATCTAAAAACAAAAGCTGTCCACTTAAGTTTTCTTTAATTAGTAGCAGTAATTTTAATTAAATCTAGTTTGTAATTCGAATGTCGACGGGGAAGTTAACAAAAGAAATTAATTAATGTTGAATTCCTTTAGACATTCGGATAGATTTAATTACAGCAGATAAGTTCAATAATTTTGTACGCTCCAGGGCAAGTCTATTGTTAAATTTTACTATAAAAGGATGTTTTTCTTTTGTTCTCCATTCTAAGCTTTTAAAGAATTCTGAGTTGTCTAAAGGTTTCTGGGTTGTTCTAAGATTCTAATAATTTGCTAACCTTGACATGTCCGAGTAGAGGCATTAAGATGGCTATGTCCCCTCGGAATAGCCAGCTGCTGCTCAATACTATCTGAAATTATCACACGGACCCCGGAACTGCTGCTGCCGCTGCCAAAATATGAACATTCCAGATTTTGCTGCTGAATTATAAAACCTGCCGAACATCTACCTGCAAATGCGTTTCCAGAGGTAACCCAAATTAACCCAAGAGCTCTTGTGATTCCTAACTAACATGCTATAGCTATTTAACATTGTTTTCTTATATTTCACAACTTCATTATGTATTTCTTTCATGTATTTAAATATACTCAACATTTTGCTCTCTATCCTTGGGTTAATATTTTCTATTTATAAAGCTTTCTTTTATTTTATTATGATAATGTGTCAGAATCGTCTTTGACCGAGTGAACTATTCCCTCTATTGAAAGTAAGACGCCGCTATTAAGGCATATTTTAAATTTATAATTTTCCAATTTTACTATCTTGCAAATCACTCGTTCGAGGGTGATTCTTTTCTTTAATGTAATATAATCACATAGTTTAAAATATACATGCTATTGATTTTAATCTAATATAAGAGTATGTGCGAAGTCAATGATTTAAATGTATCCCCAAATGCATGATTGCGTATATAAATCTATACTTATTTTTCAAACCCGCAAGCATACATTTTCCTATTTTAATTACCGTATTCTACTTTCATTATAAAGTTCATCATTGACGTCGAGAATGTGCGGACCCTCTTAAATGAATTTCAGGGAATTTGATTGGGCATTTCTCTTAATCCAAGTAAAACCCATTTAGTATGTTTTTATATACACTAGTCTCGTATTGCTGGTACATGAATTGGTTGTTGAGACCGCTTTGTTTTATTTTTCCAAGGATTCTTTACATGGCTAAGGCCGTTCTCTCCACGCTTGCGGTTTCCAGGCAGAGGGTGTCCCAAATGACACCCCTGGGAATTAAATGCAATCGTCACACAGTCGCTAAGTTTCGGCTGTTCGTCAAAATACTTTCCTATGGGTTAGCGGCGAGATGCCCTCCGTAATTATTCCGGATCTTCAATATTGTTTCATTTTATATTTATTTTACAAAGCATCCGTGACTTAAACGAGTCACACCCTCCAACTTTATAAATTCACTATCAGCAATACTGACCTCCCAATACAAATCTATTATTATTATTCTCAAATAAATGCTTTGATCCCATTCCCACGTTTGCTTAGTAAGCTTTAGTCCGTACTATTCTCGAAATCAATAAATATTTTAGAACATTTAATTTCAAATATTGTCTTAAACTTGTTTATTTACTCAAAGCACCTCGCACATGTTCCTATCTTGTCAAGCACATTATCGTAACACTATTAGCCCGAGGAATAGAATATATCACTCTGTTTTAAAACCTTTTGTCTTTATTGAAATATAAATGCCAACAATTATTTAATATGCGTCCCTGTCTCATATAAGCAGACAGTGGCGTTATATATATATTTATATAAATAAATTGTGTGAAATTATTTAAAACTAAATTTGATCTCTTATTTTATTTGATTCCTATCACTGTCTCGGTCTATATATATATTTTCTGCATTTCTTTTGTAAATCCATAGACGTTAATTAGCCACCCAAACTTCTTTTAGTATAGAGTCTTTTGTTTCTCCCTGACCACCAGGCACCGGTCAAAGGTTATACTAGTAGTGGCATCAAATGCGTTATCATGTAGATGGCGCTGTGAAATTTGGACTTTAGATTCGAACTTAGTATATCTAGAAGGCAACCCCTCCTAGAATGTTCAGTTTCGTGTCTGGGGTTTGAATTCTGCAGTGTGTTAGTGAGATAGATGATTCTGACCATTACAATATATTGCAACTGGACCACTATACAACACCATTATCACCTCGGTTGTAACAATTTCCTGATGAGCATGCTGCAGGAAGAAACTATCGATTGGCATTCCCCAATGCAGATGTTAACCACCCCCCCTACAACAATATTTCCTGCTCATCAGAGGATGTAGCACCATAGAGACTGAAGCATCTAGACATTTCTGTGTTTGGTTTTCCAAATGGCACCACTAGAGTTCCCTCTCACTACAACCTGATTTACATAGGTCTAGTTATGCCAGACATAGCTCAGGAGGAATGAGATTCTCATGAACAGGTGCACTGAATGATGAGTGATGCAATAACAAAAAAATAGAATTGAACAACTAAGAGTAATTTTAAGTAACAACAATTTTATTTAACAATAATTCACTCCAAGTCTGTATGTATCCATGTGTGAAGACTTATTTTCAGTTCACTTATGAGAAGAAGTTTAAAAGCACTTTATTTATCAATAATCCATTTGCAAGTCCTTATGATAAAGTATATGCAGACAAGCAGTTATGATTTATGCAGAATTTCATTATTTTGAGGATTATTACTGGTTGGTAAACACTTAAACTCAGTAATTCTAGGTTTGTGAAGCATTTATTATTTAGTCAAATATAGAGGTATATTCATACACATACACTTTATTATATTATCCATATAGAAGTAATATGCAGTTAAGCATTTATAATTTATACAGCATTTAATTATTCTTACATAAATATTTACTTGGTCTACTGCAAACATATATTTTTATACATAAATTCATTAGCAGTTTCATTTATAATTTGAAATATAGACACAATTAACGTTTTTGTATTTCTCCATTAATTTTTTACTTTTATTAAAAATTTTATCATAGCATTAATAATTGAATTGCTACTATTTTTTAATTCTTACCTTTTTACTTGTTGTTCTGTCACAGTAGACAGGATGGAGCTTACTTCATGATTGTGAATGAAGAGAAAAAAGCAGGTCAACTGCCCATGTTAAATTGTTTCTTCATGGTTAAGTTTTGATTTTTCGGTCTTGCTTTACTTAGTAAAACTGATAAAAATAAACACTTTCTGATAATCCGAATTTTCCAAATATTTTGTACTTTCTCTACTTGTTTTATCCAATATGACTTCTAAAAAGAAAAACTACTTAACCAATAATAATAAAAACTATTCTCTGTCTCATAATCCAATTTTTTCAACCTATTTATATTTTCTGCTTATCAGAATGGATTCTCTTTACATGACGCCTGCTTCAATTGGTGTTGGTGATATGTTTTTGTCCACATTCGTGCCATTTCCCCAGCTCATTGGCTATTCTTTTTGGCTGTAGAAGACTGTTTTCAATTATCTGGCTATGTGTTTTTGAATTCCAATTAATTTTAATGTTTCCTTGCCTGGAGCATTTTGCCTTACTAATTATTTTCTGAAATAAAAAAATAAGCTTATCTTTTTTCTTTTTTAATTGCAGATTTAAACATATTCATTGCCTCATTTTTTCTTTTTAATTTGACCAAATTAACTTTCTTTTTTCATTGCTGTCAATTTTCATGATTCCTTTGTTTCTTTAACTTTAAAATTTTCCTTAACCATTATTAAATCTTTTCTTTTGTAAAAACAAATCATGCTAGTCTTTTTAATTGGGGGGGGGGGGAATCTTTTGAATATATACGTGGAACAGTATATCTGTTTCAATATATATATATATAATGTTGAAATGAATTTTTCCCAGGAAAAAATTGTTTCATAAATCATAATGATAATTTTGGCGACAACTGTGTTTAATAAAAATAAGAGCGAAATAAGAATAATTGACAATTCAGCTAGGTAGCACTTATTTTTAACAGAGTAAGAAAATGTTATGATGCCATTTTGCCAAAATGTCAATTATTATTAATAATAATAAAAATGATTGTTCTCCAAAAAACATCATTATGATTTATACAATATTTATATATTTGTCAAACACTATCCATTATATGACAAATAAGTTATTTATGTTACATATTCACATAATGTGTAGTCAGAGCAATCCACATGCAGGCGTGTGGATTGTGTGGCACATAAAAGCACTTTAATAATAGAGGCACTATGCCATTGTAAAAATAAATTAAATATATACATAAATGAAAATGCTTAAATTCAAAATCACTCCATTATTAGGAACACATTCTGATAGTAAATATTTTTTATTTAAATATAAGAGGATTACTTTTTTATTTAATCTTGAGACAATTGCTCAAAATAGACTTCAAATATATTTTACCATGATGCTAAATCAAACAGATCATTGCTATGTTGTACAATAATTAATAAAAATTTATAAATAAATTAAAACATTTAGATTTCCAAATCACTTTTATTCAAATATCATAATTTATGTTTTAAATTGACACATTATGATTAATAATTTATTTAAAAATATACTTATTTAAAAAATATTGTTTTATAATAGTTATGGTAATTCTGCAATCTAGACAACAATTGTAAAATAGTTAATCACACTTGTCAATCATATTTTATACCCACAAATATAATATGTTTGGAATTGTATAGTGACAGAATTTGGACTCTAAAATATGACTTGGATCTAATTCTATTTTTGTTTGAATACCTGATATTATTTTTTTTAATACTGATATTATCTTTTTTTTAAATATCATTGTTGCCTTCTTTTTTAATATATATATATATAAAAGACATATTTTGCGGGTTCATCCATGTTAAAAAACTTTTAAATATTGATATACTGATGTTTCGATTGATCACAGAAGTCATCTACTGAGACGAACATGCAAAATATGTCTTTTATATATGCAACTCATGAAAATCTGTGTATCAACATATATACATATTTGTATGTTTAACTAATCTTGCTTTTCCTTGTATTTCAATTTTCATAGGGTTTATTACATATCTAAAAACTTGTAATTGATCCATAATAATATCTGGATACATGATAGTTTAAATCCAATTAATAATAAACCTATTTTTTTACAAAGATATTATTGTATGCATTTCTTCTCTTAAATAAATGTAATGCAACTCTTTAATGCTTAGGTATTGTACTATATACCATGTCTATAATAATGTATAATATGTACAGTATGACTATGTTATTATACTAAAATAATGACCATATAAAAAATTAAATCGTGAAGTAGTGTAAATATTCTATTATTGAAAAAATATTTGTGAAATTAACTTTAATATATAACCAAGTAATTTATACATGAGAGATTCTGAATAAAATTAAAAGTAACAAACAAAACATGTTGGTTAACATCATTCTAGATTAAGCTAATCATTATTTAACACATGGAGAATTTTGTGGCTGCCAATAACAAGGTAAAATTGTAAATATTTCTAATTTTTTTAATGTTCTACTGTTTTTGTGTATTTTGTTAAACATGACTGTATAGAATTCATTTTGTCTTAATTTACAAATTTTATTTCATTAACTGAAGGCACTGGAACTTAACTTGCATAAAGGTGCTTCTTACCCACAGAATGTCCGTGTGTGTGTGGTCATTATTAAATAAATTACTGTTAATTTTATTGATTCAATTTAAGTGTAATTGAATGAGGATAGATGAAAAGATAAAATAACCTTTATGACTTCTACAAGAGCTCTCCCTCATATAGAATAATTAAAGAAAAAAGCATTACTCATCATGCTTGTTAAATACTGTAAGGTGAAAAATTGTAATGTTTTCCATTAATATTTTACACTCTAGATAAAAATTTCTAGACATCTATTTACTGGCTAATATTGTATGGTTACCTTATTGGTCAGGTGCCAGAAAAAAAGTCTAAATCTAATTAAAATCAAAAAATTTTTCAAGTTTTATGGTCAGGATTTGAACTCAGGTCATAAGTTTACCATATGGGTACGTTACGATTGCAACATGTGTTCTAATGTACATTTGTATAAAAAAAAGAGGAAATCGAGCGCTTTTAATAAAATATTTACTGTTATATAATTAAAAAATTATTCTAATTTATATTTTTCACGAATACATTTTTTAAAATTATTCGTTGTTGGATGAACTGGTTAAATGCGTGGAAGATACGCAATAAATAATAATAGCATTGATTTCTTGAGTACTTGATTCTAATGCAACTAACATTATGCACATTTAAAGATAGAATAGTATATTGATTATATTATATTTCATAGAATATTCAATTAAGCTTCATTGGGTTCAAAAGTTGGAAGTCATTAAATAAATTTGACTTTTTTTATACCTAAAAAAAAAAAAACAATTTATAAGGATTTAACTGCAAGAAGCAGAAACCTTGAAAAAATAATTATGCAATCATTATTATTATTTTTTCTCTGCGGGATTTAATTTGTTTTTTTAACCAGTAATGATGATAATCTATCTTTTTATAACATAAAGCTTGACAGATTAAAAGACATTTGTAATCTTTATATATATCATAAATAAGACAGACTTGGTTTGAGGCTATTTAGATTTTTAATAATAAATTTTGAAGATATTATACATATATAAAGCTTTTCTCTGTATTAGACTTAAGTAATGTTCATCAAAGCTTAATCACAATAACAGGAACACTAACGAAATTACATATTAGCTTTTGATACCACGTAGTGCAGAAGTGAAAATATATATCAATGTAACTAAATATTAAGGAAGCAATAAAAAATATTTGAGAGAAAGTTTGGAATAATTTCCTATGAAAACCGACTCAAATCTATCTCCATTTAATAGAAATCAAATTATTGGTAACTAGCGCATCATGTCCTAAATTGCCAAATGGTTTAACTTAACACTGAAATGACTGTAGATCTGCCACGATTTCGGAAACTATTTTATGATATATCCTGCTTTTAATAATTATTTAGAATAAATGTATTATAATTTTAATCTATAGTGCCAATTCAGATAAAAAAATTAAGATAGTTGATTTGTAATTCAAACAACTCACATTTGCACATAAATGTAAATATAATATTGACTATAATGTCTGTGAACTCATCAATAAATCAACATATTGTTGAGCTTGTATGGATTTTCTCAAACGATATATAAGGCAATGATATACTTTGCAAACAACTTTCAGGAAACTGAAGCTTGGATACATGCCTAAATATTATAATTTCCATAAAAATACAAATTATTTTTTATGCAAGCTGTGATCCTACAGTGTGTACTCTTTTGAATATAAAAATAAATGTTGAAGCATAAAAAAACCTTTTTAATTTAATAATAATTGTTTAATTAATATCACTGTGAATGTTTATTGCATTATATTTCCTGATAAAATGGCAGTCTTAGTAAAGTGTAAGTATAAAAATTAACTTGATGCTGGTAGTAGAAATAAAGATATTTTAGGAATTTTATTGCCTACAAAGATTTTTAATGAATATAGGAAGTTAATTTTATCAACTTATAAAGTTAAATATTAAAAAATACTTCTTAGATAATTGTTTGCAGTGTGGCTTTGAATGGTGTGAATATTTTATTGACTAGAGGAGAGAAAGGATTAGAAATTTTAAAAATAAGATTTAGGAGTGTCGTTGTAAACATTGAAAAACTTTGATAGAAGCATGGGGAAAAGTTCATGAAAAAGGTTACACATTAATAAGTCAAAAGCAAAAAATGAATTAGATCTTCACATATATTTTAGAGGCAGAAAATAAATTGGAAAGATTTTATGATGATAAATGAAAGAGTTGTAAAAAAAAATATTTAAATATAACAAGAAAAATAAAGTAATTAAGAGTATTTGAGCCATAAAAAAATTAAAAGATTAGAAAATATGATTTGAAAATTTGGCAGATAACTAATGATGATGATAAATTATCATTTGACACTATAATAACTTTTGAAAAATAATAACTAAATCTTTATTTATTGCTTCATTACAGAAGTTTTTTATCAAATGATTCTTTAGAGCCAAAAAATCTAGCTTTTATCTTTTTATTTAATGTAGATGAAGTGTCTTTAAATATTTCAGTGCAAGATAAAATTCTCTCTAACAATCTTTGAAAAGAAAACAATGAGATGAAGACAATATTAATAAGGTAAGCCAAATCACTATTATCATAGGTTGATAGTGAGGGTTTCAAAAATGTTCTATTCTTACTTACCCATCCACTAAATTCTTTCATAATATATCTATGGCCTTCCCAATTATTAATATAAAGAGCAGATGAGATATCCAATTTACATATTTTTATCACAAAGAAATTTATTAATGCCATTAACAATCTCAAGTAGTAAATCATTAAGTGAAAAAAAGGATTTTTATAAAATACTTATGAAAAATGTGGATTTTTTTCTGCTACATCTCCATACACTTCATAGCTAGTTTTTGGATAGTTAGTGAGATTTCTCAGATTATGCAGATAGTGTGTTGTAAAAAAGCAAAGAAAATAAGGTGACCTTAATAATACAAAGTATATTACTTTCAAATATCATAGGCAGGATTTCTCTCAAGACTGCTTTCTAAGACAAATACGTATTCATATGTATCAATATCAAGAAACAAAAAAGTATGATAAAATTTGTTTCATCACTTTGATTAACCAATGTAAATAGATAGTAGCTTACAGAATGCTAAACAATTAGAAACCCACCAATATGGTTTTCGTAGTTTCATATCCTATTACAAAATTATGAGAGCTAGCTATTCACATTGATATTAATACTATAACTTGTTTAATGTCAGGTATAGAATTAAATAGTGTTATGGCTCTTTTAGTGAGCATTTAAATATACCAATGATAATATGTCATTTACATTTAAATCTAATAGTAGACTACCAAGCTAACACAACTCAAAATCCAAACAAAAGCATCAGAAATCTTTTGATACAAATGACTAAATACTACTTTGTAATAAATCTACAGTATGTAAACTTTTCTCACTGGAATTAAATATTTGTAAACAGTATATGGACTTTTAATTATCCACTATAATATCACATAACCAATTATTTCTTATTCTTACACAATCTAACACAATAGTAACTTTCTCCATACAATATTGCCACCTAGAGCAAGTCATAGTAATCAATAAATGCTAGAAGATTAGTCCATTAAAACCCCTATGAATATGCATTAGACAGGGATTTTGATGCACTAACTTTATAACATCCATTGTTAGTATGGCTTGTTCTAGGTGGCAGTATTGTATGTAGAAAGTTGCTACTTTTAATTATATTGATTCTACATTATTAATATACTTTTTCTTGATGATAAAATAACTGCATGCTTGGAAAAAGCAACCAGTACATGGTAAGCTACAGAGCACACAAAGTAAACACTCAAAATCATGTTCTGTCATATTTAAGTCTTCTTAGAAACTTTTTATATGTATCTGATATCTGAACAATTCAAATTCAAGGCAAATAAACAGTTTAAATAGATACTCATGTTTTCTTTGAAAAATTTTAAGCTCTACTTGACACTTTAAAGGCAACTAATTTAGATGTATATGTAATCCCTCATAATAATATTTCTGCAGCCAAAAACTCAAGGGTTTGAGAACTGCTAGAAGTCATTATAGAGATTTTTTAATAATAAATTTTCATTTATTCAATTATGTAGAAAAATATTTGTAAACACCATAAAGAAAAACTATTATCAAGTTATAATAACATACTTTGGAAAACTTTAGAAAATAAAATATATGAAAATGTATCGTAGATGAAGTCCCTAAACAAGAATACAATTAGTAAGTCCTTGTACCATTTAAATATAAAATGTAGTCTAAAGAACAATAATTTAGAAAAACACTTGAACATAATCTCATACATTTTTACTTTTCAGATTGGAAATTAGTTTTAATGATTACAAATGTAATTTAAATTGGTAGAGAACTAATTTTACCAGTTAGAAATTTGAACTGCCTACACTTTTATAACATTTATTATCTATTTTTAAAATCTTTTTTGTATCTCTGTTTAGTCTCTTAAATAATGCACAAAGGTAATTATTATTCATTTAAAATTAAGCAAATATTCACCATAAACCAAATTTTTTTGGAATAAATAAATAATATGGCAATTTATTATTGAGACTTTTTTAAATAATTAATCAACTTAATGAAGTATCTTGACAGAAGATCAGAAAGCTAAATATTCCATAGAAAGTAAATATTTAAAGGGTTTTTAATTTAAATTTATTTATGTTGTGCTTAAGTTTTAATTTAAACTTAGAATAAGTTCTACCTTTGCTATCCCTCCAAATTCACAGACTCACTATCCACTTCTTATATATTAAATTTTTTTATTATCTCCTCTTAATGCAATCTGCTTATAATTCTTTCTTGCATTAAAATGTATAAGAGGAGATGATAAAAATCTTAATATATGTGAATATATGAAGAGAAATGCAAAAAAAGTGAAGGAGAAGATATCTCCTTCTTTAACAACTCACAATTTGGAAGCATATTAATTATTTGAATTCATCACTACTATGTACATTCTCATAACATCAATATGAATAATCTCTCAATTAGCCATTTCTTGATCTTGCAGACTCAATGACACTTAGTGCAATTCCTCTTTTGATTTATTACTGATTGACTTTTTTATAATTGTATTACTACTTTTTTGTTAAATATTTTTGTTAATGAACTGTATCATAAGTATGTGTATATGGTGAAGCATATATTATACAGAGTTTACAGTTATGCATGTTTTTTTTTGATATTCCTATGAAGACCTGGAACCAAAGGTGATGGATACAGGGATATTAATATCCTCACAATCCAGTCATGTTAAAATATAATAAAACACCATTGCAATTTATCTTGACTGCTAAAATAAATTCAGTTTATAATAAATTATAATAACCAAATAGTTAGTTACTCAGAGGACAATTGACATTGAGTACCAAAATGACAGATTGACCTTTGATCTAGCAAGCTTTATGTTCTGAGCCCAACATAAAATATACAGGAATAAAAATACTTATAAATGAATAAAATGATTAGAGTTTTTAAGTAATCAATATGTTCATATAATTGTGATTAATCAGATACCAAAGTAATTTTGTTCTGCAAAGCTTATCTCCATCATTATTAAGATATTTCCAGATCTGCTTTCACTATACAAAATTCATGTATTTTCAACATGTGCTTATTGCAAACTCATTTTATACACATTTTATATTTAATTATATATTTAAAAAATAATTATTTTTTTAAATATTTATTAAAATAGCAATACTCCAACCTATCTAATCATCCAATATTCTTAGTGAGAGGGTAAAATAAGAATAAATAACCACCCAAATCTTTATCATTTGACAATTGGTAGAACTGATATCTCTTTCACTGCCTTTCACGGTTAGAAAGGTTTTTGCCTTGAGATGAGCCATTTAAATATTATTTTAATTTTGTACCAAACTATAATATTTAATTTGATATTAAGCTTAATATATATATTTTTTTAATTTGCTAAAAAATGTTTTGTAATAAAATTCCCATGATGTATAACTTTTTTTTCAGACAGTCAAGTTAGTTTTCAATCAGAAATAGTTACATTGATCTCCTAAGCAATAAGCCATTCAATTAATACTACTAGGATTAATTTTTCTTGTAATTGATATGGATATACTCTCTTGAAAGACACTGATACAGCTGATGTTGATGATAATTAGTGAGGAGGTAACGATTCCATATTAATCTACATTAGTCAGACAAATGGTAATGTACTAACTATAAAAGTAAGGAACTTAACTTTAATGTGATATATCCTTCCCCAAGGATATTATATTCCTTTAGATATTTAAACAATGATTTATTAATTTATTGGTAATGTGACCAAATGCAAAAATGAGTCAACATACTTAAATATATTTTTATTAATCCCTTGTCTATTTGATATTCCATTGTATTTTATCCTCAGTATATATGTTCCCAATGATGAAATCAGTATTGTAGTTTTTCAGAATATCCTTAAATTAATTCTTGTAATATAAACCAAATCTACCTATCTCATAAAAAGAATGTTCAAGTTCATCATAAAACGTTATTTTAAGAAGTCTTGTATTGTTCATTAACGATTTTATAATTATGGACTCTAGTATCATATTTAGCAAATTAAAGAACGTATTGATCGGTCTTATGACCTTGCCATTGTATTTTTAGAATTTTACAGTGCGTCCTTAAATAAATTTTTTCGACTGTCTTTATAATATATCAATAGAGAATCCAATTTTTACTTCCACACAATAAGCTGTTTAAAATAACAGTTTTATAGATAGGTAATTCAATTTCCAATAGCTATATCACTGTGCTGAAGTATCATATATATATATTAACTTATTAAAAGCAGGAGCAGTATAATAAAATTATATTGCGACTCAAAATCTAAAACTGTCTTTTTCCTTAAAAAACTACCAAGATATTTAAATTGGTTTATATTTTCAAATTGGATTTTCTGTCGAAAGGTCCGAGTTTTTTATATGTTATTTGCTAAATGAAAATCTGTGTTTGCTACATTCAAAGCATTAAATATATTCCATAAATAATAATTAACTTCATTTACCATCCAATACTGAACGGTGTGTTGGGCTGTGGTGGTTTTAAAATCTTTTTGCCTAGCCTGAATTTAAATTTAAGGTCACGAAGATGATGTGTTAACTTTTCTTTAATTTCTTAGGAATAAATAATTTGAATTTATTTTTGCATTTCTTTTTTGTTTATATGCGTCATTATAAGTGGGTGAAACAAAATGAGTGGGGAACAGCTTTCACATTTGCAACACTATTTAGAACAGGAAGCGATTTTTTTAAAAAAAAATAAGATTAATTCAGCTTCTAATATTTACTCGCAGCACATAAAACCGTTTATAAAGTTGTCAAGCCATATACCTTTTTACAGTTATGATTATGTAAATAAACTAAAAGTTAGTTTGAAACGATAAAAACAAAAAAAAAAGGCCAAATGGACTTTCCCCGAAAGTATTGAATGCCAGTTTGGCAGTTTTTTTTTCTTTTTTTAAACCGCTTTTACTCCAACTTCAAATGAAGTTTTAAGTTTATTTACATATGATTTAGTTGGAAAGATTCTCTTGTATTATTATTTAGCATTAATATATAAAATATTTTAAGATTACATTTTATAAAACAATATAATTACATATACTCTCGTGATTTTAAATATCAGATGTTCTAGGTAATTTTTTAAATATTTTTCAAGCAAACTTATGTGCTTTTTTTTATCAGATTGTTCCTAACTACAGTATTCTGTACTTTTTAAAAAAGTATAATAAAATGAAAAATCTAAAAATCTTCGTCAATCGAGTTAACTATTCCGGAGATCAATTTATTTAATTCTTCTGTTGGAAGGATGCTTTGCCCTAGTAGAATAGGCTACTTTAAAACTGTTCTGCCTTGATACATATATATAATGTCGAATATTTTGTATATAATAAAACATAACTGGAGTTTTGTTTTCCTACGCAGATATAATTCACGCGACATCTACTTTAGTAATTTTAATATTCTTCCAAATAGCATTTCATTTTTCGAAATTATTTTTATTTATTTGAAAAAATACACATAACTTTTTTAAAAAAATAAAATACATTTAAAGCCTTATTTTATTTTACACTCCTTTTTATAAAACCAAATTTTCTGATTATGCAGAAGACAATGAGATATATGAATCTCAAAAGATTTTTTTTTTAATAAATGTCATATTTCTTTTTTCAAAATATTATCTTCTGTAAAAGTATTAATTCTCATAAGACAGACATCAAGTTAGTAAGAAAAAATAGTTTGGCTTTTTTTCTAAAAGAGAAATACAATCCGTTTTTTTTTCTTTTGGGAGACAATGACCAAAAAACAAAAAAAGAATAAACATCGGAACACATATCATATTTTTATTTAATTTGAGTTTATAAAAATAAATGAATAAATTTAATACTCGGTAGTTCGTAAGAAATTCAAGCCAAGATCTGAAACTGTGATTCATAGATTTTCGGGTTCTGAATCCATCATTCTATCACCGCACTAAATCACACATGATGGTCATAATATGATTATTTGTCTCTATCGTAATTATTGGGGTGTGTGTGTGTACTTATATTTAGTATAAAGACATGCTTGATGTGTAAAAAGCTTACAGTAATTGGGCATATGCCAATAACGTCTGATAATACTGTTTTCTTAGTTGAAAAACATTGACAACAAAATCCATCATTCAATCAGCCACCATTATATTTTACAAAACACTTGGATATACTCTTGATCTTGTACAACTTAATTAATTATTTACAGTTATCTTTCATATTTTAAAGTGCAACTGCCTATTGATAACTCTGCATTCTGCAGAATGTTTACACAGATAAAAAGCTGAACATAATATATTTATAAGAGCAAAGTGCTTAATGCAATCAGCTATGTCGACCATAACCTAACCTAGAATTTTAAGACTAGGATTAGTGAATCTTAGAAACGTTTTTAGATCAAAAGAAGACATAATTTATTTATTAATAGCCAATGCAAATGGCCATTCAATATCCATTGGTAAATGGATAATTAGCTATTGTTAATCCAAATTATCAAATGAATGTCAATGTACTTACAGTAAAAGCAATTGATATAATTGTAATATGATGCAATCTTCATTATTGGTAGAGAAAAATATCATTTTGATTTTGTAATTTACTTTTATCTTACAGAAACCATCTACTCTCATTCTGAAATGTGACATTAATGTTATCTGATATCAGACTTTTGAAATGTGAACTGACAATTCTCACAGAACTGCTTTCAGTAAAACTTCTTCATTAGCTGTAAGCCCTTAGGTAGCTTTAATCACAAATCAAAATGAATTTAAATCTTATTTTATATTCCACAAATTTCATTGTTGTAAATAGCCAAAACAGACAATTATTGAATATGATAAATTTTTATGGTTAATGAGCACAGGACTTCACACTCTTGTGAAAGTTATTTCCTTAAACTAGTAATATCAAAAGTGAAGAATTACAATTAATATCTTATCTCAAAATGAGCTTCTAAAAGATGGTTTATTGCTCTGAGATATATATATATATAACTATAAAAATAAATATAATAGTGATTAACTATTATATGCAGTCTTTCAATCCACAGAAGTGCTTTCAGTTAATTATTTATCCCTCTTCAACTGCCATATTTTTTTAATTGTTATTACAATATTTTTTATTTAATTGACATTTTATTTGTATTACATATATATAATAAAATTATGGGTATATCAGGGTTGATTGAGATGATCACAAAAACACCACAGTCAAAGAACATAAAAAAATAAATAATTATTCACAAAAGTATCACATTTACAGATATATATGTAAATAATGGGTAAAAAATCAATGATCAAAAATTAGCATTAAAAGCCATTATAAATCATTATTAGTTATAACATGGCATCACCAGCAATAAGCCATAATTTTATGAATACCAATCTTGGAACATAATATAAAAGCAATCAATATTTTAATCTGCATTCACATAATGTGAGTGCTAAAATAATTACAGTAATCAATGTGTCAAAACATACTGAGATAGTTATATCAATGCTGATTATTGTCAATGATCTGAGTTATCAGATACCATAAGTGTACTAGCTATCTATAAACTAATTATCAAATCAATAAAGTAAAGCATATGAATTTTAAAGGTGATCTTTATCTTTTTCCCATCTAAATAATACTATAAAGAATATCTGGCTGTCTATACAGACATATAACCACATATATATAAATACCATTATTGTCTGAACTCATTTGGGATGACAAGGACCCTGATCAATATGACAGTAAACAAGAGTAAATACACATATATAAAACTTAATCTAATCTAATATTAAATAACTTCACTAGAATAATTCAGAATACTGATTAAACATTTTATCAATTAGAAAAAAATGAGATGATGAATAAGAATAATAACAACTCTATAATTCCAATAATTGATTCTGATTTTGAGTTAAAATATATTATTTTTGTGGGTTGAAAAATAACAAACTGTACATGTAACATTATCTATAGTTTCCAAATATATAAATTGTTTAAATTGTAACAAGAATTAATTAAACACATATATATGTACATATGTGCATATCCAATAATATAAAAGTTTTGAATTATTAATAAATCAATATAAACTAGTCTACTATAATATAATAAGCAGCTTAGTTTTACTTCACTTATGGTTCGTAATCTATATATTGCACTTGAAACGCACATCCGTGAAGCTATATTAAAAGTTTATAATTGTTTAGCCCTTCTGGAACTTCGTCTTCCCATATTCATAACTTACGAAGTTCTCTCTCGAAAGCGCTAAGCAATTATAAACTTTTAATATAGCTTCACGGATCTACTTTAATATATAAATAATGACAGATTTAAATGTAGGAAATACTATGTTATAATATTCTAATAATATTTCATTTGTCAACAATAAATTTATTAAATCTAGAGATCTTATTCTATGTTAATAATATATACATAATTAAATGTTAAACATATCTATAATAAGTGAACACACATGCACTTTCTCTGATATAAAAATAAAAGATTTACAATTGCTAAATTTTAATTTACATTTTAAATTACTTTTAACAGTACCTTGTTTAATTAAAATCTAGTTTCATCCAACATTAAAAAGGCATTATTTGGTCAATCCATTATAAAAATTTTAAAGACTAAAAAAAATATTTTCTAAATAACATAAAAGAAATTCAGAGAAGATATCTTTATAGTTTTTTATCTTGTAGAGACAAACTGGTCATTTATTTTTTCCATATTTTTATTTTAACTTGCTAGCCAATTCCTTTTTTCTTTGACTTATACACTAGTACAATAGATACCAAGCGTGTACAGTATATATATAGATGTGATAATCTATACCAGTGCAAAATTAGAGAAGCCATTGAGATACTTAAAAGGCCAGATTGTATCAATAAGCGAGATGGTACATTCATACTTCCTCATATTTGGAAAGATTTTTTTAAAAAAACAATCTTAATTTAACATTTTTTCTATTGGTGGAACTTTAACGATTTTTTCAAATCAGTGATTGTAGCGCCTCTACAACCGTCTTTCTACCTTTTATCACCCAGTGGATGACTTGTGTGACCAAGTCGAAACGTCAGTATATCAATATTTAAAATATTTTAACACGGATGAAACCGCAAAATATGTCTTTTATATATATTCAAGTGATAGAAGATTCCTTTCATCTGTATTTACATGCATATATATATATATACAAACAATAAGCTGGTTTCCTATAGTACTAGAATATCTTGATAAGATAGCTTTTTATTTTCATGTTTGGGATAGGACATATATAAGGGAAATGACAGTGATTCTCAGCTTGATTTAGCTTAACTTGACGGACTTCAGCCAGACAAGTAGTCTAGTATACACCTATGGGATATACATTTTGCCGAAAAAAACATCTCTTTTACATCACTGGAACTTCAAATTCAACCAACATAATTGTTCTTTCTTTCAAGCCATATTGCACTCTTTCTACTTCTGCATTCTCTGTAACTAATTTAATCTAATCTTTTGATCGCATTACTTATAATATATAGTGGAATTTAAACATAGAATAATTAGGCAAACTATTTTCCATCTTTATTAATAATTTAATTATATCAACCTGTCGTTACAATTTGCAGTCTTAAAACTAATTAGTTTTTAAAAAAATTCTTATTCTTTAAGTAAAAATAGATTATATTATTAAATGCCATTAATGTATATTATTTAAAAAAAAAAACACTTTGTTATATTAAAATATTTTATATTTTTGTCAAAATCAGAAAAATCAAAATTATTTGCATTAAATAAGAGATTTTTATATTTGACTTTAAACAATATGCAGTATCTACAAAAACATCACTATTACTCAAGTAAATTTTTTTTTATTCTAGATTTTACAAATAATTATATATCTAATTTTGTCTATGTTCATTTTTGCTTTTAACTTTATATATATTAATTCTAACATTCTCAGGATAAATGATGAATAGAAAAAGCTATTGGGGAATAAAATATTTTTTAAAACTTCTCAACCAATAGAATTTAAGTATTAGAGGAAATACAAAAGAAAAAAATAATTTTAAATCTCACCACACATTCTTATGATTTGAGAAAGGAAAAACTCTGAGGAAAGATCTTGTTATTGTACTAAAACCTAGGCTATTATAGTTTTTACTACACAGAAGCTCTTGAAAATAATACATATACACACACATGCATACACATGAGATAAATTCATTATATATTCTTTCATTTGGAGGAAAAGAAAAAGAGAAATAAAACACACTTCTAATAATTAATAACATTCTCACAGCGTCTGCGCAATTAGCTTAACAGGCTGTCATTCTATCGTAATTATAATCGCACGCAAGATGTTATAAAATAAATGCTCATTTATGTAAATAATTAATATGCTAAATGATATACATATATTTTTAAAATAAAGTTCACATATCACATTCATATACTCAACTAGTTTTTTAGAGATCTGACTGGCATTTCACAATCGAAAGAATGAGAGTAACCTGCAATCCTGAGGTAGATTAAAACTGCAACTATCTGACTATAAGTACACAATGGAGCATGAACATAAATCAGGGAAGGGGTGTTTAATTTAGATATTATAAGTCACTTAAAACCCTGAATAAGAACTTAATTAGTGCAATCTTTGCAACTTGAATCTTTGTTTCTGAGAGATTTATGAGACTTAATGGCTGGTAAATATAAAAGTTATGTCTTGCTTCTTTTTGAAACTTGGAGGCTGGGGACTCATGATTTAAGGCTATATTAATTGTCCATGAACAGTAATTATAAATATAAACACTTAAACATTATGTCTTGCTCTTTTATTAAGACTTAGAGACTGATAAATATAAAACTGGAAAGTGTAGGGATGAAGGGAGTGAGGTAAAAACATTCCATGAAGTTTCATGGCAACATCATCCAGTCAATGACAAAATCTTCCATTCATCAGTTAGTCAAAGAATAATCAAAAAAATCCCCCCTTCTCTAAAAATCTTTCTTTTCTTCTGTTATATTTTAAATATGAATCATTTTTTACATATACATTATCATCACTATTTTATAGTCCATAAATCAATTAATTATTAAATAAACAATTTTATAGTATTACTACATATTTCACAATAATAAAATTTTCTTCATTAATTTTGCATAAAAAATATAGGCTCTTGTTTTTCAGGTATAAGTGTGGACATTTTGTAATACTGTCCACCAGAACTTGATCATTATTGAGCCTTACCTTATGCCTAATTTTGTGATAATAACTACCTTACAAATGATGATGGAGCTTATACTGATGATTCATATATGTAATCATGCCACAGCACACTGATAATACTTCCAGCATATATCTGAATTATTTTAAAACAATATGCATTTTGTCAGTTTATCAAAATTTACATTGGCACTTGGATTTTAAATAATTAAATTTAGTTAAAAATGAATATTGATGATGATGATCAAACCTTCTATCCATTAACTGTTATATTTCCTGATCATCATACATCAAATCCAATGTCAGCACATTTCATTTAAAATTCATTCATAAAGGTTTATTTGAATGTATAGGATTTAAATTCTATTAACTTTAATTCAGGATGACAACCATGAATATATTATCTTCTGACATTATCATAGCAACAATCCTACTTTCCTTAACTCAGAGCTTGAATTTTTAAAATTTATGAACACAGAATGATATAAAGAATATAATATGAACACTTACTTCCCAGATAAATTAGAAACAAATCACCCTCATTAATCTACTAAATTGGAAGGCATGTGCTGTTTTACAAGTGTAATTCAAGACCAATAAACCTCTATTATAGGAAACAATTGAGCTAACAGCCGATAGACCAAATGACATGAAAGAATATTACTTAATATTATGACACATGTATAATCACAGAACCCTAGAAAGATGTACAGGATTAAGCCATGTGATAATGATATGTTCATTGTACAAATCATAAGACCCTTCTGCAAGCACTGTTCCCTAAATTGACTCTCATCAGACCCTACAACCAAGTTAACAAGTAATTATTTTACACAATAAATTATATATACTGTGAACTTACATATTTATAAGATAATATAAAATGACAATAAAACATAAAATGCATGTTCATTAAATTACTATACTAAGTTCAAATACATGTTATTTAAATCCATTGACTATTATAGCCAATCAATTAATAGCATACTTCTTAAATTTAGTGAGAAATGTAATTCAAATAAATATTTCTCTTTTTTTTTAAAAAAATGACATAGAATTTTAAAAGTTGATTATACGCTTCTTCATCTCCATTTATAAGGAATACCCATAAGTTAGTTGATTTGTACATAGTTTTTTTGAGAATCCATGATATTTGAGAGTTAGCATAGATATTTAAATCAAATTATCCTCAAAAATTAATGAAATTGCATGTTTTTGTTTTAGGGATTATTCCAAAATTGAAATGTTTTACTGCCTTTAATTTATGAATGTTGAGAATAAAGCAAATAATCATCTCATAAGTGCTATAACAGCTAAAATAGTTTCCTGTTAGATGTTATTTCTTTGAACACTATTGCAATTTCAAGAAGATAACTCACAATGTTGTTTCTAATATAAGTTTAGAGGGAAACTATAAGTAATTCTTCATCGTCCAGACAATAGCACACAAAAGGTTAAATATTGCATTTCATAACGCACAGATATAACACTAAAAGAGTTAAAGTCATGAATATAAAAATTATATTCCAAGATAGATATTTCATTTCATTCTGCACATATATAACATTCCCATATGTGTTAAAGTTTGTGAAAGCAAAATTTATCCAAAGTTAAATACAGTATTTCATTTTGCACTTTCACAACACTACCATGAGTGTTAAAGTTTTGAAGATAAAACTTTATTTAAGGCTAAACATAGTCTGTAAACAATAAAAAATTTCAAATAGATTGACCTTTTGGGGCTACTATTCCTGTTGTCATGGCTAACAATAATTCCTATGCAATTCCATTGTAGATCTTGTGGAAGATTATAAGCAGTTAAACTCACAGTTGGTGGACCCAAACAGATTTATTAGGATTTAGCTATACATTTTACTATTCACACTTGACAATATTGCAACTTAAATTACTTGAGAGAAGTTTTAATTTAACTTCCTTATTTATCTTCACATTCCCTCCTTTTTAAAAAAAGAAAAGTTTTTGTTTTCATTATATGTTTAACAGTAAAAGAAAAGAAAATATTTTTTTTTAATTTTTATTATACACTTGCTGTCATTACAGCAATTCTCAAAAAAATCTGTCTGGCAGTTCTAATTTTTTCTTAGCCAATTAAATTTCTTGCCATTTGCATATCTGTTTTAAAAAAATGAACAACAAGGAAGAAGAAAAAATGTGTTTATTTTATCTTATTCTATAAATTAATTTAAAAGTAATTAAATAAATCCTTCAATTAAACCGAAATCATCTTTAGGATTATTTTAAAAAGAAAAACAAATAATAATTATTTGGGTTTTTTTATTTATCTCACTATACTTGATGTAATATAATGTTGGTTTTCACATTTAGGTTAAGCACAGTTTATATAAATAAGTGTTTGGAAAGGGAGCAAAACTAATGTATGAAAGAAAGAGAAGGGAAATACAATAAAAAACTTATACAATAATAGTAAAAAAATGGAATTATATAATCTCACTCTTCAATAAATTTGAACACAAGGGACAAGCATACTAAGTGCCAAAGTGCCATCCATAATAATAAAGTCATCTGGAAGAAGATAGAGAAATTTTTATTAGTTCTACAAATCTATTTATATTTTGTATCAAAATATAAGATTACAATATATATATATAATACCTTAATACCTAACATTTCAGTATAACAACAAGTATTTTCTTCAGAGTTTCTTCTTTCTCAAATCATAAGAATCTGTGTTGTGAGATTTAAAATCATTATTTTATTTTTCTCCTCATTCTCCAATTAAATTAACTAACCATGACATCAATTTTAATAAAACATATATTCTGACAAAAATTAAGCAGTATAACCAGAGATTGCTAAGGGAAGCTACAGGGATTTTTAAAAGGTCTAAGAGCATAAATAAAAAGTGTGAATTAAAGAAAATTAACAATATTTAGAAAAGGCTATTGCAGGATAAAATATTTTTTAAAACTTCTCAACCAATAGAATTTGAGAATGAGGAGAAAATAACAAAGGGAAAAAATAATGATTTTAAATCTCATCACAATTCTTATGGGATGAGAAAAAAGCTCTGAGGAAAGTACTTGTTATTGTACTGAAGTGTCAGCTATTTAGTTATTATATTTTTATTACAAGGAAGCTCCTAGAAATAATATGATTCATCATTTATCCTTGAGAATATTAGAATTAACATAATATAAATATACAAATATTAAATCACCCCACATGTTTAAGAAATTCAGCACTATCCTCTGTGAAAAAATATATTAATAAACACTAAGCTAAATGTACATGTAATAAAAGAGATGTGGTCTAAATTCTGAGATTTGTGAAATGTAATATATGCACTCACATTGTTATTAAACATAAAAGTAAAATGGTCACCACTTTTGTAATATCTAGATGGGACGGGGTTATTACTAAGACTTAGTTTTCTGACAAATGCTGAAGGATAATTGAAAACACAAAGACAAGAGACAACATCTCATTTTATAATCTTTATAAATACTAAATAAAAGTCAAACACTTGATTTTAATAGACACAGCACTAGACATATATACAATCAAATAGATTAAGTTCAAAAGCTGTTAAATAATATATATATATATATATATGTTAATTCTAATGTTTTCACGGATAAAAGATGTCATATTATTATTACTATTTGCGGGATATTCCGTGTAGTGAAAAAGCTAAATGCTGACGTTTCAGTACAATATCAAGTACCTTCCTCAGAGCGTCCTCTTTCTCAAATCATAAGAATGCATGTGAGATTTAAAATCGTTTTTATCGTTTTCTTTCTCCTCATATTTAAATTCTATTGGTTGAGAAGTTTTAAAATTTATTTTCTCTTCCAATAGTTTCTTCCAAATGTTGTTAATCTTCTTTAACTCACACCTTTCATTTATGCTCTTGGGCCTTTTAAAAATCTCTATAGCTTCTCTTAGCAATCTCTGGTCATATTGTTCAATTTTTGCTAAAATATTTGTTTTTTCAAAATTGATATCATGATTTGTTAATTTAATATGAGAATAAATAGCTGATGAATTGGATTTTTCTCTCACTGCCAGAATGTGTTCTTCCTTTCTAATATTTATTCTACGATTAGTCTGTCCTATATATGTATGTGGACAGACCCTACATGGAATTTCATACACACCATGACACTCCAAAGCAATTTTATCTTTAGGAAGAGGAAATATTTCACTAATTTTTTTATAAGTAGTGTAAATTGTGTGAATATTATTATTCTTTAAAATGTTACCAATTCTATCAGTTACTCCTTTAATATATGGCAAAATTGTCTTAATTTTTGATGTATCAAAATCTTTTTTCTTTTGATATGTATAAGCCCTATTAATAATTTTGTAATTAAAACCATTATGAAGAAGCATTTTGGTTTTAATTACAAAATTATTAATAGGGCTTATACATATCAAAAGAAAAAAGATTTTGATACATCAAAAATTAAGACAATTTTGCCATATATTAAAGGAGTAACTGATAGAATTGGTAACATTTTAAAGAATAATAATATTCACACAATTTACACTACTTATAAAAAAATTAGTGAAATATTTCCTCTTCCTAAAGATAAAATTGCTTTGGAGTGTCATGGTGTGTATGAAATTCCATGTAGGGTCTGTCCACATACATATATAGGACAGACTAATCGTAGAATAAATATTAGAAAGGAAGAACACATTCTGGCAGTGAGAGTTAATCCAATTCATCAGCTATTTATTCTCATATTAAATTAACAAATCATGATATCAATTTTGAAAAAACAAATATTTTAGCAAAAATTGAACAATATGACCAGAGATTGCTAAGAGAAGCTATAGAGATTTTTAAAAGGCCCAAGAGCATAAATGAAAGGTGTGAGTTAAAGAAGATTAACAACATTTGGAAGAAACTATTGGAAGAGAAAATAAATTTTAAAACTTCTCAACCAATAGAATTTAAATATGAGGAGAAAGAAAACGATAAAAACGATTTTAAATCTCACATGCATTCTTATGATTTGAGAAAGAGGACGCTCTGAGGAAGGTACTTGATATTGTACTGAAACGTCAGCATTTAGCTTTTTCACTACACGGAATATCCCGCAAATAGTAATAATAATATGACATATATATATATATATATATTCACTTTTATTATCATAAAACATAAGAATAAAATTGTCAATTGGTTTTGATAATTTTGATCTTAGGTTTAATGAATATAAAATAAGACTTGGGCTCTAACTTAACTATAAAATTGTTTGCAAATTAATGATTATCAAGAAATATAATATACATTTCTTTTAGAATCATTTCATCTGATGTTTACAAAATAGAAATTACATGGTTTAATCATCATAATTGTCATTTCTTAATGTCTACTCCATACACCTTTGGTACTGTAACTATTATGTGATTAGTCATATTGTAAGTGAACATGAATGTGCTGCCCATAAATATAATTAGCAAACATTATAAATCTACAAGCTTTTTACTTATTAGTTTAAAATAAAGAAATATTCTGATTTTTTCTCAATTATTTCATAGCTCTTAACTGAAACAACAATTGAGTATTCTTGAAAAGCAGAATATATAGATGCAAATAATATATTTTTTTAGATATTTACAATCATGATAAAAGTAAATTATGGTCTTAATTCCTGGGTTATAGTATCATCAACCAAGATAAAAGGTTAAACTCAAGAAAGTGGTTATTAAAAAGACAGGCAATTATTGAATGATATTTTACTGAGCCGACTATAATTAAATAAAGGAAGACTGTATAAATTGGAAGAAGAATGTTCCAATATTAGATGAGATATTGTCAAACTTTGTGAAGTTAGATGAAATGGTGGACAATCAATTCATTTGAAAAGTAGATATAGACTTTACTACAAAGGCATAAATATTGAAAATATAAGTAAAATGAGATTTATTAGAAGGACAATATAGTGGATATTGATAATATATCAGAAAAAATGGAAAGATTAATTATTCATTTTAATGGAGGATTCCAAATGCAGATAATTTAAATTTATGCCCCAATAAGTTATCATTACGATATTTTTTATAAATATAAAAATATTTCACAGCAAATAAAATTTTAAAATTGTCATGGAAACAAAACATTAAAATTGTCACAAGGAACTTTAATGCCAGATTTAAAAAACTTGAAAGATGAAAGTGTTGTGCATAAATTTGGTAATGATCATAGAAAAAAAATTGTATATATCCTTTTTTAAAAAATAAAAAAAAACTAGACAGAAATAGATATGGATGGTATTGAACTGATTGAAGCAACAAAATTGTATTATATTTAGTCATCATTATTTTGAATGATTATTAAGATTCATTTCAATATAAAAAATTCCCCAATTTTAATCCAGTTTCTTCAGTCTATAGTTTTCCTTCTCCACACCAGCAAACATTTTTATTTCATTCAGCTATCTTATGTCATCTCTTTCTAGATTTTTAAAATCTCTTAAAATCTAAATTAAAACTTCAACTGTCTATCAATTATCATCTCTTTAAGCAATATTTCTACTTCAACTTCATTTTAACCTTTTAATTCTTTCAATAATGTGAGGGATAATTATTGTTCTCTCAGCCATATATTTCATTATCATCTTTTCTTATTACTCTTAACATACATATTTCCATACTTTGTTGAGTGATTTGAAATATGTTTATTGCTTACCATTTAGTCTCAAAGTCTCAGCTGAGAGGTCATTGCAATCCCCTTGCAAGCAAGTAGTTGGTTGCAGACGGTTGTGGGTTCGCATCCCAGCCGATGCTATGACATATGGAAAAAAAAGTCTCAGATCTGTAAATGAGTATAAAATAACTTTATTAAAAACATTCCTTTTCAAACACATAGGCATATTAATACAAGTTATAATTATCAAAAGCACTTCATTCAAGTTTAATTCTGTGATTAATTTCATTCATCATGTTTTATTCTGTATATATAAATTCCAATATCATTCAACACAGGAAATGATCACTATTGATAAGTAAGATACACATTAGTGCATAGCTAGAAAGACAAAACTATTAAAAACTGATATTTCTAACCTTCAAAAACATTAAAATAAATTTAAATTAGAACTTGATAATCATTTTAAAATATTAAGACATTGAAGATGTTTCAAACTTAATTCAGTTCAATAAGAAGATAACTAATACTGTAGTAAGTATTATGACAAAGATAGCTAATATAAAAAATGGAAGAATTCTTCAATAAATTTTAAACTGAGACAAGACAATGTTTGAAGACTAACCAGAATATATAAATATTTTTAAATGATCCATTAAAAAGAACTGAATATCTGAAGTTATGTACAATGGTGTGAAAAAAGGTGTGAATCAGCAAGGAAAGAATGCATCTTAAAAATATTGTGCAATATTTTAGTATTGTAGAAAAGTTATTTCAATAATAAAAAGAAAAGTGTGACAATTTATGACCATAGTGTGTAAATTATATAATAATAAAGAACAACAACACCAAAAAACAAAGTAATTAATATCTCTTGAATTATCAAGCAAAAAGAGAAACATAAAGTAAAATCTATGAAGATAAAAGCTCTGGAAAATTATGGAATTATTATTGATAATTTAATTTTAACAAAATCAGGTATAGAAATAAAAATATTGACTGCAAAATTATATACCAAATATTTAAATGCTTAAGATGTGCCAGATTATTCGAAGAATGAAGAAATAATATTAATATTTAAGAAAGCTGAAAAACAAGATATTAGGAATTACATATCCCATTAGTCTTCTATCAGTTCTTTACAAGTTCGTCATCAGATAATTACAACTCATTTTCAGCGACCTTTGTATTTAAACCAATAAAATAACAAGCTGTATTTAAAAGTGGTTTTAGAACAATGGATTACACTCAAGTATTGAGAAAGTCATAGAAAGAATAGATAAGTGTGAGTTGCAATTACGTTTTGGATTTGTATATTATAAAAAAGCATTTGATTCTATAAATATTTTTCTAGTGATTAAAGTATTGGATCATCAAGATATAGAAACAGAATATTGTCATATTTTGAAGAGTATTTTATCAAAATGCAAATGGTTACACTAAAAGGATTAACATTGAAAAAAAATTCATGTCTGGATAATTCCAAAACTTTTTACAGCAGTTTTGTAAAAGATTAAAATGGAAAGCTAAGAGAGTAAAAATAAATGGAAATTAATTATTTAAGTCATCTAGTTAACCTATTTATTTAGTGTACTGAATGTTTCTTATATAAGTAAATACAGGGATTTAAACTTAGGATTTTTCAGTCTATATTCATCCTCCAGATTTAGAAGATGGTATGATTGTTTTTGAAAGTAATGCTTTAAAGTTTCAGAAAATGTTGCAAAAGTTATCAGATAAAAATAAGAAAATAGTATTAAAGATAAATGCAAAAAAAAAAAAAGATTAGTCAAGCGTTGGTGGCCGAGTGGTTAGCATAGCTGCCTTACAAGCAGTTGTCCCGGGGTTCGCTTCCCGGCCGACGCTTTGACACATTAAAAAACAAGATTAATTTTCTCAGAAAAAGAAAATGAAGATTGATAATTAAGAATTAGAAGTTAACAACTTCAAATACTTTGGTCAGATTATTAATTAACCCTTTTCCCGCCTCTTACGAAGCTCCTCATTGACATCTGACGTCACTCTAACTCTGCCACTTCTTATGCTAAAATATTCGTTTGACAGGTATTGAATAGGTTTTTAAAAGTTCTGTAAGATGGTGCCCTCTTCCGAATTATTTTACAAGTAAAAAATTAAAAAAAATGCATTTAAACCTAAACAAAGAAAGAACATTAGTTGTGATTGGTTGTTAGCATGCTCTCAACCGAAAAAGACATTCTGATTGGCTGGAAAGAACAAAGAAACCGCCTGATCAAAGAAAATAAAGAAAAACGCTGAGATTTTCATTTTGAATATGATTTAAATTATTATAAAAGAATATTTTGATAAATTACAAATTATTTTCAGAGAGAATACTAAAAAAACAAAATTATTTTCGAAAAATATTGAAGATTTTAGTAAAAATATTGAAGATTTAGTAAAAAGAAATATTTACTTTTCTATAACGTAAAAGTCGACCTTTTTGTTTATATTATAGCTTTTATGTTGCCGAAATTGAATATTTTAGAATAAATAAATAGCAATTTATTTTTGAAAGAACTTTCGTTCTCTTCATAACCTGAAAAATTAGTAATATACTTTTTATAAACGTATCTGAGTTGAATTTAATATTATAGGCGAATATGTTTTATCAATAGGCTTTGTCTTCAGTTTGTGAGTTGGCCAATTAAAAGATTTGATTTTTACCTCATACACCAATAATATAATTAGCGGTTTAAGGATTAAGACAGATAAAAACATCGTGGATAAAATTAATCATATATTTAAACTTGGATGAAGTGCTTTTAGTAAAAATAATTTAGTTTTAAAAAAATATATACCTATATGTTTGAAAAGAAAGATTTTTAATATATGTGTTTTATCAGTTATAACTTATTGACTGAGACTTTGATATTCATCAGAAGAGCAATACAGAGACTTCAACATGCTCAACCAATATATGGGAAGATGCATGCTGGGAATAACAAGAACATGTCAAAATCAAATATTACATAATGATGGAACAGAATTTGAAAATATTAAAAAACTAAAATGAAACTGTATTGAGCATATTGATAAAAGGGATGATAATACATATGTAGTTAAAATGTTAATCTGAAGCCCAGAGATTTTACAATTTACAAAGAGGGTGTATATGATAGATAAATAAAATAAGAATTTTTTTATTGTGGCAGAAAAAGAGCTATGAATCACAGAAACTAGATAAAACTTGGAAAGACATTCATCTTGCAGTGTACTGATAATGACCAATATATGGGCTTTAAACTCAAATTTTCAAGCTCCCTACAGCTATCCACTCCATCTTATACAATACCAATACTAATTACATAAGGTTCAGTACAGATAATATATTTGTATTTAAATATTACACATTCAGCCTGTATTCTGCCCATCCCTCTTCTATGTATTTAAATGGACATGTTAAGTTCTTATATAAAAGGGGTCAGAGTGACTTAAAATCAACATGGGTATGACAATAAGATAGGCATTAACAAGGGATTTTAGCATGCTATCATCAGATTTTCAATGATATAGATGGCTGAAAAGTTGGAAGGTGGAGAAGATTGAATCCTGTCAATTAAAGTTTGAAGATTTCCTATCTTAATACAAACTGAGCACTAATTATGTATGTGCATGAGAGATGATGATCTGAGCCTACTGATGAGTGCTGGTTCAGCATGAAATATGTATATTGGAGATCATTTATCTTCATCACACGTATGTGGTCAGGTATATATGTAGACAATATATTTGTATTTACATATTATATATGTTATATATAGAGTAAGTTAAAAACAAACTCTTATGAAGCTTCAAAAATACCCTCAATCTCAGACCGCGGTTTCTGCCTCTAGCGTCATCAGTGAGGTGCTAGGGAATAAAAATACTAGAACTAGTCCAGCATTTTATCAATGCCTAACTATTGAGAAGAAAATCTGAAACTTTCAGACATTTAAATGTCCAAAAATCCAGCTATCTAACTCAAATAGCCGTATGGGACTGAACTAAGTTCAGATACACCATATATTAATAGCTCTAGCAATATAAAATCGCCAAAGCATTAATAGCAAAAAACTAAAATTAAATTGATAAAAAATCAAATGTCTGAAAGTTTCAGATTTTCTTCTCAATAGTTAGGCATTGATAAAATGCTGGACTAGTTCTAGTATTTTTATTCCCTAGCACCTCACTGATGACGCTAGAGGCAGAAACCGCGGTCTGAGGTTGAGGGTATTTTTGAAGCTTCATAAGAGTTTGTTTTTAACTTACTCTATATATAACATTTGTAAATAGGAGCTTTATTAAAATTAGGTCATCTGACTTGATTTTTTATCAATTTAATTTTAGTTTTTTGCTATTAATGCTTTGGCGATTTTATATTGCTAGAGCTATTAATATATGGTGTATCTGAACTTAGTTCAGTCCCATACGGCTATTTGAGTTAGATAGCTGGATTTTTGGACATTTAAATGTCTGAAAGTTTCAGATTTTCTTCTCAATAGTTAGGCATTGATAAAATGCTGGACTAGTTCTAGTATTTTTATTCCCTAGCACCTCACTGATGACGCTAGAGGCAGAAACCGCGGTCTGAGGTTGAGGGTATTTTTGAAGCTTCATAAGAGTTTGTTTTTAACTTACTCTATATATAACATTTGTAAATAGGAGCTTTATTAAAATTAGGTCATCTGACTTGATTTTTTTATCAATTTAATTTTAGTTTTTGCTATTAATGCTTTGGCGATTTTATATTGCTAGAGCTATTAATATATGGTGTATCTGAACTTAGTTCAGTCCCATACGGCTATTTGAGTTAGATAGCTGGATTTTTGGACATTTAAATGTCTGAAAGTTTCAGATTTTCTTCTCAATAGTTAGGCATTGATAAAATGCTGGACTAGTTCTAGTATTTTTATTCCCTAGCACCTCACTGATGACGCTAGAGGCAGAAACCGCGGTCTGAGGTTGAGGGTATTTTTGAAGCTTCATAAGAGTTTGTTTTTAACTTACTCTATATATAACATTTGTAAATAGGAGCTTTATTAAAATTAGGTCATCTGACTTGATTTTTTTATCAACATATTATATATATATAACAAAATTTATACATGCTTATATAAATATGCTTTATAAAGTATTCAATAAATAATATAAAAACCAATTCTATTTAGCCTAATGCATTTTTGTTGCAGAGCACTGCAAACATGGCTACTATAATCTAAACCAAAGCCTACTTTTAAAAAAATGCTAAAGTTAGCATTATCATCTTTTTTTTAAAAAAATGCCTTAAATATTTCAATAATTATGTAATTGGACACTATTTAATATTTTGTTAATAATATTATAATAATTAGCAATATACCATGCCTCTTTTCTTTTCTGGTCATATCACTCTACATATGTAAATGTAATTCTTTGTGGATCAAAAATGTGTCCAAGCTCCATTTTGTGATTGAAAAATATAGACAGTATGTATTGAATTCTCCTTAACTTTATCCTGTCTTTTTATTTTTAAATATTACAAACCCCGGGGGAAAAAATCCACTGTACCGGTCGAAAATGTATGTTCAGCCAACAAGATTTAGAATCTAAGCAAAAGTACCCCGAATCCAATCATGCCCGAGATACACAGGTCAGGAGCAATCATGAATTCTAACCTATTTGTCCATTCCCTAAATCTATAACACTACGGACAACACCTACGGTGATACTACATAAATTAATTATTTCTGGGCCCAGTGCTACATCGTTTTGCATGAGAACTCAGCTGATGATGATGATGAGAGATTGAGTAAACCGAGATATAAGTTAAAAGCATACATAAATATATTAATGAGATTCGAACAACTGGATTAAGTTTAAAAACAAATTTCATTAAGAATAGTCATTACTATTACTGAATCATTTCTCAAAAGATGACCAAAATACTCTTTTTTATATATACATATTCTTTTTTTGCTATTTTATAATAGTTGAACAAAACTCTCATCATTGTTGACATTGTTTTTGCAAATTCTTCATTATCATGTTTAAAATAATTTTTGATTAAAAGTTTTACATAAAACAAAGACAGTAGACAGATATACATTTTCAAATAAAAGGTATTTTTTAGTAATTATATTAAAAGCAGAACTCATATATTTTTTACTTCAGATCCCACATAACCTATAATTAATTCTCGAAATATCAATTTTAAAAAATGAAACCATGAATAACATCAATTACTTTATAATAGAAAAGTTCTTTTTTTTTTCTCTATCTTAAGAATACATCAAAAATAAAATTTAATTATTTTACATTAACTACTCTTACTCCCATATTGCCAACATTAAAGTACAATTTTTAGCTTTCTTATTTAAAAGTATCGCCCCTCCCCCCTTTTTTTTTTCTCATGTGTCATAGCATCAGCCGGGAAGCGAACCCGCTAACGGAGGACAACTGCTTGTAAAGCGACCTCTCGACCACCAATGCTTGATTTAAAAGTATCCCTCTTTCTTTGCTATTCTTCAAAAATATATTAGTAATTAACTCAATTATTTTCAATGGGTTTTTTTTTTTTTACTAACAAAATAATATTTAAATCAATCAGTTAAAATTAAAATCTTAAAATGTGATGTTTAAAATAAAAATATAAAATTATATTTTAAAAAATAAACTACTAATTAAAACAAGGTGAATGAATGAAATAGTAGCCTTTTTTTTTTTTAATTTTAACAAAAGAAAATAATGTTGCAATTAGAAATTGATCAAAATCATTAAAATTATAATCTTCAATTTGTAACCACCATCTTCATGTTTATTTAAATTAAAATATTTTTCTAGTATACATCTATTTGATTTACAGTCTGTACTTTTTATTTTGCTTTAAACTATTAACAATTATCTGAGTTTATGCATTTTTTTAACTTTATGAACTTACAATTAAAAGTTTATATATTAAATACATATCAATATGTGGGTAGATAACTATGGAAAGAGTAACTAGTGTTGCAATTCATGTAGCTGTTTACTAAAATGAGTTCCTAATGCTCTCATAGTTTATCAGAATAGTGGGCTCAGGAGCTTAAGATCCAAAGATTACTGCTCAACTCTGTCACTTTTGGTGCTTGAACATCATATGATCTCTTTCAAACATCAAAACATTCTGTTTTATTGCTTTGTCTTGTATAATTTAGCTTTGCGGTTGAGTGGCAGACCCAGAACTAAATGTTAGAGTGATTTTCAACTGAGCAGCACGAACAAATAAAGCAATTTAGTTCAGATTAAGCAAATAAAACTTTTAAATGGCTAATCTGCCACTAAGGATCTATAATGACACATGACATCCTACACAATTAACTATAAAATATATATAATTCCAAATTACAGTTCAAATTTAAACAAAATCTGAATTTTTGCACTTTAACACAGAAGTGAAGTTAAATAGTAAATTAGTTTTCAAGAATTTAAAAAAAATGCAGGTATTTCTGCATAAAATTTTTATTCGATAAACAGCAAAGATACTTCACTATTTTTTATATAAGAATATATATTTTCCAGAAATTACAAACTGAAAATGATATTTAAAAAACCAATTAAAAGCAATATTTTCTGTCTTGCATTGGTGGTCGAGAGGTCAGCGCGACTGCCTTGCATTTGCAGGCAATTGCCCGGGTTGCGGGTTCGCGTCCAGGCCGATGCTATGACACTTTAAAATAAAAGCAATATTTTCTTTAATTTCAATGTTTGTTTATTTATTTTTAAATAAACTTATAACTTGGCAATATATAGATGTTTCAAATTAACCATCATATAATTAGTCAGGTTTTGATTGAAAGTAATAAAATGTGAATCTCAAAAAACAAAATATTTTATTAATATATATATAATCTTTGAAAAGTATATTTTCTAATAGGACGAAAGTTCCATTTGATTCTGATACAATTTTATTTTAACGGGAAAAACTCTCTATACATATTACGTACCTCTGTACGTAAACTCTCTATATGTAATTTTATTTTAACTAATAAATAAAAGAAGCTATCTTAGTATTTATTTTTAATTTTAAATTGAGATGACAGTTTAAAAATAAAAATTATACTAATAAATGATTCAGAAAAGATTAATTTTAATTTTTAGTTAAGGCTGAAAAAAAAAATAATGATAATAAAAAAGTATTATTTGCATAGATATCTATGTAATTCATCTTACCACTGACTGATTCTTTTGAACAGAATTCACTATAGAGAAATACATACGTATTTCTAATATGCACTTGTTGATAATTATCGTCCTTTAATAAATACATAAATTATCCTTTACTAAGTCAGAAATTTTTATCTCTCTTAAATCTTGAATGTAGATTTTAATTTTATCAAACATTAATTATATCTTTCTTATTATTTATGTAAACATAATTATTATTTTTTTATTGAACATTTCAATTATCTTCACTTATGCAAAAGATATTAATATTATGCTTCAAATAGAAGACCACAAACTCTGGGTATAATGTAAAAGATTTCTAAAGATAATGTTAGCCCAAGTCATCACACCTTTTCAAATGTTTTTTTTTATTGCTTCATATTTATCTAATGTATATTATACTAATTTGCAATTATGCATCTTTTGCATGTATTCCTTGATATTTACTCTCTGTTAATAAATACACAGGCTTATTCTTTTTTTAGATCTGAAATTATTTACATTTTTATAGTATCTGTAACGATGGATTTTAAATGGGAGTTCAGTAAGTTATGATTTAAAAATATATAACATTTTGTAGTGGAGTGAAAAAATTAAAATATTTAATAAGAAAAAATAGACTCATACTATGGGGAAAGCAGAGCATCTTTGTTCATGTCATTGGCACAACACAAATACTCATACAATAGAGCCCTCAATCATCCTTCCACCTATTCGGTTTTCTTTCAGCACCAAAACACAAGACACCATGAGTGTATTCCAGATAACTCCACAATCATATGCAGAGAGAGACATGACCTCAAAAGAAAAGTCAAGGAAGCCTTCTTCATCTCCAGAGACAAAGACGCCATAAACAGGAAAAACACATGCTATGCTTTATCGAGGAAATGAAATGTCTAGCATATTTAGCATAAATTTGCATATCATTAACCGTATTAGCAGTCAAGCTATGATTAGGAAGGCTGGACCCTTCAAAAGCGCTAAGCTCATTCGTTCTTATTTATATATTTGGTAACAATACACAGCATTGAGGACAATTGCGCTACACACGCAAGCGAACTAGAAGATATATATTTTCCCAAAGTAGAAAATTTATTTGACTTAAAACATTGTTATTTAAAATGATGGGAGGAAAATCATAAGAGTGTAAGGTAAAATAATGTTAGCATTACTACATAGTTATTTTGTGTTTAATTAATCATCATACTTGAATGTATCTTCAAAAAGAAAATCGCTTAAAAATTAGTTTGTTTAAAAGTTCTGACTTGTTAAATAATATAAAGCTGATACTTAGAAATTACTGCTGGGTTTGTGTTCAACGTCTAGGATCATGCCAAATGAAAATTATCACACTATGTTTACTAGAGTCTGAACTCATGCTGTTGATGATATTAGATTCAATTGACAGCCACATGTCTGTGGGAAATTAGTTATTTTTTTCATCAAACATTACCACTTGAAACATCAGAAAATTTTTCTATAAAACAATATAATTAAAATAATGTTGGCATTATTACATATTTTCATCATATTTATGTAATGTTTAATTATATATACATATATGTGTGTGACAGAAAGAGAGCGATGTAGATGTATGCAGTATTAGTAACAAAATAACATTTTTATACTTGTTTTTGGGTTATAGTCTTTTCCTTAAGTCTATTGCTTTAATCAGACATTATTAAAAAAAAAATCATTTAAAATAATTTTTATATTCCCTACTGGAGTATTTGACATTAAGGATGTATTGACTATGTGTATCTCTATTTTTACAATTCCAATGAAGCTGGTTTTTTGAATTATAGTATATCTAGTTTTTAAAATTTTATAGTATTACTCCCATAAGACAACAGGATACTCTTGATCCAGTGCAGCTTATTTATTATTCATGGATAATTTCTATATGTTATCTTTAGCTAAAAATACATAACCGAGTTCCTTTAAAGTCAATTATTTAAAAAAATTACTTACAAAATCTTCACTACTAGAAATAAAAATTTATTTAGATTTTAATCCCTGAACATAAAAAGTAACAAAAAACACTAGCCACTATCCCACAAGACACTAAATATAGAAGTATATATATATTTACACATTTCATTATTTCATCAAATATTGACAAGCTGTAAATTGAAAAAAATTTTCAATGTCAATTAAATTAATATAGAGCAATTTGAAATATAACTTTAAAGAAATAATTTGATCAATTTAAGATCTCCAAGCTTTTTTTCCAGATGCTTTAGATTTGCCTATATAAATGAATTTAGGTAAAAAGGATATCCTTATCTTTTCAAAAGACTTTTTATATGCTTTGGATTGACAGTATTTCATTTACTCAATAATCCAGTGTTGGAGTGTTAATCTAGTTATTATATATATATATATATATATATATATATAAACCAAAAGATGAGATCAGTTATGTCCACGTGTTGATCATGTGGAGATGTGATTGATATATGGTGTGATAAATAATATGGAAGAAAGTGTGACTGAGACAGCTAAGGATGATAATGTGAAATTAACATAATAATTTTTCACATAAGCTAAAACTATTCTATACTTTGATAATATATTCACATTCAATAAAATAATAACTTTCTCAGGGTTATTCAATAATATATGTATTCTTAATCTTATTCTATTTTATTAATATAAATCTTTGCAAATATATTGTTTCTTACTATAAAAGTTAATTAAGAGTATTATGTAATTAAATTAATTAAAAGTAATTCAGTCTTGTATTTTACAACTAAGGCTATCAATTTTACATACAAAGTTGATTGATAATTTATCTCAGGGTTTTATAAAGTAAAAATAAATAAATGCATGAATATAAAGTGTGTTTAAGCATTTTAGAATACAACAATGTAAAAGGGATTTTATGTACATCATCTTACCCAATACATTTATATTTCAGATAGTATTAATACAATAATAATGTATTTAATCCAAATAAATTTTATGGGTAGTCTAATATCTGAAATATGACATTTTATATTGTGAATATGCTGGAGCAATGTTTCTTTAATAATGACAAAACAGAAATATTATAAACAAATGATAATAAAAAGAAAACTATATAAAATATCTAATAAATATTACTATTTCTTTCATAAATTTAATTTGAATTTAGGGTATGAAAAGTGTATTATCAGAGAATGTTGCAAGAACACTAACATTAAATAGGACTAGGTTGTTTATTATTTAAAAATATATATATACAATCCTCAATTCAAATACTAAAGGATAATAATCATCCTCATAATGATCAATGATAAATGCTCTGTGTTCCTTAATTATTAACTAATCAACTATTAATCAATCTCAATAATGTTGGAGAAGTTTTCATTCTTTAAGAGAAACAAGTACAATCATTTCTTAGCATACCTAGATCATATTTACCATATTGGGCTTATTTATTTCACCTCAAGATCCTTTACTGTATTCATTTGCAAGCTTAAACATGAGGAATGCCACTTCTTGAAATAAAATATAAACTAGATCATTAGGATGCGTTGTTACATACTATGTAACAGTGAAAAATTAATACTAATATATGAGTGATGCATAAAATATTTCTTACAGATCTATTCATCTAAATAAGGATGATTAATTCAATTTATCTGTGAGGTTAAAACTTAAGAACCCATAAAACATAATAATTGCAATATAGCACAATTAGTAGTTACTTACATTTATCCAACCTAATCTTAAGCTAAATCATATTTAATCCCATTCAATATCAACAATAATAATATTAAATAAAAATATTACCTAATATCTGAGAAAACTTTATTTCATTAATAACAACTATAATATTAATTAACTAACAAAGAAGTAATTATGAGAAAATACATTAAATAATCTATCAGTTTATTGCACAATTAATTTCATTTTTGTAATGTAATCCTTTTGGACACAGCATAAAAATTAATAAATTTCCATTTATCATACTTGTTGATTCAAGATAAGTTGCATTCAACATATTAATCCATTTTAAGATTACTTATCATTTGAACATTTATCATGTTTAATATTTTCTTTGATAATTCACAATTAAGGAATGGAAGTTAAATATTTAGCTCCATAATCCATAATTGAATAGTATTTAAACATTGAACATTAACAATTCATAAGACATTTTTTTAATCACTAAATACGAATTCATAATTACATGCAGCAATTCATTCAAACAGATGTTATAATTTTACCCAAAGGATTAGTGTTCAATAGTTCTTTAATTTGAGACATATAATTAATCTATTCATCTATAGAATAATCTATAATATCAAAAACTCTGATTATATCTTTGATAAAGCAGATAGTTCATCATCCATAACAAAGCGATTTTCATCACTTTTTGAATCAAAGTTTGTTTCTGTAAGTGGCAAGTGTATAGAAGCATATTTGAGTTGAAAAATTGTTTAAAGTTTTTTCTTACATAATTAAAGACGAGATATATTTGAACTACAGAGACTTAATTTTCACATTTTCTTGAAGTAAAAACAAAATTATTTTACAATATTATGAAAATAAGGCATCAACTACTTATTTTTCAAGCATTGGTGACTTAGTCGTTAACATAGCTGACTTTCAAGCAGCTGGCCTGGGTTGGCTTCCCGGTCAATGCATTTGCCATTAAAAAAAACTACTTATTTGAAGTTAATAAATATAATTTTTTAATTATAACAGCTATTTAATATTATTCTTAATTGAAGAAGTCCAGTGAGGTTTTTGCTGAAATTGTGAGACAGCATTCCGTAAGTCAATTTATTCATTTTTCTAATAACAGTTGACTGTAATTATTGAGATTTCTTGAAATAAAGAATTAATAAATTAATTAATGAAGGTTCTGGTGTATTTGTTATTGTTTTTCATTTTCTTCCTAGTGTGGTGGGAAATCATTTGGCCTAGCAAAGGCAAACGCCTATCTGTTTAGCTTAAATCATTATATAGATGACAACAAAAATGGGTACTTAAAAATTTGAATTTGTTTAGGTTCTGATTGCAATAAAAATTTATGAAAACTGTCTGGATTTTCCAAACATAGCTTTTATACCAGTTATCACATGATGTCTGGATTACAGAATATTTTCTATCATGCATTGAAATTTCTTGGTTTGTGCAAGAAATATTGGTTATTACTGGGCAAAATACTAGATGCTAAGATTTTTTAAACAATGCAGTAAAATTTTAGAACCAAGAAACTAATAATTTCAATCTTATCCAATCACGTCACTTTTATTTCTGGGTTTTTTAATTAATATTATAAATATTTATTTAAAATAAGTAAATCATAAAACTGTAACATTTTCAGACATTTATTCAATTATATTTAAATTAACCTTTTAATGTATATCATTAAATAAATATTCTAACAAACTAAATCAATCTTTGCTAAATCTAAACTTAATCATATAAGTTTCCACACATATGCACATAATATAAAAATGTAAAAACTGTTAATTCTGCATGTAAATAAAAATGTAATCTAAATATAATTGCTTTACCTCAAAATATTTTAGTGTGGCAATGTTAAATTTATAATTCTATTTTTTTTTATTTCTGTATGAAATTGTTTTGTGTGTGAGTGCTTCTATCTATTTATATCATTTAATATATTTCTTCTTAATAAGAATTATGACAAAATATATGTGTACAAATTTTATACAAACATCACTAATAAAATCTACTTGGAAAACCATTCAAAAATGCTTTATAACATTCTATTTTTTCATACACATTAATATGAGAGACTATTAAACATAATATTATTTTCTATGCTTATACAACCAATGATGGTAATGAATATATTTGCTTGGCTATAAAAATTAAAGTCAAAAATTTTACAGATGTTTAAATTTAATAGTTAATTTGTAGTAATACTGTAAGGTTACTTTATAATTTGAGCACTGATTATATGTGTGGATGGGAGACAATGATCTGGATCAATCGATGAGCACTGGTTCAGCATGAAATATATATATATATTGAAGATCATTTATCTTTTTCATATGTGGGTGGTCATGTTTATTGGTTATATGAGATAGAGTGGATAGCTCAAGGGAGCTTGAAAATCTGTGTTCAAATCCCTTATATTACATTTAAACTCCAAGTATATGAAATATGCTTGTATTTCAAAAAATATTATGTGTTCTACCTATCCCTCTTCTGTGTATTTGAATGGACAAGGTCCTACGCATGAGGGGTCAGAGTGGCTAAAGGGCAACATAGATATGACAATAATATCAGCTTCAATAAGGAATACATATATATAAAGATAGACATATATTAAATGAATGCAAACCAATTCTAGAATGTTCAACAACACTCCCTGTATTTAGAAATTCAGACTTAGTTCCTATATACAGGTAGTACTGTTAAAACATTCTAGCATTAGTTAGGATTCATTTGTATATTTAAATGAAACATTCTAGCATTGATTTGTATTCATTCTCTAAATTTAAATTTCATCTAGCATTATAAAATTTTTAATAGACATATATGAATAAATAATAATTATGGTCCTTGTGTATAAAGCATCTATATGCTATATCTATAACCTGACTTTGAATCCAGTTTGGATAAAATACGAAAATTTTTTAATTGTTAGAATTTTTCTTAGTACTTGACTCCATCCAGCCCAGATACCCATCCAATATTTCTCAATTAATAGTAAATAAGATATTCTTAATTAGTGAGTAAAATAAGAATGGAAAACTACTCAAATCTTTCACCACCCAGGAACTGGAAAGCCTGTTTTTTAATAAGACGCTGTTGGAGTGATTTTTGCCCTACAACAAGTTATTTAAAGGCTGTTTAGTTTTTACCTATGTACAAAGGAAAAAAAGACATTATAACAAAGTTTAAATTACATTTTAGAACTATTTTTATTCGTTGGAATATATATATATACACGATACGTAAATTTCTTTTAAACTTTGAAAACACTTTAACAGCAAAGATGATAGGTTAAGGGAACGACAAAATAGGATAAAATAAAGAGAAAAACTTAGTGTTAATAAACTGCCCACATTTCATATGTGGGCAGTTTAAAATATGTTAAACATTATAAATAACTAAGAATCCCATTTTAAATAATTACTTGTAAGCTGAAAATTCTTAGAATTAAGCAACAGGATATTGAGAAATTTTATACCGTGGAAGTCAATTAAAGCTAATTAAGGATTATATATCTTGTTCATTTTCAAAATGTTTTGATTTATTGATTAATTTAACAATATTTAAATCCAAGAATAAACTCTTAATGAAGTGAAAGATGAGCAGCCTACACAAAGAAGTTTTACTCAAGAATCGTTAAAGTTATTTTTGTGAGGATTGCTAATTATAATTAAATACTAAATAACATAGAATAATTAAAATTATTATATTTCGCATAAAATTTTTCTTTATCAAAATGCATGACATTGTGTCTTGTTTTACTCTCTAAAGAATTAACTGAATAATAATTTTGGTAAGATAATCTTTAGAGAAGGCAGCACTTTCCACTCTTGCTGACTATTGGGTAAGGAGGATTTGAGGAGTTTTCTATCTTTATTTTACATGTTAAGAAATTTACTATTTTTAACACATACAGATATATATATATTAGTAAAATGAAATAAAATTTTAATGTCACTGTCTGATTGTTAGCAGGATATCTTTTTGTTTTTAAAAATATGTATTCTTGATGATAAGAAATGTAGTAATAAATTCTTCACTTTCTACATTATAGTAGATTTTATAATTAAAGGCATTTTGTTCATGATTATTATTCTGTGATAAAGTATCAATGCCAATGTTATCCATTGATAACCTTCTATTAGCAATTTGAAAGTATTCTAATGTTTAATCATTTTTTCCCCTGAATGGCTAATACTCTGTATATTTAGCCCAGTGAAGGAATAACAAGTTTGAGGGAGAAAAGTTTTCAAATTGAAGCTGGCTTCACATCCATGTTCTATTATATAATCTTCTGACAAACTACTCATTCAGTAGACTAATTGTGATTTTGAAATGGGTATAGTTTAGATGACTTTACTAATAACAAAGTTAGTACTTGCTAGTTTTGCTGCATTAGTTTAATCTCAAATGATATTGTTGTTGTTTTGTGTGTGGGAGGGGGGGTGTATCACAAACTATTACTCTCTGAAAAATTATAACTATTTTTTTTTTCATTATATTTAGTTTCAGTTACAAAATAAAGTTTTTAATTCACAGGCAGTATTTTTTCAAATTTCTACTAAGTAATATTTTAAATTTTATCAAAGTTTAAAAAAGCTATCCTGCTAAAATAAAGTATGAGTTAGATTTAAAAAGGTTTTTATCATCATCATCATTATTATTACTATTATAACTTTCCAAAGCATATTAACATTAAATGTGTTACGTTAGACTATTTCCATCATCTATGAGTGAATGTTGAATGTACAGAAAATTTAAAACTTTATTTAAACTTTTCAAATGCAAATAACTTGTTAGTAATAACACACAAATAAACAGCCCAGGTTAGTAATTAGCATTAAATTAGACTAACATTTGCATAATATAAATCTTTTTTAACAACAACAAACTCAAAGCAATTTTAATAAGTAACATTTTAATTTCTTTTAAAAAATATTACCATCAATTCATTAAAAATTTAAAGAACCCCTTTTCCACAGAGAATCACTATTCATATATGTATATTCATTAAAGTGAAAGATAGAAAGAAATAATTAAATTCATTATCAGCTGTATAACATATGGTGTCAATTTTATTCTCTGATGAATTAAAACTTTTAATATTTTTCTTTTAATAGTTATTTTTTAAAAAACAAATACATATTTTAGTTACATACTTTTTATTCATATAGACAATCTATGGTTATCCTATATAGCCATCTAACTACATTTGATAACTGAGTATCTTATTATTTTTAGTTAGAAAATAAAATGGATTATAATCTTATGGTTATCTGTTTACTTGTCATGTGGAATAATTTAAATACTAATATTTTATTCCCCAGTGATCATTGATTTATTAATATAACAAAATATTTAATGAAGACTGATTTAAATTGTTTTCAGTTGACGTCTTAGTTTTTAAAAGCGATTTGTTAATTGATTATTTAAAGGAGACTATTGTTAATTATTAATTTGTAAGCGTGAAATACAATACGGTACTTGAGTTTTTTAGATAGCTATTTTTTTTTATTACTTTAATTAAATCTCCAATTTAGTTATTAGTAAAATCAAATGATATTTCAAATTTATGTGTATTTAATGAAACAGATTTTTCTTTTCTTTGTATTCTATTTTTGTTAAATCTAAGATCAGTCGCTTCTAAGACCAAATGATCTTTCACTTTTATGTCAACTAGCGTTTTTTTTCTTTTTATTTTTCATCAACAATGTCAAACTTTGATTTAAAATATTTCATTGTCTTTGGGATGATATTCACAAGATCAAAAATCATTAGTCTTTTTACTAAGATCTCATTCTTTGAAAAAAAAAAAAAATTGTCTTAATATTTTAATTAAATAAATCAGTTATAAGTGCATCTGAAAACGACTTGTTTTTTCTTTTCAGAAATAAACAATGAAAAACATTTTAAAAATGTAAACAGATAGCATGACATTTGAAAAGTAATTGTTTGGTGTTTAAATATTACAATACAATCATATTAATATCTAAACATATAGTAGGAGTTAGTCATTTAAATTAGCATTTACAGTTTTAGTAGTCCTAATTAAACTCTACTAACATTAATTACATCAGAATTTTGTCTATATTATGCTATTTTTTCATTTTTGTACTAAAAATATCTCCCATCTCCTTAGTTCTTAAATAAAAAAATTTCATTACCAATACTGTTTCTCTTCATAGTCATTTCAATTTGTTTTCCGCAACCTTATAATGCTCTATTATTTTTAAAAATAAATTTTCTTACTCTTTTGACTTATTCACAGTTTTGACATTCCAAGTTTCAATTTATACTATTTTTTCCAAACTTAATTTTATGTTTTGTCTCATACTATTCTGAGAAACAATAATTCAATTATAATAGTTTTTCCTATATTTGTTTCAACATCTAAAATTTTATTTATTCACTGTTTTAAATTAATGATGCATACTGAATTTATAATTCTAAATTCCAATTTTAAACTGAATCTTTAAAATTGTACATTTAAATGTTCCAAATAGTTCTTGCATTGGTGGTCGAGAAGTCAGCGTGACTGCCTTGCACTTGCAGGCAGTTGCCCAGGTTGCGGGTTCGTGTCCCGGCTGATGCTATGACACTTTAAAAAAAATAGTTGTATTTAAAAAGTGCTATAATTAAAAAGATGTTATTAACTAAAAAATGCTAATAATACAAATAAAATTGTATAACCAACTTTAAGTAAAAGTAGTATTGACTTTACACTGAATAACTTTCAAGAAAAACAAAATGTCTCAGCAATCTCTCTCTCTTGTTGAAATTTTTAATAGTCTACATAGACCAAACATCAGCTTTAAAAAATGTATAAAAAACAATTTCTAACAATATTCAAAAAGCTGTTAAGGAAGAATGATTTAAAAATAAAATCCAGATTATGATGTATAAGATAACTAATTTGAGTGATCAATTGTCTGGTATTATTTCTGATAGTTAAACTTTTATATAGAAAATTTTAATTCTTGAGTTTATTACTGTGTAAACAGTACAGAAAATATTATTAGACAAATAAATGTTGACAAAAAATTTAAAGCTATTTATCTGAAAATAAGAAAAAATCTTCACTTGGAATTTGAATTTCTATCTGAATAGCTTTAACAGATGTATATTAATCTTTATATTTCCCATTACAATAGCTGAAATAAAATCTTTTACAAATTTATAATCTTTGATGATTAATAAAAAGGGATCACTCTCAATCCTGTGACAATTGTTAATAAATTGCATTTAATTAAAATGGTAGCAAGCAATCAAAGTTAGTGTTTATCATTTTTCTGATAGTTTAAAAGTACATATTATTGGCAATACTTTAAGGAGTGATTATTTGAAATTATATCAAAGGAATATAGGATCTAAATAGGAAGGAATTTTTTTGTTTATCTCTTTACAGTAAGGATTAATAATAGAGAAAAAAATAATATATAATATTTATAATAAATGATCACTAGATCCAAAGCTTATAAAATGAATCAACATGACTATGAACTAACAGAACAAAGAAGGGAATAGACAGCAGGGTCTGTGAATAAACCTACAGAAGGGAAAGTAGTAACAACTGAAATAGTGTATGCATTGATGAAAGAATGCTATAATAAACAAAAGAAGATGTTAAAATATTACAACAGAAAAATAAAAAATTTTGCAAGAAGGTGAGTTGAGAAATCAAAAAATATACAAAGAAAGAAACAAAATGTTTGAAAAGCAGATGAAAATAGTGGATATAGACCATGAACTCTGTTAAAGGAAATGATAACACTTTCATTTGAAATGAGTATTTTAATGAGAAGGTGAATCAAGAATAAAAAAATCAAATAATCGTATTTGATATTGTGAAAAACAGTGATAAACAAGAATAAATAAAACAAGAAAAAAATGAAACAAAACCAGTTGAAAAAAAGTTAAATAGCAATGAAGAAAAATTAATAATCATAAAGCAAATAAGAAAATGAAATATAGAAAATAAATCAAAGCTGGCTATATGCAAAGGTAATCTTAATAGAGTCTATCCTAAAAAGGATAAATAAAGATAGGCTTTTTATAATGATTAAAACCCTGATAGAGTCTACCAAAGAGGATGAATAAATATAAGCTTTGTATTATGATTAAAACTCTGATAAAAACTATACCAAAGAGCATAAATAAAGATAGGAATTTTATGACAATCAAAACCATGATAGAGACTATACCAAAGAGAATGAATAAACATAAGCCTTTTCAGATGACTAATGGCCTGATAAAGTCTATACAAAAAAGGATGAGTAAAAATAGACAGTGTAGGATTAATGCAATGGAGAAAAGTATCTTATAGCCTGGATTCAACTTAGATCATAAAATTTCTATTGATAGAGTTGATATCAATATTTATAGTTTCAATATAGTAATATTTAATCAGAGAAGTTTAACTCTGAATCTCAAATGCAATTTTATTTATTACCTATAGAAAAAGAGAGAGTATATAATAACACACCAGAGTATCCTTCTTTCCAGTTACCATCCAAAAAAGAACCTCAAGATACAGAGTAGTCTTAAATTATGTGATAAAAGTAAATGATTTGTTGTTAACAACTCTGGATAGATTTGAGACATATGTTTTGGAGAAAATTTTACAAGTAAATATTAGACAGATCCTGATCATGACTATTATAACTATTAAGTAAAGAAATGAAAATGTATAAAGGACAATATAATGCCCAAATTTAGTTAAAAGTGAATATATAAACTCATTATCATGAATTAAAGGTGTGTGGAGGATGTTTTATGTTGATATTTTTAGAGCTTCTGGAGAATCAGGATTATAATGGGTTAATGTGCATTGAGTGTTACATGGTGAGAGATTTTATGTTTAGATGGCCATGTGCAATTTTGTTTTGAAAAATACTGTGAAAATTTTAAGGCAACAGGCTGAATCTTTCAGGCTATTATTATCTACAAATAGCAGCATTTTGTTTTGATAAAGAACAATTTCCTACTGTAGATAGTTTAGTAGTCGGTAGAGAAAATGTTATTATATTGATTGTTTTGCAGTGTAGATGACTCTGGTTTGCTACCAAATATTTTTTATAAAATTCTGTAACACTTGGCTCTCACTGTAGAAGTTTGTTAGATAGTTTCAGGAATGTACATCTGCATGTTTCAATCATGGAGTTTGATAGCGGATCTGAAGGTTGAGATGCACATCAATTTTGGGGTACTTGACAGTTCATCAAGAGCAAACAGACTTACAATTTTAAGAGAGTGAGTAAATAAGAAAATATATTGCTTAGAAAAAATATAATTTAGATGTGTAGATTCTATAGCTAGATAAAGAAAAGAAAATGAATTCAAAGTAGGTTAAACCCTATAACCATTTTTATTTCATTTTTGATGGGGGGGGGTATGTACCAGAACATTATGGCACATAGATTTAAACTCTTCAATGTTTATTTTCACTAAAAATAAAAGAGGTATTTTCTTTAAGAAAAAAATGAAAAAAAATTTCAAATAGTACTTTTTTTATTATTGTATTTATTGTATTTAATTAATGGGCTTCAATGATACGCGATTATGTTTATTAAACTTTGGAAAAAAAAAAGAAAGAAAAACAAATTTATAACAATTTTTTTCTAAAAGATAGATATTTAATATAAAGAAATGTTCTTTCTTTTATGGTGACTTTAGCTCTGTAATAGGCAGATAAACAGATCTACAGATCTAATAATTTAGTTCTTTTGTAAATAAAAAAATTAGATTAATTAAAAACCAAAATTAAAGATAAGTAAAAAATTTGTTAATTCACTTTGCATAGAACTGGTCATGTATTAAGAAATTGTTGGCTATAAAAGAAGTGTGTCTCTTTTATACTGGCAATTGACCTGGAGTGAGAAGCCAATTTATTACTACAAAAGAAGATTCAACCACTGCCATGAATTGTTTTTGATTATCAAGCCTAAGATACAAGATCATTTGTGATATAAAGAGATAAAAATAATAATAATTTCTAAAATAAAAGAGCTAACAGGAATGGGTAAAGCCCTACTTTTATAAGTGCTGATCACATTTGTTCACCGGAAATGGCTGCTGATTGCTTAGAACATCCTTGCCTGCTGAAGTGTATTATATTAATCTACTGAGAGGGGAGAGAATGAAATCCATGTAAAAAAAGTAATCTTATAGCCAATGCTTTCTGAGAGACCAGATCAACCAACAAATAAAGAATTATTATAGTACATGAGTGTATTATGGAAAAGACAATATATAAGTAGGAAGGTGGACATCCCTGATTGTAGAAGCATTAATCAACAATTATTAACTATGGAAGTAAACTTTAAAACCAAAATTATAAAGCCATGAAAAGAGACATTGAATATATGTGAGAACATATCTACATATTCACATATCTACAATTCCATAGAAAAGAAAAACATATGTACATTGAACTATAAACTGAAGTGATATTCAAATTATAGGTGAGAATACATTACTTAAGTGTATTATTGTTTTTTATTATTAATAATTATTTAAAGTGATTTTAAATATTTTCTTTTTGTGATTAAGTATTTTAAATAATTATTGTTGGTTTCGTGTAAAAAAAAAAGTTCTTTATTCCTAGAAGTTAAAAGAGGGTATTTGACTTTTGTAACTATTATTATTAAATTATTAATTTTATTATAATCTCTATCTTCTTATTCCTAGTAGCCTATCAAATTATTCCTAACATATATAAGTGTGCACATGCATAGTTTACATGACTGATGATCTAACAGAAAATTTAAAAGCTAGCATTTATGAGTAAATACCAATCTAAAAATTAAGAATCATGATAAGGGTTATTTAATATCAATAATTATGCGCTTTTAACGCTTGTTAGAGAAGTTATATTTATTAATAATTTATTTAATGCTTAGCATTTTCAAAGAACCATGGCTTCATACTCATAGCTGCATGCAGTTGCTAGGGATGAGAGAGAGTATTCTAATTTATGTTAATTAGTTAGGTGTTTCAGTATTTTATTTAAACATAGTTTGGATTAGTTTGTTCATCTTTTTGAAATGGTGAAACAGGTGTCTTTTCTATTAATTGATTGAATGTCATTATTTATGAAATATGCCTCCTTTATTTTGCGCCTATGGTCATTTCTCTCTTTTCACACTATTCTGGGGTTAGTGGGTTCAAATCTATGTCCAGTAGCTTTTTCATGCTCCAAGAATGCTGATGTAGACTCCTTGTTATTTAGTGCCCTTTTATACATATATATGTGCTGGGATGTTCTGTTTGTAATGGTAGTTTTTGTTTCCCAATAATATGAGGCTCTGCATCTGGCCTGAGGGCATTGTATTTGATACATCATTGAGATGTTGATTTGTAATCAATTTTATCTTTTGAATTGCTTATTAGTCTATTGGTGTTGGCAGAAGTATGGAAACCAATAGTAAATTCTTTTGATAGTGTTTTGACTAAATGTTTGGCAATGTTAGGTATATATGGTATGGTTGTTTGTGGTTTACTATCTCTGATTCTGCGTTGCTGATTTATTTTTGCTTAGAACTGTGCTATTCTTTTAGTTATCATCAATGGATATTGGAATGTCATAGGAATAAAAAAATGACTGATACTCATTAATTAAAAATATTTTTTAACACATGATCCATTGGCTAATCACTGATAGTTATAATAAAAATATAATTATGCACAGTAAAAATTGTACAAGAGATTAGTAGTCCAATTAGTTGTACATTTGGTCATCATAATTAAGTAGTATATATAGAGTGGGTAACACCCAAATACATAAGCAATTGATATATATATATAAAGATAGAATTCCTGCATCCATTTATTACTCTGGCTTGCACTGAGTGGTACTATTGTATGGAAAGTTTTCCCATGTGATTCCACATTTATTGTTAAAAGGAGGTTGCCTTGACAACAGTTTGAAATTGTTGATTGTTATTGACATTAGAATTGTCTAAGTGTTGATTGTTTTTTAATGATTACTTACAAACTCATTTAGACTTGAGCATTATTACATTTATTATTTAAGTAATACTTTGGGTGCAATTTGAAATTTATAATTGCAGTTTGTAATGTTATAATTGACTATTTATAAGTCTACATTCAGAATAGGTTATATTTACCTGTTTAAAAAGTTATATTTAAACTTCTTTGCATTAATAATTTCAATCTCTGGGATCAAGTTGCAATCTTTAGTGTCTATATAAGTGTATTTAATAAAAGTGGGATTCCACCTTTATAGTTAAGAGGAGGTTGCCTTGACAACAACAGTTTGAAATTGTTGATTGTTATTGGGATAGTCTAAATGTTGATTGGTTTTTAATGATATATATATATATATATGTGTGTGTGTGTGAATAGATTTTTAAGAGCTCTTTGCTTGGCTATGGAATATTTAATGATTTTCTTTTTTCATGCATATATATAAAATTTTCTAGTATCATTGTTACTATTAATAAAAACTGCACATATAAAATTATAATTTGTTAATGATAAATATCCAAAGACCTAGTTCATCAAAAAAAAACCAATAAAGTCAGTTACATCACATCTATTTAAAATTGTAATCAAATCAAAAAATAAATATCTTTTTAGACTCTTTGTAAAGCTAAATAAATATTGAAAGAAATATTTTAACTATGCTCACATTTTTTAAACTTTAATTATTTACTAATCACACTCTCATTTGATGTTTCTTTTTGTTCATCATCTAAAAAATTCTTCCTAAAAATAAAGAAAAATAAACATTGTATCCTAATAAATTGTATTATATTTTAAAACTCCAAATCCTAAGAAATCAACACAATTGTCCATATGTCAATAAAATTTTAGGACCAAATGTTATTTGAGACAATTAATAAATAGTTATATATAAAACAAAAAGAGAATCATATAATCAAGAAATATAATCACAAACTTTGTTTCAATCTGCACAATTATACTATAACAATAGATGATCTCCTAAATGTCTTATAAGAGATAGTCTCAGCATTAAACAGCTTGATTTTATTGCTTGAGGAAAAAACTTAATTGTTGAATGCATAAAAAATATAAAACATGTACCATCTTCAATAAGTTAAGTCACACATTCTAATACTTCAAAACATATTATAATCATAAATATTATGCAAAAAAGCCTACAATCTTCAAAAAATTAAACTCTGATCAATTTTCTGATTTCAGTATTAGAAAGACTACCACTAAATAAAAACAAATAATCTTGAATTGTTATACTAAAGAGTAAAACATAAAAAATAAATTCAAAACTTCTAACACATTAAGATTTTATAAATTCAGATAACTCAACTAAGCATCCCTATTGGTTACAAAAATACTGTACAATATTAAAGAAATTTAAAACACAAATGACTTTCATTAAAGACAAAGATTTTTGTAATGTTCTTTAGTCTTCCATATATGAGGAAAGGACAACAGGTATATAATAAGAATATGCTGCATCTGTTTCCAAAAAAGTTTATTTGGACAATAGTAACAGACTTAATAATAAATCTAAAAATGCAAATAAAATTCACATTTTAATGCATATTTATTAAAACAAATCAATATAAGTTAACTTACTTTTAACTTCTAATCTGATCTATTTTAAATATACATGTCTATGAATTTTGCATTTACTTTACCTGCTATTTATACTTAAACATAATTAATCAATTAAAATCCTTTTATTAATTTCGTAGGTATAAATATTTTTATAATGTTTAAAATAATATTTTACAAATAAATATCATTTGTATACATAATTTTAGTATAATTCAACATTTTACATTTAAACAAATATATATATATATGAATTAATAATTATTCATTCAAAGAACAAAAATAATTAAAAAATTAAATACTTAACTAAAATTTATAAATATAAAAAAAAAATCATAACATTCTAAACAATAATTGAAAAATAATTATTTTTATTTTATACAATCAAAAATGGAACTAAAGCAAGTATAATGCTGTTTTTTTAATATAAATTTTAAAAAATAATAAAAATATATATATAACAACTATATAAAATATATATACTAAAAATTATATATATGCAAAAATAAATTAACCTTTAAATAGATATTCGACATTTAATAAGAGCCCCAAAGGCTTTTTATGTATAATTATTAATATATAATATATAGTTATGTATGATATTTTTATTATTACTTTTTTATATTTTATTATATAGTATAATTTGTTTGTTTTTAATGAATGAACATTTAAAATTTGATAACATTTTGTCTAAAACATAGTTCATTTTTTGTAGGAACTTCAATAAATTCTCTTTGTCTATGGAAAAAAAAATGTCCGTTTATATATTAACTAAAAAAATAATATGCACCAAATATTATAGATTAAAAATACATAATTTAAACTGTAATAAAAAATTGTAATAAAAATATATGTGTGTGTGTGTTTTTTTTTTTTTAAAAAAAAAAAAAGATAACTGGAAAAAATAAAAAACAAAAGTCTCGAATTATTAATGAGATGATACTTAAAATATAAAAATAAAGAAAGAAAAATAAATATTAAAAAGGTATGTAAAGAAAAATGAACTAAAAAGAATAAAGATAATAGAAATTAAAAAACATAAGAATTTAGAAAAATTGAAAATTACTAAAAATAATAATAGTTTTAATGAGGAGAAGAGGGATAGTAAAAATTTAAAAAAAAATATTAATGTAAAGAATGGAGAGTTGTTTTAAAAATGAGGGGTACATTAAAAATATGAAAACAATATAAAAGAAGATTCCAAGATGATAGCAGTTATTGTATCTGCTTGTCAAGTCCACTACCTGAGATTCATGTACAGATTAAATGAGTATTGAAATGTATTCAGGTCATAAATATATTTCTTTCAAATGGTTGTATATTTATTTCTATTTAGCAATCAGTGTTCAAGATTAAACTCTTTGTTAATGCATTGACTGTAAGAAGATGGAGTCTAAGTAGTATATTAATATTCAGAGATGTTCCACTTCTATGCATGCAGAATCCACAATTAATTTTAGCTTTAAAAAACTATAGTTTTTATTTGAAAATAAAACGGCTGAAATAGCATACGATTAAAAATCTCAAAAAATTGTGAAAAATTTTTTTCAATAATTAACAACAAATGAATTTTCTTCAAAAAGCTTGCATTAGTTAATATTTATATTATATGAATCAATGAATAATCAGTGAATTTGCTTTCAAAAATTAAGATTCCAATTAAGTAAATAAAACATTTTTTATTGTATTTAATATATAATGGTTTCTTCCAGTCAGTGTCAATATATTAAAAAATAATTAGTAAATAATAAAAACAATAATATGATATTTTAGAACAAAACTGATATCTTGTAAAATTAAAGAGTAATAAAGAACCAAAACAGAAGAAATATCATATAATTATTACAATTTTAGTATGTATGTAAAATAGAAATTGTAGTATAATTTAAATTTATGTGAATATATTCATTTATTCACTGCCTTGAAGAATATAACTTATATATAAGAACTTAGGAACCATAACAATCTTAATGTCCAGTAGTAATATACAAAAATTATTTGAAGCAAAATGAACTTTTAAAGCTTTAAAATACTTTAAAAAAAAGAGTACCTTCACTATAAAATATTTCATAAATTATCATCTAATTAATAGTAACAACTAATATGAAGCAACACCCAGAAAATAGAAGTGTTAAAATTATGGAATGGAAAATAATCATTCTTTCTGGATAAAGAAGATACTTTCAATGCATTTATAATTTAGAAAACAGTATTCAGCAATGAATAAATAAGAATTGATTAATATGACAAGTTGTGGAAATTGCAGATTAAAAGTAATAATTACTCACAAGATTATTAAAAAATACAGGGATAATTAGTAAGCTTTATTTCAGTTAAGCAAAACAAAACAACTGTTACATGACTAGATACAAAATATTACACTTGTACAATATTTAAGAATTTAAACTATGGAAAATATCACATGATTCTATAATATCATTGAAAATAATAATTTATTCTATTCTGAAGCCATCTTTATAAGTTTGATGATTCAATAAATTCTGGAGGTTTTGTAGGCAATACTAATTTGTGTCCAAGCTTACAAAAGATTGCTTTAGAATAAAATAATGCAGTGAATTACTTTCATAATGCCAAATTGAAAACATAATTGAACTGTTAAGATTCTTAAAAGATCCATAACAATGAATATTGTTTTATTAATATAGCTTTTCTTTTTTTAATTGTTTACTATCATTGTCTACAATATGCACTCTTGGATTTCTTTGCATTTGATCAGAAAATAATTCATAATCTATATCTTGAGAGAAGTCTCAAATTCTAAGCAAATGAGAAACTCTTCATCTACGTAATTAATGTCTGTTGGTAAGTGTACAAAAGAATCCTGTTTGAATAACTTGGATGTTTAAATGTGAAAAAATAATATCATAGTTATTTCTTAAAAACATTTCACATTGTTCAAACAAATAACATTTAACTATAGTTTTTCTCAAAAAATAATGTGTTTATTACCAGATGAATTAATAGAACTAAAATAAAAATTGATCTAGAATAGATCCCTGAAGCAAAACTAATAAATTATGATTATCCTATTCCACAACTTAGCATTGGAATATAAACATAAATAATGGCAGTAATAAACAGGAGTTCTGTGCATTTTTGTGCAATGGTAAAACAGTGAATTCAAAATACCTTGAATGCAGTTCAATTCTATTATTTTTGGTGTTTAAATGTTCATAGGCTTCCTAGCAATAAATCATTAGATTTTTACTTTTTTTTTTCCAATTAAATATCAATACTCTAAACTTTAAGAGAAATGGCAAAAAGGCACATGCAGAGTTAACTCTTTGGAAATAGGTTGTGCATAAACTTTAGAATTAAAATCATAAAATATTTATTTGGCATTTATAGTCATAATGGACTTTTTACACAACTTTTCTCTGCTGCCTATTTATTCATTATCTAAAAATGACTTAGTTATTGTTTATTTTGAGGGTATTGCATCTGTCAAAGTTATTTATGCAGTCTAATACTGACTTTACAATTTAAAAATACAATTTTAAGATTTTTGTATGCAATGTAATGTAAAATTAATTCACTTTTAGCATGCCTAATATCATAAAAGCTTATGATTTTTATTCCGATGCAGTGTTTCACAATAATGCTAATTTATATAATGACAATCGATGTGTAAATATAAGCAATACAATCACTGCCAAATTTAAAATCACAGCCCTTACATATCACATGTAGTATTTGTAGATTTATAACAAAAGTAAATTGGTAAAGTAATATTTTAACACTGTGAAGAAATTCAACCTTACTTGGAAATATTTTGAATGTAATATTATAATTTACATTAAAAGTTCTAAGTAAAAAAATAAGCCATCTTATATATTTAAAAATATTCTTTCACATTATTAAACAAATTAAGAATAGAAAAAAAATTAAATGCTTATCAATCATAAGAATTATGAAGGACGTTTTAAGTCTATAAGACAAAAAAAGAGATAGACAATAAATAAATTATTCAATTATTGTTAAACAGATGTAGTAATGTTGATTCTACAGACAAAAAAGATAAGGAACCTATCAGAATGAAAATGGATGTATGCTGAATTATATATAGTCTTTTTATTATATTTTTACCAACAAATATTATATGATAATAGACTCTTTTTTTTTTCTCTCTCTCTGATTTTTATTAATAAATTATATGGTAATATTGACTATAAATCAAATAATAATATTAAAAGGTTTGCATGTTAAACAGCTTTATTTTGCACAAGTCAGCTAATGTATCAATCAATTCTTTGTAATCTTTTTTATTAACTTAAAAAATGATTTTCCAGCTAATATAATTTACAATAAATTGTAGAATTAATTTAATTTACAAGTTGCAAACTTTGTGTTTTAAAAAACAGAATTTTTTTTATTTACTTACCAGTGATTTAAATTTTTTTTACTGTAAATAAAATATATTTATCTATTTCTCTAGCTGAGGTTATTTAATTGTTTATATAAATTTTATTTTTACCGTTAAAAGATTGGGCATTGTCCGCAGTACATTTCTATATATAGTCTTTTCATAGTTTTGGTTTGTTTGTTTTTTTCAAAAATAATTACACATTTAAAACTAGCAATTAATAGATAATTGATATAATAATAAATTAATTTTAAATTATTCTTACAAAAGTAATATTAATAATAATAATAATTATTATTATAAATAAAACAATTTTTAAAAAGAAATTACATAATTATTTTATATGCATATTTAATTGATTCAATTAAAACTTGTATAAAGTGAAATTAATTAATGTTCCTATCCAGTAGAATATATTTGTATATATGCTTATTAATTATATAAAGGGCAACATATAAATAATGATGAATTTCACTGATTACTTTCAAATAAAATAAAATCTTTTTACAAATACATATACAAATACATATACTCAGGATATAATTTTTAAATAAATGGAATTGATTAAAATTTTTACTTGTGCAAGAATATGCTATTATAAACAAAGGCAAAACAGCTTGTGCATGCATATGGAATGTGATCATGTGATGTTTAGTGGTTTAATATGTTCTTATGTGTGCTTATCGCATTTAATAACCATATATTTTATTTTTCACACTTTTAAATAAAATAAATAAAATTTTCTTAATATAAATAAGATCCAAGTCTACTTTGATTATGGTTAGGTATGTTTGAAAGCTTGGAAAATCTGCTTAAGGAAATGTCCTTAAAATTGTTTTTGTAATCTTGTAATTAACAATTCAGAAATTGAAAAAGAGCACTTAAATGTTCTGCCTAATATAAAATTACAATTAGAAAATGAAGAAAAGTCATAACAAAATCTTTTTTTTTTCATTTTATTTTCAATGATTGTAAATTTAACAATATTATATTAAGTAAAAACATTGATTGTTTTAAATACTTTTATTTAAGTTACAATCTTTGTTTGTAAACTGTTCTAATAACTTTTATTATTCAAGTTAGAATAAAATATTAAAATTGAGGTTCTATATAATTGGTTGAAATTTGGTACATTTCTTCTAAATCACTATAAAAGTCATAGGGCACTATAGTATTTTAGGTAAGTGCTCTATTTTTTTAAATCTGAAGCAGTGGGAGAAAAAATTTGAATATTGTGATATCAAATTTAAAATTTATTCTTAGAATTTCAATATGTCTTAAATAAGATCCACAAGAGAACAGTACAGAATTTTTTTGCTTTCAATTGAAACTTTGAGTAATGTCTTAATAATATTTTAAAATTGATGTTTAATAGATTTAAATTTAATATAATTTGTTGAAATTTGGTACATTTCTTCTAACTCCCTACTAAAGTGATAAGGTATTATAATATTTTAGATAGTTTACCTAGTTTCTTAAATTTGAAAACACTGTGTGGGAAAATTTTGAATATTTTGATATCAAATTTATAACTTATACTTAAAACTTCAATATGTTTTAAGTAATGCATCTGATTTTTTTGGCTTCAATTGAAAGGTTGATTTAAATAAGAATAAAATCAAGTTAGGTTACAATGTAGTTTTGTAAAGCTTTTTTTAAAAAAAAGTCAAATAAAAAAAAAATGTCAAACACTTTTTAACAAAAAGGATGCTTCATATTTTAAGTTACTTACTGCTTTATTATATACATAGTTAATTATAACACATACTAAATATAATATATACATAGAGTATACATATTAACTTTTGCAGAAATATCTAGTGATAAATATATATTTGTCTCGTTGTTGCCCCCAATCACCAAAAATAACGCAGATTGACCGTCGTCTTCCTGCTTGTCGCATAAGACGACAAAAATTCTCCTCATTTTCACCAAACCCAACCAAATCTGGACAACTCCCAGACCAAACAAGATATAACTAAACTTTTTATGATTTAATTTGTCGCAGCCAGGGGTACCAGACCTATCATAGTAGTATGATAAAATACATTAAACAAATTATAAGTATGTAATGTTATTATCTTTCAAACCTAATTTGGATTTTCATTGTATGAGACCCGTGCCACCATGTACAAGATGGCATAATTTGTGGAACTACATAAGATTATGAAATTTTAAACATCTATATGATTTTTAATAAAATGCTATCCAGGTAAAGCTTTGCAATAAATAAACATAAATACTTGGGTTCTTTTTTATAGTTTACTATATCACTGAGCTCTTATTATATGACAAATGACAATTTAAAATTAAGTAAATATTTCAATATGTCATTATCTGGTAAATCTGTTTACAGTTTAATAATAATTTATATTGTATACTAGAATCAACTGAAAGCTAAAATGATGGAAAAGGTAAATGGGTTTTTTGTCCTCACATCTAAATTACCAATAGAAAACTCCACTGTTTTTCAAAATATTACTAAATCTTATATCATGTTGTGATAGTTGATTCAATGTTGTCTATCCAAGGTTTTGATTTCTGATTTTAGAATACAAATAGCAACGGCAAGTAAGTTTAATTATAATCATTTTTTACAAATTTATGAATAATAAGTAATTAATTCTAATGTTATAATTAAAACATAAATAAACAAATAAAATAAATAAATTATAATTCCATCGACTTTCTTCAATAAATATCATAGTGGTTTAAAAACTAATCATACCTTATATTTCAATTTGATATAATGAATGTATTGAGGAAATTATACTAAATTCAACATCAACTCATGAAACATCTAATGTATTTCAGATTCAATAAATCTATACCGTAAACTTATAATAATATAATAAATAATATTATATCTGTAGGATTTACTATAATGCAATCATTAAATAAAGTGAAAATTTAAACTTACATTCAGTAAATAATAATCAACAACAGTTAATTATTTGAGGTATGAATAGAATGTCCTGCACAATTTAATGATCTACTTATAAATTATACTTACAAATGGAAGAAGATGATTTAGAAATAACTAAAATACTTTGCCCAACTATATCTATGAAGTAAAACATATTCCTGTGGATGTTCATCTAACATAGGAATTAAATAACATTAACTTTGTGGATTTTACACCATCATAAAGTAATAAGTATAATTAAAATTCGTGGATTAACACAGGGGAATGAGTGTAAAATAAAAAAAATGCAATTAATAATCTGCAGATTAACAGGCATTATGATTTTAACATTATAAAACAACATTACTATTTATTCACATTAAAGTAAAATCATCTCTCAGTTATTTGACCATTCAGAAAACATAACATTTTAGCAAATGTGGGTTCTTGTAATAAAATGTTACACTAATCAGGAAACTAATGTACTAACTTATCTTGTAAAATAAAACATATGTAATATAATATAAGTAATATTAGTATAGGAATAGAAATCTGGAAAGCACAAAATACCTCATGAAAAATTGATACATCTCATAAATTCATTTAGTATTTTCAAGCTTTTCAGCGTATTCTCTTGAATAAGTATTTTATTCAACTATTAATTTAAACTTAATAAAATATAACTTATGAACTTCACATGAATTCATATAACGATAAAATTAAAGTAATGATTATTCATCAAATACATAAAATCTAACAGGTGTGTGTGTGATATAAATTAAATGTATAGATTTTATAGTTAATAATGAATTCTAGAGTGTGTGTATCAAAATTAAATTGTATAGCATTTTTAACTAAAATATGATTGTGAAATCCATTGATGTGTAACAATAAATATGAAGTAATAGCTACAATTATAGTTGAATTCTATACATGTAATTTTATCCATTTGTATTAGTTATTATAAGCACTATTAGATTAACGATTTACGTGTTCATAAACATGAAACAATTCAAAATATGACAGAGAGTTTAAATGAAAATGTTTTTTCATAAGTTATTAATTTCTAATTTCTCTATTAAAACTGTTCAAGTTTATCACATCCATGTAATATTTATTTATCAGTAAATCTAGGAATACTAATTATAGCAATTAATTTAATCATTAAATGGTAAAATTAGAAAATAGCTTTAATTAATTATTTGAAGACTGTTTTATTATCCAAATGGTAAATAAATTAACTAAAATATATTACTGGATTGAAGTTAAATATCAATCAATACTATATTTTTATTAAAATTATAAATGGAAATATTAAACTATGTTAATAACTTTAACATTTACTTAATTTAAACTTCTTCTTTTTAAAAAGAAATTTTCATATTTATAAAACTTCTATAATTAAAACATATTTAATTTTTCCAAATTGTAGAATAATAAATATTTTAAAAATAAAATCTTGCAATAATTCTGTTTTAAACTGGAAAGTACATATTTCAAATGTAATATTGGAAAATTATTATTAGATTTGATCCACCTGGTTACAACGGAACAATTAAATTTAGAATTCATCTATTATTAAATACACTATGTTATTTTTACGTTTATAGAAAACTTTGTGGTAATCCGTTACTTGTTAACTATTTTAAAATAAGCTATCATATTTACACATTTGCTTTACCATTTTCTTTTCTTTTCTCCCTCCAAAATAACACTATCAACGATCTTTTTTTATTGTCTTTCTTTTTTACATTGAAAATATTAATTATGTATTTATTTTTAATAATTAAATTTAGTTGAACAAATGGTTTTTTAATTCAATGGAAATAATTTTAAGAATTTTAAACAAATAAAAATTATTATTATTTTTAATAATATTTTAAATTTAATGTGTCAAAATTTTTAAAAAGTTAAATATTTTGATATGAATTAGTATATGGAAAGAAGCAATTTAAATTTATTAAAATAATATAGACAACAAGTAAGGCAAAATATTACCCATTCTCTCTAATAAATTATTTTGAATATAAGAGAGTAATTGTTAAAGTGAAATCAAAATAAATAAAAAGAAGAAGAGAAATTTTTATAAGTTAATAATTATTATATTTTATAAAATATATGGTTACAATATATATATAAACATTAAATATCAAATCAATTTAAAGTAAAATCATACATATTAAGTGAAGTTTGTTTACAATATAGTTTTGATATGCATTTTTTTAAAAAAAATTTCAATCAAAAGCAAAAATGTAATACACTTTTCATTTAAAAGAATATTTTCAAATTTTAACTTAATGATTTATTATACACATATATAATTATAACAAAAATAATAAATTTTACAATAGTAAACTATTATAAACAGTCTGTAAATCTGCATAAATACTTTCAGTTAATTTTTTAAACCTACCTCAACTGCCATTAAATTAAAAAACAAAGCAGAAGCAAATGTCATCAATTAGAAATATAATTTCAGTCATCACATAAAAAGTTACAAAACTCTGGGATAAAAAAATGCTAGCCAATGAAAATTATCATCAATGATATTCAATATTACTTATAATTAACAAGTGACTGTTGCATTTTTCTGTGTATAAGAATATACAGAAAATCCTTCATGTGAAAAAAATCAGGAAGTAGATGTTCCTGAATCCATGATTATCATGATAGGAAGACTCTATTTCCTGTCTTTACTCATGAAAAACCTTTGAAGCAAAACATTTTACACAGTGCAAAATAAATTCATAAAATTCATTTCATTATTACTATTCATATTTAAATTTTATAAAGATTATTATACAATTAAATCTTCATTATTATTTTCATCCATTCATCAATTCACTGTATGATAGTTTCTCTGAGTTTAATCCAGTTTTTCTTTTCCATATCTCTCTAACAAACTTTCTTTTCTCAACAAACATATCACATAGATTTTTACAATCTCTTGGGAAATAAAAATTAATTTATAAAAATTAACATTTACATAAAATTTTAATTTATGCTTAGAAAGTTTTTTAATATAATAGATAATAATATTATTAATAATGCAATTTACTTTGATTTTTTTAAAGACAATCATAAAATTTTTTATATTTATATAAAAACCATTCTATGGATTTTTTTTATTTTTATAAATTTAGTTTCAATACAATTATTTAAAAAAAGTTTAAGCTTTTTTTTTTTTGTCTGTGTTAAGTTTAAAAAAAAAAGAGATATCAATCTCACCCTTGGAAGTTTAAAATTACATTCTAAAATAGTATGTCCTTTATATCACAAAATTCATTTAAATATATAACTTTATTGTATATGTGTGTGGGGGTATGTGCAAGCCTGAATAGATTCGAACTGTAATCATTCCTCCTGAAACTGATTGAAATTTCATTTCTCCCCAAGTTTATTCAAGTTTTAAATATAAAATTGACTTATGACTCTGCCTTACTTAATGTTTAGTCCTATAGAAATAAGTTGTTTTAAAGAATTTGTTGGATTGATTATTAATATTTATATATGAAGTAGAGTGATTAAACATTATAACAATTGCTATATTTGTATAGATGCTTTAGGCAGTTGGCAAAATAATTTTTTTAGAAATATATACATATTGCAGAGTAATTAATCATTTATTTTATGTGGTATAATGATGATTGAACAACAAATGTTTTGAGCATTTTTATTGTATTTTATATCCATCTGATTTTGTTCCCAAAATATATATAAATAAAATAGAAAAAGCTCTAAATATCTCCAACGTTTTTTTCAAGTGTTAAAAAACAGTGGAAAAAAAAGCCATTATTTATCAATCAATTACTGAATGATCCTTATGATATTCACTTTCTTTCATCCAGAAGGTTATTGACAGTAATTAAAAGGCTAACAAAGATAGACAGATGGGTGGATAAAAACGGACGGAGAGATAGATAGATAGAAAAAGGGATAAATGGTTAGATGAGAAGGTAGATGGATGAACAGACAGACAGACAGACAGGCAGACAGGCAGGCAGGAAGGCAGGCAGGCAGGCAGGCAGGCAGGTAGGTAGGGGTGTGGTGGTGTGGTGTGTGTGTGTGGTGTGTGTAGGTGTGGTAGTGTGTAGGTAGTAGTGTAGATGTAGATAGATGATAGATAGATAGATAGATGGATAGATAGATAGATAGATAGATAGATAGATAGATAGATAGATAGATAGATAGATAGATAGATAGATAGATAGATAGATAGATAGATAGATAGATAGATAGATAGATAGATAGATAGATAGATAGATAGATAGATAGATAGATAGATAGATAGATAGATAGATAGATAGATAGATAGATAGATAGATAGATAGATAGATAGATAGATAGATAGATAGATAGATAGATAGATAGATAGATAGATAGATAGATAGATAGATAGATAGATAGATAGATAGATAGATAGATAGATAGATAGATAGATAGATAGATAAGAATATACATGATTCAGCAAAGAGCTGACTTTCTATCAAAGCAAAAAAAATTTGGCTAACATATTTTCTAAAAAATTACAACCTTGTTTCAAAATTAGCAGCTATATGAAATATTTTTTAGATCCACCCCGACTTGAACCACAGGTAACAGAGACAGTAGATAATTAATAAAAATATATATAAATTTTGAAAATTATATTTTTGTATCTAAGTAATATTTATTTCTGAGACAAATTTTCTTTATTATTATTTTCGTAAAAATCAATTGTTCTGCAGAATTTTTTTGTTAATTTCAAACATAGCTCGAAGCTTATTAACAATATTTTAAAAGAAAGGAAAAATGAAATGAAAATAAAAAGAATTGTTAATATATGTATACATGTTTTAAAAGAAAAAAAATTGAAACTTTCTTACGCCAGCGGGAAACATTATATAATAAACTTATTAGACCTAAATTCAATAATTCCAACTGCATAAAAGATTTAAACGTTAATATTTTGAAATCTTTTTTGTAATCGAATTTTTTTCATGTAACTAAATCTAATTACTTTCATTTTTAATATCAATACATCACAGAGCAATGTTTTAATATGACTTTAAAAAATTTAATAAATAATGAAGCAACATATTATAAATGTAGCTAATGAAATAGTGGACATGGCACATAGAGCTGCTAATAGTAGGACCAACTAACAAGTATGATCGTTGTTGATTTATGATGCGACCGCATAACTTTTTGAAATTAAAATATTCTACAATCATTCATCTATATTCTCATTCTATGTTTTTATTGTCACATTAACTGGTTTGCTAATTAGGAGATTATGAGATATTTAAACTTAAGAAAGCTTAGACTAAACTTAATTCGAATGTTTGCTCTTAAATTCATTCCTGTACTACTATGCTATATTTGTGTGAGATGTTGTTACATTAATATAAGAATTAAATTTCGATCAATGAAACAAATTATGTTACATTTAATCTTTTTACTAATTTTACATCCATCTTCCTATTCATTACATATAAATACTAAGAATCATTATGATACACTTAATTACAAAATTATATGGCAATATCTAACAAACAATCTCTATATGACAATGGGTCAATAAAATTTCTGTTTAAATACATAATAACCCAGTGCATCATTTATGGGAAAGGTCTTGATTTTATAAGCTTTGAAATTTAAATGACAAAAATAATATATAATGTACTTTATTCCAAAAGCTTGGGAAAAAACTACAAGTTATACCAAACCTCTTTATTTGTTTTACTTATAGTTGTATATAATTAGTTAGTAAAACTTTCTACTTAAACATAATTCCTTCTTACCTGGTAAAGCATTAATATTTATTATTAGCCAATCATCTTAAATTACTGTGTTGACTATTAAATGCAAACTTCAAGATAATATATTATGCAAAATAATTTAGTGTTATCTTTTATTTTTCTAAACAGACAGTAACCCTCGATTTTGACTTTCCACTATAAGCACTAAAAGCTATTATCTAATTAACTATAAAAACTATATATATGTGTCATTTTTTTTAAATTAAGGGACATTTTATTTGTATTATATATATATATCAGTATATGAAAAATTATTAGTATATAAAAATATAAAGAGCATCATGATGAAGTAAAAAACCCTAAGATTTATTGTGATTTGAGAGTCTCTTAAATATTTATTGCACAGATCAACTTTTAATTCTTAGTTCAATAATTAAATTATCTGTATACAAATATACCCTTTTCAACTTTTTAAGTAAAGATTCATTATCAATATTGGATAAGGAACAGTTGTGAAGTAGAACATAATTAATGAACTTGATATTTGAATTTTGTTGGTGCTCATTTCTACTTTGCACTTCATTTAGTCATTAATATCCAGATTTTATATAACATGATATCACTTTCCTGACAAAGTAGGGACAAATACCAATTACTTTATAATACTTTGGATACATTAGATATTCTACCACAAAAATATACATAAAAATCTATGTAACCAGTGTAGATGTGTATTACAGCAAAGGTTCAATTTTTAATACATCATTCAATATTTTAAATATATTTGTCAGAAAGTAATGATCTCTTCAGAGATGCAAAAATATTAAAGATATATTAATGAAAGAATTCTTTGAAATTAAACTACATGTATCATACAATAGAATCATTTTGATAGTTAATATTTTTTTTAATTTTTCAAAAGTGATAAAAAAAATTCTTTTTTTTTTGAAAGATATTATTACAATTTCTGTGTATTTTCCAATAGTTTGTGACAGTAAAAAAAATTCAAGCTTTAAAATCAACAGATCATCTTTATGATTATATATATATATATATATATATATATAATATATATATATATATATATATATATATATATATATATATATATTGTAAGAGTATGGAAAATAGGATGGTTAATTAAGGAGAACCTGAGGTTATAATTTTCTACAATTGGGTGACTCTGAGGTTTACAATCACCCACAACTGGGTAGCCATTTGTAACAATACACCATATTAGGGTTGAATTATGAAGAGATAGAATACCATCATCATCCCCAAATACACAATATATAAAATTAAATATAAAAGGAATGAGCATGAGAGATCAGCACAGAACTATAAGGTCACCAGCATTATACAAAAGTAATAATCATTCGTCATCATAAATGATGAACAATAAAAACAAATCAACAGTCAATCATGTGACTATATCTGAAAGTGATCCATTATAGACCAAGCTAATAATTTCGCCACTGCCAAACTTAGAGCAGAAATACAAACAATAATTATATGAATGTACATATTTAGATGCTACTCCATCAAAATACAACAATAAGTCAAATAATGGTGAGATACTAAAAACATTCTGACCATCATCAATGATCATGTCACATATTTCACAGTAATTTTTAAAATTAATTCTGCATAAAATGCATACTTTTTTCTTTCTCAGATGTGATTATATTTTGATCAAGTTGAGTGGCAATTTTGTAGTAATATCCATCAAGTAGTTGGACATCATCAGGCCCATAGTTGGATGCCATTTGAAACAATATGAAAAAAAGGGTGTTAATCAGGGAGAATGTCCCACAATTGAGTACCAATTGAAACATTTGTAACAGTATAGAAAATAGTGGTCCCACCAGATGTGTGACAATTGTAACTGTATGAAAAAATAGGGGTTAATAATAGAATCTAAGGTTACAATGCCCCACATTGGGTATCATTTGTAATGGTATGAAAAAATATAGGGTGAACTTGGGGTAATGGAAAATCATTATCAAAACTGAAATCAAAACTCAAATATACACAATATATAATGAATAATGAGCATGAATATGAAAAATGAGCCTGTGAGGTCAACACAAAACTAATTATAAGTTCACCAGCATTACAGAGTAATACAAATAATTATTTATCATCAACAATGATCAAAAATATGTGAAATGGGACTACTATAGACCAGGCTAATTATTTAGTCCTTGCCAGCCTGGAGTAGATTATTTAAACAATAATTTGGATGCACAAACTTAAATGCTAATCCATAAGAATATAACAATTAAAAAAATAATGCTGGGATAATAAAATATGCTGATGATCATTAATGCTCTACCATAATTATATTAATGATATACAATTAATTATGTTATTATTAATATTTATTGAATGGAGTGGTAAACTTTTAAATACTATCTACATTAATGCAATATCCCTTGGTGTCCATATTGCAGATTAATCAGCATGAATTGCTTTTATAATAAAGGGTGTTGCATTACTATAACTACAGATCACAAGATTATCATTCCAATTTAATATTTATTATAAAAGTATTTTTTTCAATATCAGATTTTTATTTTTTCACCAAAGAACTAAACTTCTTATTCTATTGTAAAAATGCTGTAAAATTAAAGTTGATTAAAAAATGGACTTTCTGACTTGTTTATAATGGCAGAGAATGAAGATCTAGAAAAAGCTATTTTTTTTCAAGACCAGTCCTTTTCTTCCTGCTCTAGAGCCATCTTTAGAAGTTTGAATAATTAATGTTCATTGTATCTATACTTCCAGAACAGTTTTGGATTTTTGATCAATCAGTGAAGACTTACCAATCAAAACTGAAGATCATCCATTTATGATATGGCATTAAATCAGGAACAACATATTCTAATTTTGAAAGTATCTTATCTTTACTGATAATGACAAAAGCAGAAGCCAGTCTGGGTGTGAATTTTATAGCACTATCATCTAATGTTCACTAATTGCTCATGATTTCACTAGATAATTCTAGAATAAGAAAAAAATTGTCTTGAAAAATAAAAAAGCCATCTGTTGTTTTGTGGACATTAAATTTTTGTCTTGTGAATTAAAAAGTTTACATTTGATGGAGTCAAAATTATTTGAAAAATATATAGTTATAATTTCAGCATTTCTGTGTGGAAAAAAATCCTAATCATCAATCTTGCCTATAAAAAAGACATCTTTTCAAAGTAATTTGTCATAGTAAACACTGTAACAAGTCATTCTTGGAGGTTGTTCTGATTTACTTCATGTATAACTACTGATATATTCATTTATTCCTCTTGAAAGGTTTCCCAAAATATTTTCAGTGAAATGATGTGCATTTTTAACTAATCTTAAGAATAAACATACAATTATATTTTTTCATATCTTCTAACACTTCAACATAACTATATAACTATAATGGATTTGAATCCTTCATTTAGTATCCCCATCATTTATACAGTATATGTATCAATGGTTAAATATTAAAGTTAGTATATATATATATATATATAAACAATGGAAATTAAAGACATGTACATTTAAACAACCAGAGATAATTTTACCTTTAATGTTACCAGAAAATTACCAATTACTAATTGACCATCCTAAGGCTAAACAAGTTTTCTTTATTAAGCTGTAATAGCTCTTTTATACTGAGTTTAAATATTCTAAAGTAGTATGTAATATATATAATTCTAAAGCTGTATGTAATTAACTTTATATTGCATATTTTTTATATGTAATTAGAGGGATTTGAACTCAGAATTTTTCAGTCTATTCATTCTCCATTCAATCTCAAGCAACTGATATACATGACCACATACATGTAAAAAAGATGCATGCTCCCTAATATAAATATTTCATATCAGTTGGGCTACTTCTTATTCTGACATACATACACACACATGCATATATATATATGAGTACATGGGTATGACTACAATATCAACTCCAATAATGACTTTGAGTATTCCATTGTTGGATTTTCAATGAAATGGATAATTGAATAGTTGAAAGGATGAGAAAATTGAAGCCTGCCCATTAATGTTTGAGGAATTGCTATCGTAATATAAACTGAGCGCTGATTGTAAATATGTGTAGGAAATTATGATCTGGCCCAACTGATGAGTGCTAATTCTGCACAAAATATGTATATTGGGGATCATATATCTTTTTCACATATATGTGGTCATGTGTGTTAGTTGCTTGATATGAAATGAAGAATGAATAGACTAAAAAATCATTTTCAAATTGCTCTAACTATATATATTTTATAGCAATATGCCTATGTCTAGATTCATGCATTAACATACATAAAAATGTTTATGCTTCATTATTTTATTTTGCATGAACTCATTTATCTATTGTTTAGTTTTCATTCTTTCATTTATGAAATAATTAATTTATAATTTTATCTCAGAATGTTTATTTTAAAACCCTATCAATTTTAAATAAATGTTAAAGGAAAAATATGACAATAATTTAAACTTTAATCAATATAAATTGACTTATAATAGTTGCACATGCAAACTTAATTAAGGTTAATCATTAAAAGATTACATCTTTGAGAGATCACTCTATTAATTTTTATATAAGATTAAATAATTTATATTTTACATTAATCTCCAAATGTTCTGAAACACTATTTTTCTATTGAAAATTTTCTATAAAAAGCTAATTAGACATTATACTACATCACCTATTCTAGAATTCTTACAACAATGTGTATGTGGAAATCTAATAGGAAAATGTGTTAATAAAATATTAAATTAAGAAAACTCACTGTCTGATTGAAAGAGCTGCAATCAACATCAGATGTTTTCTTAAAGATCCTCATTCTTATTTAAATATCAACATGCATGGCTGAAAAGTTAAGTAGAAAAGGGTCAAATGGCCTAACCCTTTCCTGAAGTCTGCCTATGTATTTATAAAAATTCCATGTGCATTTAGAAAAATAGCCATCAACACTATAAAAATCCTATTAATAAATTTTTATTTCTAAAAAAACATTCTTCTAAAAAAACTTTGGAAAGAAAAAAAACTGCTCTATTTAAAAGCAAAGCTATTCTATTGTACCTATACCAAAGTCCCTAAAGAGAACTTACTTACTTTTTAACAAATTGATCAAGTGAGAAGTTTCCAAAAGATTGCATCATTCTTCTAAAAGTGCAAGGACAATGAATCCTACTCAAGATAACACCACTGTCTAAAGCAAATCCAACCATTGCCCACATTAAGCTTCACTACCCATGGACTTCCCAGAATAAAGAACTGTTCACACAAACTTTTAAAAGTTTTCCAAAAGGATTAATAAAGACTTGATAATTGTTTATAATTATTATGCATGCATTGTTATTACTTATTCTTTACAGCTCTTTGAGATATTAATTACTAGTTCAGGTAATATAAATCTTAAATAATATTTTTATATATTTATGTGCACATACACTTCCAGGGTGTAATTGAATAATTGAGCAGATAGATAGTTTATATAGTCTATGTATTTCAATTTGAAAACCAAATGAAGGAATTGACAGCTATCAGCTGTAATTAAAGTAATGGGGTAACTTGCATTATCCTTACATTCCATTTTACCCATTTCACCATCCACTGAATTCTAAGGAAAGTTTATGTTTAATCTTTATTTTAAAAATGTTTGTAGTAGCATTTGCAAGTTAAAATTTGTAGATAACAGAAGTTGTTGAAGTTTGATCATTTTATTTTTGTTTATTATTTTATTCAGTGGTGTTAAATAAAATATGGATGATTTTCTCATTAATAAATTCATACGTGTATTATTTATTAGCATATTCACTCATTTCATATAATTCTCAATCACATATCTTATTTAATTCATTATTATTAATTCCCTGAGCTTGATTATTAATTATTTTAATTCTTTAAATATATTTAGAATCAATAAAATTTACCGCTTTATTTTACATACACATTTTATTGAAACCTCGTTTTCACATGATTACTTATAGGAATAAAAATTAGATAAAAATTTAAATAAGTAACAAAGTTTCATTATTTTATAAAACTTTTCGAAAAAATTTTAGAATCTATTACTCACAATTTTATGTACCATTATAAAATAGTGACCTAATGAATGGCCCAAGAATAATTATTAATTTAAGTTAGTTGATTTATAAATATGTGATCAATGAGTGAATTATTAATTTAATAATAAAAAAAACATTAACACATGATATAAATAAATATTTTTTTTCCTTTCTCATTTCATTTATTTTAGCCTATAACTCTCTCAATTGGATGTAATAAACAGTAATTAGCAACAATATTTTTTTTTTGTTACAGATTTTATTTATAAGCAACAATGGAAAGGAAGGCAGACTCTGGATTACTATATTCATGTATGGTAAATATATTTATTGAAAAATACCTATTATTTATTTAATAATTTGTTATACCAACAAGCAAGTATAATGGATAAAAATAACCCAGAATTATCAGATGGATCTAATCTCAATCTCCAGGAAATTGTGAAAATGTTCAAGGAATTAAAAGCGGAAATACAAAATAATTTTAAAAATTTTAAACCAGTTAATAGATAAATCTAAGGAATTTAAAGATAGCTCTACAAGATTAGAAGCTTAATTTAAAGAAATAGAAGGTGTAAAAGTAGATTAGAAATACAAGCTGAAAATTTAATTTTGAGGAAGGAAGCCAAGTTCAAATTTATAGCTTTAAAGGAAAAAATAGAAGGATCAAGAAAGGAAGTTAAAACAGAAATTCAAAAGATGAATGAGAAACTCCAAGAGTCACAAGAAAAACGTAAAGAATTCCAAATACAAGACATGAAAGACAGTAAAGTGCACTAAAAAGAGAGTTCAAAAATTTTAAGGTCGAAATGAAATATTCATTTCAAATGATGTGTAAAGAATATGAAGCCATAATTGGGTACACTATTAATATTCAAAAAGATAAGATGATTAGGTTTACCCAAGAATATTGTTTGCAAATAACCAATAAGATATGGAATGATAAGATGGAACAAACTCATCAAAAGATATGTTCTGCAATTCACAGAGACATCTAAAACAAAGAAGGCCAAGACTTCAAGCCTAAGAGTCAAACTAGCATATAACTTGGAAGAGTCTGGCCCTCAAACGAATAGCAGATTATGTAGAATAAAAAGAGATAGTAAAGAATCTTAAAATAAATTAAAAATTAGATTGAATAACTGCCAGCATGAATTGTCAAAAGCATGCAAAGAGTTGAAAACTAAATCCACAGAATATAGAAAAGGGCAAACTAATAACAATAAAAATAAAAGGAATAAAGCATTCTTTCCTAGCCATGTGCTTAAATACACCCAAAAAACAAAGACCATGTGCTATTATAAGTGGTAAAAATATAACTAAAACAAAACAAATGAAAACTAATAATTCTAAAGTTAAAGGTAGTGTAAATTATTCGAAGTCATAAGTTAATAAAATTAATGATGTTAAAATCGATGGCTTTTTCAAAGATAAAGGCCAAAATAGTTTAAGAAACAAAATTTTTATAGAAGATTTTATGGTAAGTCAGGAGATTAATAATAATCCTTCTTATTTATATAGTAATGATAGGGTTTAAAGCCTATTTCTCAAAATGAAAATTTTGAAATTTAAATAGTTTCAGCTCATTGACACACATGTCCATGAAGATATTTTTTTTTGTGACAGAAGAACTGTCAGACTGAAAAAAATGTAAAGCCATTACAGGAGTGAGAGTTTACAAATAAAATTTATTTTAATGAGATAGTTATAGGGAATCATTATATTGTAATATATGACCATAAGAAATTGTTTGATTGACAAATCACAATAGGAAAATTCAGCCCATATCTGCCTATGATTAATAACAGCCAAGCAAACAGAAAGTGTTTAAAGTACAATAACATAAATTTTGATGGCAGACCTTACTATTTACACAATGGCAAGCTAGTGAACAGATCCAGATATAACTATGAATTGTTTAAGTAGCGATATCAGCTTTATTTAGAACCAAAGAGATATAATTATGAACAAGTGACAAAGTCAAAACAAAGGCAGAGGGTCATGTCATTTTGATGATTTCACCAACTTATTTTACAAATACCCCAACCTGATTAAGTTACAAATGAAAATAATATCAAGTTGTGAAGTTGAAGGATTCGAATCAATGATCCATGATGATAATTTCAACTGTCATCTGAAAGATATATATTTGAAATATCCAACAAAGATGAAACTTAGAATTATAATATTTATATCAATAAATCTCATTAATTTAAAGGTTCATAAGTACATATTAAAAATCTTGATTATGAAGAAAGAATCATACAATGCAGTAAGCTGTATACATGTGTTATGAGTATGAATTAATATAATTCATTCATGATAAACTCTAGTAGTATCATAATTTAGGGCAGTTCAATTGTAAGACTATTTAAATAAAATGATTGATAAGTAAATAAATTATTAGCATATATTAATTAATTAAATATGAATTAAGTTCAGAAAATATAGTCCATTTCTAACTAATAAAATTATTTAAGAAAGTACCTCACTAAGAGAAAGTTTTACTAAAAGATAGAATGGAAAATGAAAATAAAAGATAAAACTAACAAGGAAACTCACTAAAAGAAAAAACATTTAAATAGACAAAATGCTCTAATAAGTATACATAAAATATTTTTTGCCCCTAAGTGAGAAGGTATATATCAATATGCTTATTCCTAGATTCATACATTAACATATATTTAAAAATGTTTGTTTCATTATTTTATTTTGCATAAATTCCTTTACTTATTGTTTATTTATTTTTCATTCTTATGTTTACATACTAATTAATTTATAGTTTTACCTTGGAATGTTTATTTTAAAACACCATCAATTTTAATTAAATGTCAATGGATAAACATAACTATAATTTAAAATTTAATCAATATAAATTGATTTATTATAGTTGTATATGTGAACTTAATTAAGGTTAATCAATGAAAAAATACATCTTTGAGAACTTACTGTATTCATTTTTATATAAGATTAAATAATTTATGCCTTTCATTAATCTTCAAAAGTTCTACTACTTTAATTTTGAGTGTGTGTGTGTATCTATTCCAAATTTTCTATAAAAAGCTAATTAGACATTATACTGTATCAACTATTCTAGAATTCTTATAACGTGTTCATGAAAATGTAATAGGAAAGTGTGTTAATAAGATAATATAGAATTAAGAAAACTCACTTACCATTTGAATGAGATGCCATCAACATTGGACATTTTTTTAAAAATCCTCATTCTTAGTCGAACATCAACATGCATTGCTGAAAAGTTGAGCAGAAAAAAGTCAAATACCATGACCTTTTCCCCGAAGTCTGCCTATACAGTTATTGAAATTCCATATGCATTTACAAAAATAGTCATCATCACTATAAGAATCCTATTTACAAATTTTTATTTCTAAAAATTATTCTTTTAAAAAAACTTTGGAAGGAAGAAAGCTGTTCCATTTTAAAAAAAAGCTATTTTACTGCCACTATACCAAAGTTCCTAGGGAGAACTTGTTTACTTCTTAGTAAACTGATCAAGTGAGAAGTTTCCAGAAGATTGCATCATTATGCTAAAGTGCAAAGACGATTAATCCTGATGAACGTGAAATGATCACCTAAAGCAAATCTAACCATCACTCACATTAAGCTTCCCTGCTCATGGACATCCCAGAATAAAAAACTATTTACATGAACATTTAAAAGTTTTCCAAAAAGAATTAATAAAAACTTGACAATTGTTTATAACTATTATGCACGCATTATTACTACTTTTTCTTTACAGTTCTTGGAGATATTTATTACTAGTTCCGGTAATATAAAGCTTAAATAATATTTTTATATATTTATGTGCACATACACTTCCATCATGTAATTGAATGATTGAGCAGATAGATAATTTGTATATTATATGTATTTCAATTTGGAGAAACAAAGGAAGGTATTGATAACTATTAAATGTAATTAAAGTAGTGGGTAACTTATGTTATCCTTTCATTCCGTTTACCCATTTCATTAACCACTGAATTTTAAAACCCTTTGACCCCCAGTACGACATTTGTACGACTATCTAGAAATTTCGAATTTCAGCTGAGTTTGAGTGTAATTGGTAAACATCATACATATGGGACTTACTTCTTTCTTTGCACCATTTTGTTTTCTATGAGAATATCTAAGAATTTTTTCTGTACAACAATTTTTAGATTTTTTATGAATATTTTTAGCGAAGGGTACCTAAAAATTTTTATTTTTTTTTTATTTTTATTATTTTATATATCGTAAAAAAGTTATTCCACAATGGTTGGATCAATTACCGAAGATTTTAGTTCTGATTTTTCATTGAAGTTGTCTGCGATTCTGGGCCCTCTTCTCAAGTTACATTTTTAGATAATGTTCAAAGGTATGTAATTACTTTTATTTTATTTATTTTTTTATAAATTATAAAATTTTATATATGATGAGACAAATAAATATGCTATAGAATGATAAATTATAAAATTTTATATATGCTGAGAGAAATAAATATGCTGTAGAATGGAAAAAAGTTTGGGATTGGGGTAATCTGTCACCCTGTGAGCTGATGCATTTTTTGGCATGATTATAAATATGAATACTGTATCACACATGACCAAGTTTGAATTTATGGATGAATTATTGCATCAGCCCGGACTTGCTAAAGTTATGATCCACAATTGATTTGTGTCAATTTTAGGCAAGTAATATAGGATTTGTATAGATTTTCTGGCTTCCTCAATCCATCCACTTATTGTTACAGTGCCATGTATTTGAACTCAGCCTTTCTTCATATCTTTTATGCAAAATAATAAATATATTTATATAGAAGTTTATGCTACACAACTGGAATTTCATGTAATATAGGATATTTTATACACGCTTTCAGGCTTCATCAATCCATCCACTCTGTGTTATAGTGCCATGTATTTGAACTCAGCCTTTCTTCCACACAATTAATCATTGTTAATAATAATAAAAAATATCTTTATTGATTTATTTTAATTCATTTTATTTTTTATGAGTTTGTTATTTTTATTTTTTTTAATACACTGTTTTGTTACTTTTTTCTCCACTAAAAACCATTCATATTGTTAATAGATACTTTTGCACAAATGAACACATCTGGCTCTAGAATGAAAATGGACCACAGCAAGGCCGCTGTTTTCATAATTTTCTCAGTGAAAAATTACCTCAGGTAAGACTTCCAATACATCATTCTTTTTGTCATTTTGTGACAGAAGTGATGAAGCTGTTTATGAAATTGTCATTTAATCATTTGAATTTCAAAATTTAGGATTTGTGAACCAGTATAAAAATAAACATTCTTAAAACTATTAAAAATATTTTTTTCTTAACTTTTTCTTTATGAAATGTCTATTTTAACAGCTTCATTACATTCTTTCATATATGACCTTTCTTTTAATGCATGTTTTTTTTATATATATTTATTACATTCAAACACAAAATATCTAAGTTATTATAGTTAGGGTAAATTTTTCTAAAAATTAACAATGGCCGACTGGTTTTTGTTTAACATTTAGTATTTCAAAAATGTTTGCAACATCCTTTGCAAGTTAAAATTTGTAAACAACTGAAATTATTGAAGTTCACTGATTTTATTTTTGTTTATTATTTTGTTTAGTGATGTTAAATAAAATGTGGATGATTTTTTTTATTAATAAATTCGTATCTATTATTTACTATCATATTCACTCATTTCATATAATTCTCAGTCACATGTCTGATTTAATTTATTATTATTAGTTCCTTGGGATTATTGATTATTAATTATTTTAATTCTTCAAATATATTTAGAATCAATAAAATGTATTCTTTGATTTTATATATATAGAACCTTGTTTTCACATTATTATTTATAAGAATAAAATTAAAATTAAATTTAAACAAGAAATAAAGTTTCAATATTTTATTAAAATTTTCGATAAAATTTTGGAATCCATTACACACAAATTAAACCACATCACATACTAGTATAATATATATCATTAAAATTCAATCAACACTTAGACAATCTCAATATCAATAGCAATCAACAATTTCAAACTGTTGTCATTTTCTTATATATATATACGTGTGTGTATGCGCGCGTGCTCATTGAGCAAAGCATTAATACCCAATAAATGCTAAAAAATAGATAAAAAATTAAAAATTCGCATTTTTTCAAGAGAACACAATTATGGTAAATATATTCTACTTTTAACATTAAAAATAGCAAGCAATAAAAGTCATTTTCTTATATGTGATTATACAAAATAAATGTAAATTTTCATCAATTTTTATGCATTTTTAAATAAAATTATTAGAATAAAACAAATGCAAGAATTTATTCAAAATCTTATTCATACTAAAACAACATGATTTTTGACATTTCAAATTAGAAATTTGTTGTATTATTAAAAAGTTTCTATTTTTCTTAAATGCAAAGTATTCAAAACTAATGAAATATAATAAATCTATTTCTTTATTTAGAAGAGATTATGGTACATAATAATCCGTTTGAAAATTTTGCTGCACCTGAGAAAAAAGAAAAGATTGCTCAACAGTTGTACAATTTGGGATTAGTAATGTTAAAATTATACATGAGGATAACGTCTATATTTAAAATTACATACTCAAGTTTGGCTTTCAAAATTCTTTCATGATTAAATTTGGTTTTAACTGTTTTTGCTACAATAAATTTGTAAAAATATAGGAGTGAAATTTTAAAACTATCATAGAGATGAACATCTAGGTAACCCTCAATTAGTTCTAAGGATTACTAATAATACTTTTTAAAATGAAATTATATTATTTGGTAAATCATTTAAAAAACAAAATATGACTACAACGTTTTTGTACATCTCTTCATTTCTTTTCAACTGAATCTTTACTTTCTCGACAATTGTGTAAAAGATGTTAATATATAGAATTTATCATTGCTTTATTAATATCTTGCTGGTGAGTCTCTACAAAACTGAATACTTTTTTTTTATTGTGTGAGTGTGGATATAAATAAATTAAGATCATGATATGCATATGCATTGATAAAGTAAAATTTAGTCATTAAATTTAGACATTCAACACATCAAAAATGCAATTTGGATAAATTAATACCTATATTTAATCTTTCAACAGGTTGACATTTCCCTTGTTATTCTCGGTATCAATTTCTATAAATGTTCAACATTTGATTTTAGTATTTAAACCATTACTTTATTTTAGAATTTAATAAACTGGGGTTGCTTTGTAAGAAATATAACTTTACAAATGAAAAATATCTGAAAAAAATCTTTACAGATTATAAAGTGAAATAATGAGTATATTATACTGATCAGAAAAAATAAAATTAACAAAATCTTTGTTGAGTGACTTTCATTTGTAAAACATGAACAAATTAATGTTATCATAAATTTATGAAATTATGTGCTAAAATTTAAAATTGTATTTACAATTATTAAAATATCACAAATGTTCTATATTACTGTGTTTAGCAAACTGTTACCAATCATAGTTTCATTTTTATCAGTACAATGAATTTCTTTAAAATTGTATTTTTTAAAAAAAATACATAAATCAAACTCTAATTATAAACACTTATATTTAAATATTCATTACACAAATATTTTGTAAAAATAATCATAAAGATTTAAATAAACTATGAAAAATAAACAATTTTTTGATCATGGTGAACAACAATTTAAAAAAGAGTTTACAATTAAAAAAGAAACCACCAATTAACAATGTGGTGAGGTTCAGTTCCTTTGTAGATTTTTTTAGGGGAGGTTGTAGAATATTCATCTCTTCAGATATTTTTCTTTGACTAATAAATCTACATATATTTTAGTCCCATGTTTGCCATCAAAATGAATGCAAAACTGGAAAACAGTGCTGTAAGTAACCAAAAGAGTGCAAAGAAAAGCCAATAGCCTACCAGCATTATCTCCAAATAAAATACTATTTACATATTGATCAGTTAGTTAATGATTCATTTTTATTTATCAATACATTTATATACTTGTGCATGACTTATCACACACATATGTGTATTACAATGCTAACTTTTGACTAATATATTTCTTTTAAGCCAATAAACATCATATAATCACTATTTCCTATGTTTCTCATAACTGTTATCAAAACAGGCAAAACTCTCTATACATATTGCCATTCAGTGCAAGCCAGAGTAATCAATGGATGCCAGAAGACTTGTGCATAAAATCATCATTTAGTGCCTACTAATCCAATATCCCCAGACTAGTTTCTGGCTTGTGACCTTCGTCAGTGAGAAGCTTTGATTACTCTGGCTTGCTTTGAGTAGCAATACGTATAGAGAGTTTTGCCCATTTTAATATATTTCTTCTTAATAATGCACAAATATTTACATATTTGTTCTCTCAACTTTATAAAAATTTAATAGAATTTTTCATTTATTTTCTTTTTCCAGCTAATTTTAAATGGCTAACACAACTATTTTTTTAAGAGTTTCCATAATGCATATTAAAAGTGAACATTTGAAAATATAATCAAAAGTCCCTGAATTTCTTGCATTAAAAAATGTGTATAATAAGAATAAAAGATATTAACATATAATAAACATAAAATAGTTGTATTGTATTCATTTTATGACTCGTATTATTTTTTATTTTTCTACATGAACTTTTTATACTATTTATAAATATTCTATAATAAAATCTATCATTCTAACGTTGAAAGTTTATGAGTTCCCTGATATTGAAGATAAATGAATTAATTACTTCAAAAAATAAAAATCATTATAAAATAATATTCTGGATTATAGTACAAAAACATCAGTTCTAAACTGGAGTTAAAACTTAACGTTTGAATCAAGCATAAAATACATGTGTTGATGGTGTTTATCTAATTTTAATAGTTAAAATTAAATGTCTCTGTCTTGCGTTGTTAGCCGAGAGGTATCGCAGCTGCCATGCAAGCAAGTAGTTGATTGCAGACGGTTGTGGGTTCGCGTCCCGGCCGATGCTATGACATATGAAAAAAAAAAAATTAAATGTCTCTTATTTTATAAAAAAAAAAAAAAAAGAAAAATTGCAATGTTTTAACAAAAATCTTATTTTACTTTCTTCTGGTTATATACAGAATTAATGTTTAGTTTTTTTTTCGCAAAAATATTGTTTAATATTAAGCCTAACAAATTTGCTTCGCTAATATTGGAAAGTAATTGTAAAATAAAAACTGGAATTTAAAACGATATATAATTAAAATTATAAATTTTTAATTGTTTTATGAAAAATAAAATTAATAAAATGTGTGCGCATCCTTGAATTCTAAGAAAACAAAATATAATAAATTCACAAAACACTAACAGCATTGGCTGTAAAAATTAAAAATTAATTTTATTCTGAATTTTATTCATTGATCAATAGTATATGCAAATTGTATACAACATAATATTATATTTTTAATCCAAATATTCGATTTTTACATTAATTTTTAAAAGTTATTTCATGATATTTAATATAATAACTATAAGTTTTACTTTATATATTATCATATAATATTTTTTCCACTACAAAATATATATGTCAATGATTATATTCTCAAAAAGTCATGTGATTTTTAAGAACCAAGAAGGATAAGTTGGGTTTGAATCCCAGAAACTTTAATTGCAAGTGTATCACTCTATCATTAAACTAAATCACACAGGACAGCAACATCTGTGAATTATCTTTATTTACATGAAATTATTTATGAAATATAAAAAGAATGGAGAAATATGGAAGTTGTCTAGCTATAAAAAGTATTTAAAAAATCTGTGAATTAAATGTAGCAATCAAACATACAAAATAAATTATTATAAATTCTTTAATGCTTTAAAAATTTGATAAAATGCTTTATTAAATATCAGAACAGCTTTTATTATTGGCTAATTTCCTAAAAATAATAAACGCTCAGTCTAGCCAAGGGCCATAAAATTAAAATCACTCTGTCAAATTGCCTAAAAGAGATAAACATAACATTAAAATATATATATATATTAGTAACTAAATATTTTTAACATATCTACTTCTCAACATAAAAATGTGGCAGCCAAAATAAATAATTCAAATAAAATGCCATTTCTCAGACACATAAAACAAGACATTGAAGAGAGTACCATTTAACTTTTAAAAACCCTGATAAGTACTAAGAATAAAATATTATCAATACACATAATGCACTCAAACATACAAGCATACAGTGATTTAAAGGACCTCTAATGGCATTCAAATCTACATGGAAGCAGTCAGTAACAAGTGATATTTCCCTCATTATTTTTTCACAAAGACATTTGTTTTTCTTCAGAGCATTCCCAGAATACATATTTTGATCATACTAATTCAATTTTTTTAGGCTTTCCATTTTTTACCATTAATTGTTCTCTCTTCTTGCTTTGGACCTAACTTGTCTATTTAATTAAATTTTAGAGTAACATTACAATTGATGATATAAAGTTATATTTGTTTCTTTTATGTTTTATTATGTTCAAAATAGTAGATGTCACTTATAATTTTTAACCTATTTTTAAATCTAAAATTATAAATATCAATGAAAATTAAAATTCTAATCATGTGTACCAACAATATTTGGTTAATTAACCAAAATCAGAAATTACATATATTATTGGGAAAATGCTGTTTAGTGAAAAAAGGTGAAACAGTTTTTGGTCTCTATACTTAGAAGTAAAAAATTATTAGAGTTCACAGGTTTGCATTTTTATTCATGTTGAACTAGATTGTACTTTGCTGTTACTTCTAATCATATGGAGTAGATTCCATGTAAATTTCATTTTGCATTGGCACAACAATCTCATAAAGCTTGTAGAGGAATTGGCAATCCTCACTGTTTATAACTTACAAGCTTAAGAGATAGGGTCATGTGATCTATGAAATGATCTATGACTTTTATTTTGACTATTTATAGTCTCTGCCAAAAAGTCTTATGCAATTTTATATTGCTATGACTACTACTATGTGGCATGGCTGAAGATCTATCAGCCCCATATAGCTATTTGAGTTGGATAGCTGGGTTTGAAGACATGTACATGTCTGAAAATTTCAGATTTTCCACTCAATAGATAACTTTTAGCTAAGTGCTTAGCTTTGGGTTGGTATTTTTAGATCTAGTGTCTGAACCTACCCTGACACCTCTCTGAGGAGTGCCAAAGCACGAAACCATGGTCAGGGGTTTGGGGAGGGGTTCCTGACAGAGATATTTTAAGTGTGGCTCTGGTAAGATTTATCATAAAGCTTGTAGAGGAATTGGCAATCCTACTGTTTATAACTTACAAGCTTAAGAGATAGGGTCATGTGATCTATGAAATGATCTATGACTTTATTTTGACTATTTATAGTCTCTGCCAAAAAGTCTTATGAATTTTATATTGTATACTACTACTATGTGGCATGGCTGAAGATCTATCAGCCCCATATAGTATTTGAGTTGGATAGCTGGGTTTGAAGACATGTAATGTCTGAAAATTTCAGATTTTCCACTCAATAGATAATTTAGTAAGTGTTAGTTTGGGTTGGTATTTTTAGATCTAGTGTCTGAACCTACCCTGACACTCTCTGAGGAGTGCAAAGCAGAAACCATGGTCAGGGGTTTGGGGAGGGGTTCCTGACAGAGATATTTTAAGTGCTGGCTCTGGCTAAGCATTTATCATAAAGCTTGTAGAGGAATTGGCAATCCTCCTGTTTATAACTTAAAGCTTAAGAGATAGGGTCATGTGATCTATGAAATGATCTATGACTTTTATTTTGATATTATAGTCTCTGAAAAAGTCTTATGAATTTATATTGCTATGACTACTACTATGTGGATGGTGAAGATCTATCAGCCCCATATATATTTGAGTTGGATAGTGGGTTTGAAGACATGTACATGTTGAAAATTTCAGATTTTCCACTCAATAGATAACTTTAGCTAATGTACTTTGGGTTGGTATTTTAGATCTAGGTCTGAACCTACTGCACCTTCTGAGGAGTGAAAGAAAACATGTCAGGGGTTTGGGGAGGGGTTCCGACAGAGATATTTTAAGTGCTTCTGGCTAACATTTATCATAAAGCTTGTAGAGGAATTGAACCTCACTGTTTATAACTTACAAGTTAAGAGATAGGGTCATGTGATCTATGAAATGATCTATGACTTTTATTTTGACTATTTATAGTCTCTGCCAAAAGTCTTATGCAATTTATATTGCTATGACACTATATGTGGCATGGCTGAAGATCTATCAGCCCCATATAGTATTTGAGTTGGATAGCTGGGTTTGAAGACATGTAATGTCTGAAAATTTCAGATTTTCCACTCAATAGATAACTTTAGCTAAGTGTAGCTTTGGGTTGGTATTTTAGATCTAGTGTCTGAACCTACCCTGACACTCTCTGAGGAGTGCAAAGACGAAACATGGTCAGGGGTTTGGGGAGGGGTTCTGACAGAGATATTTTAAGTGCTGGCTCTGCTAACATTTATCATAAAGCTTGTAGAGGAATTGGCAATCCTCACTGTTTATAACTTACAAGCTTAAGAGATAGGGTCATGTGATCTATGAAATGATCTATGATTTTATTTTGACTATTTATAGTCTCTGCAAAATCTTATGAATTTTATATTGTATGACTACTACTATGTGGCATGGTGAAGATCTATCAGCCCCATATAGCTATTTGAGTTGGATAGTGGGTTTGAAGACATGTATGTCTGAAAATTTCAGATTTCCACTCAATAGATAACTTTAGCTAAGTGCTTAGTTTGGGTTGGTATTTTTAGATCTAGTGTCTGAACCTACCCTGAATTCTGAGGAGTAAGAAAACATGGTAGGGGTTTGGGGAGGGGTTTGAAGAGATATTTTAAGTGTTTGAAATTATCATAAAGTGAGAGGAATTGAATCCTCATGTTTATGTATTAATAATGTTTGTTAATTAGTTGCAACTGGAAATTATACACTTAAATGATAATGATATTAAATGTTTATACTTCTTCTATATGGAATGTAATAAATTTAATAATTGCACTTATATGCAACTATAGAGAAGCTTGGCATTTCTATAAATTAAATATGGGTTAGCACTTTCAAGAACTTCTTGCATTCTCATATTCATAGCAAAATGATCTTGCTATGAATATTTTTAAGAATTTTTCCATGTATTTTTATATATAATTTTCAGCCATGATATAATAAAATGAAGTACTAATTCAAAATAAATATTCTTGAAATTATATCATTTAGCAATAACATTTATATGAACTATTAAAAATCATCTGTAAAACACAAAAAAATCCATTAAAGTTTCTTTTAAATCATGAAAATCTTCTATAGAATATATTTATTATTAATAATTTTTCACAGATGTTATGGTTGAAATATTTTCAAGAATATGAAAATATTTGTTCTATTTTATTTAAAAAGATCACAGTCAGGTGATATAAACTGTGACTAATGAAACCTGTAAATGCTTTTTGCATCTAAAATGGAAATTTCTTTCAAATGCAATTTCTTATTATTTATAGAGATAAAGTGTTCAGTAAACATATCCATGTTGAAGGAAACAAAATCTCACAACTCTTCCACCAAGACTTTGATGTTAATTATTAATCATTTTAAACATTGTCTATATTATCTATGATTTTTCTTAAATATAATAGAACAGATATTAATGTAATCTTTAATATATATCAACAATAACATCTGTTAAAAATTATTAATAATTAACATTCAATTCTTAGTGAAAGAGTGTTATAATAAAGTTAGAAAAAATTGAGACTTTATTTTGGTAAACATGTATATGTTTACTGTAGTACTTTATCTCTATAAATAACAAGATAGCATTTAAAAGAGGTTCCCCTTTTAGATGCAAAAAGTGCTTTACAATTTTCATCGGTCACTGTCTATATCATCTAACTGTGATTCTTAAATAAAATAAAAAAGATATTTCAAGTTCTTATATATATATATATAGATGACTCTGTTACAGTGTTTTTTAATCATGTCCAATATAGTTTGGCACATAGTAGAATATAAGATTCTGAAATGTGGAGTCCTGGGTATGCTGACACTTCTGGTGGTCAAACTTCTTATGAACTCTCTAGTAATAAAGCAATTTGAATATTTATTTATTTGTATTACATAAGTTAATTATTAATATTCATTATGATAAAATATATTATATAATGCTTAGTGCATAGCTATGACTTGGGATTTTGAAGTTTCAAGTAAATATGATTTTTTGTAGGTATAATCTAATTATTCAATTATTGACCTTTAAATAAATGACTATTTATTCTTAGCTAGAATATAAAATAAGAAAAAACAACTCTTAATTCCTCAACTACTCTGATAAATGCCTCTTGTACAAAAATATTAGGGAGATTTTTCATATTCTACATAGTGTGTTTGATGATTATTTAAGTAAAAACAGCAGCAACTTTTTCTATACAACACTGTCACCTATTGCAATCTGTAGGAATCAAAATATGCTAAAAGGTTGTGCTTGTGCACTTTAATCTCTGTCCAGTGCCTACTCACCTAATATCCCCAGATTAGTTTTAACTTAAGGATTTCATCTTTCAGGAACCTTGAATCTGAGAGCAACACATCTAGATATTTAAATAGCAGTGTAGTATAAACTATAGTTGTGATGTACATTCAACATTAAATCTAAATTAAATTCTGCAGTTTTCAGATTGGAAATGACAAGGGGAAAAAACATAACTGTTGAAACTGTTATAGGAAAAATGTAATTCTATATAAAAGTTTGCTATTTTTTTATTCTGATTTGAAAAAGTTTTTGCCAGGCTTCCTTTTAAAAATTTCCTTAATAATAATTTTCATTAGGTACTATATGTAAATTATGATAAACTTATAAATATATCATTAATCTCTACAGCAATAGCCAATTCCAGTTTATTAACTTTGTAGAAGTCATGGCTGACCTGAGAGTTATAAACAAATTTTGTTACATAAAGAAACGACATAAATTCAAGGTCATGACTAACTACACATTTCTATTAATGTTTAATCCATATGCTCTGTAAAATGTGTGACTTTGTTATGCTTCCAAAATGAGTCACTTGTCAATATATTTTTCCAAGTATTGTAAAAGTATTATGTCCTAACTATAATAATATTGTTTGCAATGACTGTTACAAATGTTTTGCAAAACCAATTATTAAAGATTCTGATTAATTAAAATGAAAGCCTTTTTTATTCTTTTTTGCAATTTTGACATTTCTGCTATTGGAGAAAATATATATATTTTACTCTTTGTAACAGAAAATACATTTTAAAAAAACATGTATATTATTATATAAATGTAATAAATGCAAATTTGCCACTAAATCATCACATGATTACCATATCATATGTTTACACAAACTGTTAAAATAGTATGTCATGCAATCCATTGTGATTTCTCTTTATACAGAGTCAGGAATCTCTCAGCCACTATGCCCAGAGAAACCTGTTTGCCACTTCCCTTTCCATTCCCCATCCAATGTTTTTTCCACATTCTTCTCTATTCTGCTCCATCCCATTTCCACAACATAATCTTTGTCAACTCCATGGTATATCCAAATCCCTCTTATCTTTTTCCAAACCCAGCATAAAATACAATAACCCACTTTCTGTGTAATCACTTTGTTTATATTCATTCTTTCACAACTTCATTAGTTGTAGCCTTTCTGCTTTTAGGCATTTACATTCAATTAACAGATGCCTAATATTTTCTATGCCTTCCTTACATAACTTGCAGACTAACCACTCTCATTTTTCCATTTATGTGTATATTCCCTTGTTGATAAAAATCCTCTTCAAGCCTTAAACAGTAAATTACTTTCGTCACTATTATCATAAATTGTCTTGCACCCAATATTCTATTTACTTCTATATATGTTTAAATTCTTTTTATTCTCTATATTAGTTCCCCATCTCTCCAACTCTCTATTTTTTATTAATGCATCTATTCTTCTATCCCATTTCTTTCCACTATAACACTCAACAATTCTAATAACACAATCATCCCACCTTTTGTAGAAGTATACTGTAGCAAACTCTCCATACAGTAGCACCACCCATGCAACTCACAAAAGTCAATGGATGCTAAAATGTTGCAGACATAAAATCACTAGCTAATGCCTATTCATTCAATATCGCCAGAGTATTTTCTTGCTTGGGGTTTTCATCAGTGTGGAACTTTGGATCTGACAGCACTCCACCTAGATCTTAGAATCTAATGCAACAATTCAGCAGCCACCTTTTACCTATTTTAGTTAACTATGAAGTTATGAGCTCAAGAGATCTGAACTCAATTCAGTATTTATACATTTTAATGTTAACCACAGTTTTCATCATCTTATGGGCACAATTGGTATAAAACCATTAAAACATCACATGAGCACCATTTCTTATGCTTACATAAGCTGTTAAAACAGTACGAAACTTTCCATACAATAATATCACCCATTGAACTGGGTTCGGATCTGCCTGACGATACAAGTGTTTCATTTTGGGTTCATAATTTTATAGTGAACTAAATGGTACAAAAGTAGCTGCTGGTGGATTGCATTAGATCCTAAGATCTAGATGCAGTCCTCTCAGATCCAAGATTTTGCACTGATAAAATCCACAAGCTAGAAAGAAGTCTGGGGATATTGAATGAATAGGCATTAGGTAGAGATTTTATGCACAAAACCTTCCACATCAATTGAATGCTATGGCTTGCATGCAAATTTACAGGGTTTTTTATATTTTAGCACATATTATTAAGATATTTATTTGTTGTATGCTTAAGCCCACCTGTAAATTTTTTGATTGTGGACTCCACAGAATTAAATACTTAATTTAAAAGTAATTGTTTAATAGCCAAATATATATGTGTGTTTCTATGTTATGAATAAATGCTTTATAGATATATTCCTGTTTTCTAATAAGATGTATATATTAATTTAATAATCTTACACAAAATCAATTGAAACACATGGCATTCTAATTTGCCAAACAAAAATATTAATTATATATTCCAGTTAAAAAACAAACAGTATTTACAAAATATGGGTTCGTAAGTTTTTTAAGAACTTTTTTAAAAAAGTTTGATAATGTGTATACAATTGAATTTAATATTATATGATGTTCTTATCAATACACATATATATATAATTTTATAATTATACCCAACCTTACTTATTTGTTATATATATTTTTTCTTTCAAAAAATAGTTGCGTGAATTTTTTTTATTTGTTCAAGCATTTTACTATAGATGGCAGCAAAAGCATTATTTAAGAATTTGATAACTTGTATAATTATGCACGTGGGATGAAGATAAGCATATACATTTAAATATAGTAATCATTAATAATATCTTTTAACAATGAATTAAGTTTTATAAGTAGTTTTAGGTATATTACTTAAAATTAAATTAAATACATACGTGGATGATATAAATTAATATTTCGCAATAAAAAAATTACTCCACTAGATAAATTATATATAGCTCACTCGCGTGTAGATATATAATCACTATGTGACAAGGTCCTCATAATATTTCCAAACTTCTAACCTAAATTTCCTTTTTAAAATAATTCAGACCTTTTATTTATATCAAATCTTTACAACTATTATATTTTTAGAAAGAAAAAAACAATATTTGTTATTTTTAAAATCCAAGTGCTAAATGTTTTTAATCTTTAATTTCCCATAAGAGAAAAATCTCAACCTAAGTTTCTATATTGTTATAATCACAAAATAAAATGTAAAATTTTCCATTCATTTTTCTCTTTCCAATTCTGTTTGTTATTATTATAATTATTTTTCTTAAATCTTTATAAATTATTTAAATATCAACATTTATATGCGTTAGTGGCCTAGTGGTTAGATAGCTGCCTTCCAAGTAGCTGGTCGGGTTCGCTTCCCGGTCGACGCATTTAACATATGGGGGGAAAAATCTTTCTGGTGTAATAATATCGCTAAAATAAAATTTAAAAAAAACCTAAGCCATTGTCAGTTTTCTTTCAGTACTTGACAGACATAAGAAAACATAAAAATAGTCATAATCTTCAACTTATTTAAAGAGTATATTGCAAGACATTTTCAGATATGGTGCTTGATATATAAATATTAATAAATGAAAGTAAGCCTTACAATATATCACAAAAACATATAAAAAATCATCTTGTCCTGCAACTATTACTAGTGTATCCTACTGCTATTTATAAATGTTCTTAGTTATGTCTTGCTAATACTTCTAGAAAAAAAAAAAATCGTATTCTTTTTTGTCAAATGTTCATCTAGAAAAAGTTCTATATAATACACAATTCTGCATTGACATATATTCGTCAGACTTTCTGAATGATTTATACTTTATATATGCCAGAATTGTTTATATAAGTTTTAAATTAATGTAAGTTGAGTTTAAATAAATAAAGAAATGATTGCATATATTTTTTTTTATTTTTCTATAGAAAGTTTCTGAAGTTGAAATGAATAGGAATTTGCAAAAAAAAATAGTGATGTTAGTAAACATATTAAAATTCAGAAATTTCTAGTGAAAATATTAAGTTGAAAAACGCATACAGTTTTGAGTGCCATAGATAACTAATTCCAATAATAGGAAATTATGACATGAATTTGAATTTGTTAAAAATATATTAATTAAAGCAACAAATCTGTATGCCTTTTTACCAAGATTTTAAGCAGTGCATTTTTCTAATTTTCATTAAACACTGGCAATAAACATAACAAAAGTTAACAATGATTTACCACACTAAGCATCATGTGATTAGATTAAAAAAGGAAACTTCCTGTATAACAAACCAAATCAATGGATATGGTGGAATTATAAATGTATTAATGTGTAAGAAGATGGAATTTGATAATAAGAAAAACAGATATAAAAGTTACCCAGGAGACCAGAAAGTTAAGATCTCTATGTTTTATTCATAACTCTTTTTTTCTAATGTTTTAAATATTTAATGATTATTATTTCTTCTTTATTTCTTATGCTTATTTTTAATAATATTTACAATTCTTCATAACTCCAAGTTCATGTAAATCTTAAACTTTTTAAAAAAATGAACAATAGTTTTAAAGGTTTAAGATTTACAATTAATAATTGTCCAGAACATTAAAGTGTTACTACATATTAAAAAATAAAAAATAAATAAAAAAGAGAAACAACAAATAATAAGAGTCATTAATAAGGAAGTGAAACATATAAGATAAATGATCACTGAGAAAATGAAGTGGCTGTGAAGAAGTTGAGATTGTAACAAGAGTCCTAAACTCTTTCTTTTTTTGAAAAATTAAGAGACTTAAAAAGAAACAATATGTAAAGTAAATGGATGCAATAACAGAAACTTTGGAATTATAAGGAGATAAAAAACTATGGATCACAAATAATAGGATAAATTTGGAGAAACTTTCATTTGCAGTGGGTTGAATAACTGCTGCCAATTAACAATGCAACTGATCAATAATAATAATAAAATTTATTTTTACATGACAATTCTTAACATATTTATGCTAGAATATACGTGATTGTAGACAATTCAAGAAATGTATTTTTGAATACATGCAGTGTTTTTTTCTTTATATTAACTAATAAGATTGTTATAATTCAATTTACAAATGTGATAAAGTTGAGTGCATTCATTTGATAATATTATCTTTAAATAAATATGTTAATGATTATTATTAACAATTTCTTAACCTTCATATTAGTATTATTCCTTTGCTCCCTTCACGGGTTTTTTTTTGGTTAATTATTTATTTTTAGGGGCATTATATTTCAAACAATATGGCTGGGTTTTTTAAGATGATTATTGTATTAAATATTTTGTGGAATTTTTTTTAAGATGATAAAACACAATAAATTACACAAAACTCCAAACAATTGTAATTAAATAAAACTTAATATAACTATAATAAACAAAATAAAATCATAATGAAAGAATATTCACTTTCAACATGTTTTGAAATTACACTACCATCATCTCTGTTCACACATAAAGTTTCAGATAATGTCCATTAGCACACTCTTTTCAGACAGGCACTATTATTCTGTAATTTTGAAAATATTTCACTGCATCTTCTGTCAGTGGTAAATTCCAAATTTTAATCATTTTTGCAAAAAGTTAGGAAAAATAATTAACCAACAGTTTGAACAAATGCTATGGTAAATATAACAAAAAATCATGACAATGTTCACAATGTGTTAACGGTTTGTATGCTATAATATGTGTAAAAAAAATAATTCATTAAATGTTGTGAATGATATTTATAAAAGAAATATTTTTTCAAAGTTAACATGAATTTATATTCAATTTCTTAATATTTTTTAAACTTAACAAATAACACATGATTAATAAAATGAATACTTTGATGCCCCTTAAAATGAATAATTAACCAAAAATTGCCTGGTGAAGAGAATGAAGAAATAATATGTAAGTACTGTAATGAGAGAAAGCTTTAAGATTTGCATATACTGACCACTGGGGCGCCACTAGTCCGAAAATTGGAACTAGACATTTATTTTAAGGGTGAATAGGATATGCGAACCTGAATGCACCGGACTAAACTCAGGGAGAAACAAGATATCCTAAAAATTGTTTAGACAGTTGAGAATAAAAGCACAAAGACAAATGTCAGCCAAATTAAGTTTAAACAAATTTTAAACTTTTATTTAAAAGCAAAACAATTTGTAAGAAAAGTTTACACGAAAATCAATAGGGTTATTTCAGGCGTGTACTAGAATGACTAAACATATTACTCTAGCAGACTTACCGACTCTCTAATAATGAGTTCTACAGGGAGAAAGAAATTTCATTCAGCAGAAGAGAAGTCACCTAAATGTTGGTTTCCTATTCACAAGTATGAAAACAATATGTTCTTGAAATAAATCAACGAAACCAGCGCCAGCGAACTTTTCTAGACCCCAAAAACAAATGTGTCTGGACCCAAAATGTCATATGCTAGTAGAAGCTGCATCTTAAAACTACATTTAAAGCAAAGATGATTGATTTACTCCAAGAACCATGACAAATACGCTTCAGAATGAATGGAAAACAAACAAGTAAAACTGGTGACTCCCCAACCAAACGATTGGCAAAACTAATCTAAGAATTAATTGTCTCAATAGGAGACAAGTAAACCATTAGAAAATTGGTTACGTCTGCCCCAGCATTTAAAGAAATGAATTACCAATAATTATAAAAAAAATATATATTTATGACACAAGTTCTGAGTACACGCTCTGATAAATTTTAAATTATACATGTAAATACAAAATAAATCTATCAGAGAGTGCACATGAGTATGAAAATATGAAAGCTATAAATGCTTTAGCAGTGAAAGTTTCTCTCACCTGTAATTTACAAAAGGGATAAATATTATCTTCCTGCTGGCTATTTATAAAATTACAAAGCAAAAACAATTATAGTTTCTGTTTTCAGAGAGATAAGAAACGAAGACTATGAAAATAAAATCACCAGCCAAAAGATTTGGTGGTTGCAAAAGCGCAAACACAGTATTTAAAATTAATTCGGGCTACTAAAGTAATTACAGGTAAGCTTGCAAAATATATGCGATTGCCAAAGCATTTAGTAAAAATAGGCATAAAATAGAAAAACTCAGAGGTCACTCTCCAATAAACAACAACTGAAAGCAAACTTGGAATCTTAAAACTAAGATTCCAGGACACACGGCAAAGTACAACAAAAGAAAATAAATATAGCTAACCAATATGAAGTTAAATATTAATTTAGATTACAGGTTTATTAGATTGAGTGGAGATTTAACGAAAAGAAATTTACCCTGAAAAGAATAAAAGAAAATTTCATCCTATGACAAAGCACAGTTCGCATGGAGTGCGCACATTTATCTTTAGTCCATTTTCAGGTCCTTTGACAGCGGCAAGGTAGAGGCAGTGTTTATTTTAGAGGCTCATGGCATGACTGAAGGAGAGTTGGTAGGTGTGGGTCCATCCTTTGTTTAAATTAGCAAGACATTCTAATGATGGCAAAACTCAGCGGTAAATTTTGATATCTTGCACAGTAATGAAGTTTGTTGATAATAGTTTAAGTTTTTAGCAGAAATTAAATGTCCGAACTGCTATCCAAAATGGTGTGACTCTCAGCAGGCAATAATCCAAGGGTCTATTTCTATATGGAATCTCCTCTATATCTCTAAAAATTGGCGGGCTATCTTTCTCTCACTACATTTCCCGCAAAAAACTTTCACTCATTCTATATCTCAAGCAAGGCAAATATTAATTTCCCACTCAATCTAATTTAAGAATTCCATCCAGGGATTATTGAAACAAAAACAACAACACAATTAAACCTCCGCTTTTTTTTTTAGAATTAACTTTAAAAATGATTAAAATAAAAACAACAGGAATATATAATTAGCGAGCTTACCTATTTTTAATCAAATTGACTAAAACAGGTGGTGAAAGTAAAGTATTTTTAAATCAATTTTATAAACAAAATAGTGAAAGTAAACTATTTTAAATATAAATCAATTCTATAAACAAAAATTAAAATGCCCTATTTAAATATAACCGAGTATACGTTTTAATACAAGTACTTTTTTTTTATTATTAAATAATAATAAGCAATTTTAACATTAGTAATAACCATTTAATCGGAAATCATTCGGTTTCAGTACTTTACTTTTTAGCACAAATGTGAGCTTTAAACTTAATTGAAGATTAATATATCAATTATTACTTTAAAATGTATTATTTAACAGCTATCTCTTTTTTTTTCTATGTGATGTCATATATCTACCACAAAACTTTCGGTCTTCACATAAAAAACATATGGATAAAAACAGAAATACATCTTGAGGATCATTTCTCTTTTATGTTTCTTTATCCATATGTTTTAAATGTGTGTGGAAATTAAAAGTTTTATAACATTATACATGAATAGAAAAAGAGTAAAGTCAAATGAATATTGTTCATGCTTGTATTAGTAATTGATATGTTTTAAATGTGTATCTGGGTTAAAAAGTAATCAATAATATACAGTCTAATAAATTAATAATAATAATTTTTAATAAAATTATGTTATATTTAAATAAATGATTCAAGAAATGACTCACTTGTATATTGAATTACAATAATTTGCTGTGGTTGAATACTTAATTATAATGATGAAAACACGTAGAGAGTAAAAGTCTTGGCCAATTAATGATGGCTGGTTCAGTCAAAAATGTATCTTGGAAGAAATCATTTTATGTGACTTTATCCATATACTTAAAGAGTATGTGGAGAATGAAGGTTATTTTTTATTATATTTAAGATTAACAAATTTATATAAGTCTGGTGATCTTTCCCAAGGTCATTTACTGGCAGATTCAGTGCACTGTATGGTTTAGTATGATGGTAGAATATCAGATACAAGAGCCATGTTAAAACAGTAGCAAAACTTTCCAAACAGTAGTGCCACCAAAGTGCAAGCCATAGTAATCAATGGATGCTAGAAGTTTGCACATAAAATTCCCATCTAGTGCCTACTCATTCAATATCCCAGACTAGTTTCTAGCTTGTGGCTTTCATCAGTGAGGAGCTTTGGATCTGAGAGCACTGTATCTAGATAGGATTTTATTCCAAACCATAACATCCATTGATTACTGTGGCTTACACTGGGTGGCACTACTATCTGGAGAGTTTGCTACTGTTTTAATAGTTTGTGTAAGCATAAGAAATGGTGATCATGTGATGCATTAATATAGAGAGCCTAGTGCTCCTGTCTCAGTTCTCAAATAAAATTAAAATGAAAAAAACAGTTCCATTAATTAAACTTCAATTATATGCTTGAATGTTAAATAAATATTCAAATGACTAGTATTATTATTTATTTATAAATTTACTCCATTAATAATTTGTTTTAGGTATCACTTTGATTCCTGAGAATTATATAAAGCATTATACAGGGAAATAGCAGTTATATACAGACCTGAAAGTTATTTTTATCAATCTGTAAATTTGTAAATTGCTTTATTTAGATAGTATTTATTTACATTCTAGAACTAAAATCTTATATCAATTCTATAATTTATTGCTGTTTCTTACATATATTACAATCTAAATATAATTTTATCATACAGTAATTAATTTATGGTTAGAAGATGATTAATAAATTTAAGGAAGTGACTGGCTCTCACTGACTGTACTTAATCTTTATTTCTGACGTTACTACATATAGGAAGTGGGTATGTTAGAGATACTGTATTGTTAATGTTATCAATTAAAGTACTAACTGATTCATCTTTATTCTGTTTGAGGATGTTGTATTTGTGGTCATCAAGTGTTACTATATTACAGTATCACAAATAGCAGTACTATTACACTAAAACATAAACTTAAAGATAATTGATCAAATAGTTACTTTTTATTAAAAGATGAAATAAACACAATCCCATTACCTATGCCTCAATAATGTTATAATATATAACAGTTGAATTCTTTTTTATAAATTAACCTTTTACGGGAAGTTCTAAGTTAACAATTTCTATCTAATATTAAGTCCAGATAATTTGATAAATTTGAAAATATTGTGACAGAACATATAGAAATATAATAGTTAAAATGATTTTGGACAATATAAAACTGAAGGAAATCATTGTTGGATAATAAAAAAATATTACATAAGCAAACACACTACAAAATATATGTTATATAATGTACTTAAGTTCCCAAGATCTTCCAAGTGACTAACCAATAACAGACTCATGAGTTAAAAGATCATTTCAAACTATCACTTCTGATGTTTGAATATGACATGTTTCCAAGGGGTCAACCATTTGTTTGTTCCTTTGTACTACCACAAGAATGGTTAAAATATTTAATTAAGGATCTTAGTTATATGATACTTTAAAAGATTGCAGAGTCCAGAAAAAGAGACTGTAAAAAATAATTGTAAAAAAAAAAACCAATTCATATTTATATAAATGCAAAGTAATATTATTCTTGAATTAAATATTTCCATGGATTGTTATTATAATAAAGAATAGAAATGAGATAATATCCATATAGAGAGAATGATAACTTTAATGTTTTCAAAAGATTATCAATTACTACTAAGTGACAATCCCTAAGGCTAACAAGTTTTCTCATTAACCTATCATAGCTCTTTTGTTAGAGTATTCAATAAAATGGAAGGCTAAAGAGTTGTGAGTTGGAATAGTTTGAAGCCTGTCCATTAAAGTATAAAGATTGGCTATCTTAATATAAAGCTGAGTACTGATTGTATATATGTGTGAGGATAGTAATCTAGACCAACTGATGATTGTTAGTTTAGCATGAAATATGTATATTGGTGATTATTTATCTTTTCAACATGTGTGTGATCAGGTGGGTCAGCAATGTGAGATGGCACTGAGAGTGGTGGGTCATGTGAATGTCTGAGTTTGAACCCCACATATATTACTTATATAAATGCAGGTTTAAGCCTGTATAATGTATAATATTTGGTGAAGTAAATGGGTCAAAATAATATATTGCATACAATAAAAGTTGAATCTATAAATTTATAAATATATAAGCTATAATTTCTTTTTAAGAAGTGAGAATATTTTCCATGTCTATTAAGGTATACTAAGAATAATTTAAATTATCAGTAATTATCTCATTATAGAAGTTTATTGAAGGATATCTGTAGAATTCCAGAAGGATGCTTTTATTTATAATTTTTTTATATTTCCTTCCTCTTCTTTCCTTCTCATCTGTATTAAAGGAAACAGTCAAAATATTGGAAAAATTATGTTACTTTCTTATAATTTTAAAAAGAAAAAATTAAAACAAAGAATAATAAAAAAAATTGAAAAATATTTTTATTATAATTAAAATCATTGTCTGAAAAGCACTGAACAATTAATAATAAAAAAGCACAGGAGAATGGCTCAGATAAAGCCAATGTTGTTGTAAGTACATATATAAATTAAATGATGATTGTAAAATACACACACCCTGAAAAGACCCTTGGAGAAGGAAAGAGATGTGCTTCTCTCTTCTCTTGTATTTAAAGAAATCTATCTACCTAAATTTCAGAGGATTAATCAAATAATTTTCTAGCTATGAACGGAACATACATAAAAAACTATTGTTAAAACAGGCAAAACTCGCTACACACACAGCAAGCTAGAGTAATCAATGGATGCCAGAAGGCTTGTGCATAAAATCCCCATCTAGTACCGACTCATCCAATATCCCCACACTAGTTTCTGGCTTATGGCGTTCGTCAGTGAGGAGCCTTGGATCTGAGAGTACTGCATCTAGATCTTAGTATCTAATGCAACCTTCCAGCAATCACCTTTTATCTCCATTTAACTACAAAACTATGAGTCTTAAATTGAAAACACCTTAATGTTTTTCAATCCAAGCCCATTAGCTTATATAGTCATATGGGTCTGAACCCAGTTCAGTACCCATACATTTTGGTGTCTTTGGTTCTTCAATAACCATAGCCACCACTATCCTATTAGGCAGGATTGGTTTTTAAGCCAATAAACATCACATGACCACCTCCTCTTATGCTTGTGTATAACTGTTGTTAAAACAGGCAAAACTCACTATATATATTGCCACACACAGCAAGCTAGAGTAATCAATGAATGCCAGAAGGCTTGTGCATAAAATCCCCATCTAGTACCTACTCATCCAATATCCCCAGACTAGTTTCTGGCTTATGGCCTTTGTCAGTGAGGAGCCTTGGATCTGAGAGCACTGCATCTAGATCTTAGGATCTAATGTAACCCTCCAGCAACCACCTTTTATCTCCATTTAACTACAAAACTATGAGTCTTAAACTAAAAACACCTTAATGTTTTCAATCCAAGCCCATTAGCTTATATAGTCATAGGGTCTGAACCCAGTTCAGTGGGTCTTTGGTTCTTTAATAACCATATAGTGAGTTTTGCCTGTTTTAACAAGTTATACACAAGCATAAGAGGAGATGGTCATGTGATGTTTATTGGTATAAAAAAACTATTCTGAAAATTTAATTTTAAATAATTTATTAATATTTATTAATAAAATAAGCAAAATATATTAATTAATATAGATTATTGAAACAATTTAAAATATGTGGATTATATTATTTTGAAATTATCTCTTGAGCTTTACACATACTATTATAAACTAATTAAATATAACTCAAGATTAAGGAATCTACTGGAATAAGAATGATGATTAATTTAGTTCAAAATCTTCATATTGGTCAGTAGTTATTTAAGGTGGCAATTGTCAATTATTTTTTATTAATATATATTTTAATTACGCATATAATTTAAAATTAATAATCTTTAATTTTAGTAAATAATAAAATGGTTGATTAAAATATATATATACTCATGAATATATTTAAAACTGTAGGCTTCTAAAAAATATTCAAAGATAATATTAAATAGCAAATTTAATAATTATTTTTCTACGCTTACTTAAATGAGAGTATATAAGCACAGACTTTCATACGATTCACCACTCACCACTCTATCTCATAACACTGATACACTTGAACATATATATATATCGAAAAAATAAACAATCACCATTTACCACTCACCATTTGGTAACTGTTTATCTTTTCGACATATATGTGTTCAAGTGTATCAGTGTTATGAGGTAGAGTGGCGAGTAGTGGATCGCGTGAAAGTCTGTGCTCATATACCCTATATATTACATATATTGATACAGTTATATAATAAGATTGTATTTCAGTTAATTAAATGAGGAATATTATATTTTACATTTTATTTATATTTTTCATTTATTTATTTTATACTTTCATATATTTTTTCTCTCATGGTTTTTATTCATAGACAAGTCATTTATATATTAATTCTCTATAAAAAGCCCACAACACTTTCCTACTAATTCTCATAATTATAAACTCTTTCTAAGAAATGAGATAATAGTAATAAAAAAAATTATAATTAACAACAACAGAAGGGTTTTGTTTTTACTTTTTTAATAATGTAAACCTTCGGTGAGAATATAAAACACATTTTAATCCTTTTAACAAACTATACAAGTTCATAACATTATTAAACCCAATACATACCTAAATATCAAAGTAGAAAATAATTATTTAATTAGCCAGAATTTTAAAGTGATGATATATATCTTTAATATAACATATTAAACTTCAAAATTGTTCAAAAAGTGTCATATTTGTGTTTTCATGTAAAACATCTTTTTTTTTTAATAAAAGAAAATTGTAATTTTATATATTTTAATGTATTGGTTCAAATATAACTAATGTTTGCTTTAATTACAAAATATCATAAGCAAATAGTTGATTTAATCATTTTAATAAACAGTTTGAATTCTCTAATTTAATATTTCAGAACTTTTCTATTTCGATGATATTTTAAAAGAACAATGAAAAAAATGAATATAAAGATAATATACAGTGCAAAGAAAAGAGACAGAAGGATAAAATCGTATCAACTTTAACTAACTAAAAAAAATACTGATTTTTTTCAACAAAAAACACATACAGTATTGTTCATCTATTAGTATCTGGAATAAAATGATATTTTGGTAAAAAATGTTTAACTTTCTAAAGCATAACCTGATGCACTTATTCTTTTAAGTGAAATATGACGAACAATTTTTTTGATTTGATGTAATTTGTTTGCTAATATCAAAGCAAATAACACAAACTGTTAGCATTGCAGATAAATATTTCTACTTCATAAAGAAGAACAAATAAATTTATATCAGAATTTTAGTTTTAAAATGTCACTAAAAAATCTGTAAAATATATTACAAACTTGAAACCAATTTTACTTGTTAAATGCAAAACAAATAAATAAATCATTTCTTTAATCACATGTAATTTGGTACAGTTAACTCAACCCTGCATGGTTTCATACATCAGAAAGTCTGATCCTGGAACTGAAGATCCAATGAATCATGGCTCTGTTCTGTTATTCCCAGTGCTTTCAAGCAATTCAATTGCATGTTTTTAATTATTTAGCACAAAACATTGCAATTCCAATTAAATATGAATCTAGTTTATTAATTTATTTTAATACAATTTTCCAGAGGGGTAGGGAACTAAATAATCCAATAATTAGCAATTACAAAATATTGACTCATATGTATTTATATTAATCAATAAGATTATGAATATTTCCCTTCATAAAAATAGTTATTTGCAAATGTAGACGGTTTTGAATTTTGGAACTAGTTAATTTCTGTATGAAGAGCTTGATTGCCATTCCTATGACAAGAATTTAAACTGGATTAATCTAATGTGAAAGTTTTTTCACTAAGTTTAATAAAGCTTGCAATCTAGATAGCTATTCAATATTAGTTAGAAAATAGGCAATTAGTCATTTTTATCTAGAGGATAAAACCAGGATGTAAAGACATTCAAACACTGACCATCATGCAATTGGCAAATATAGTAAGATCTGCTTTTCCTCTACTGCTTTTCTATAAGTATTTATGTAATATATAGGGTATATGAGCACAGACTTTCACATGATCCACCTCTCTCCACATCTCATATCACTGATACACTTGAACACATATATGTTGAAAAGATAAATACTCACCAATATACGTATTTCATGCTATACCAGCAATTGTCAGTTGGTCCAGATTACTATCTCCATACATATATGCTATAAGTGCTCAGATATATATATTAAGATAGCCAATCCTCAAACTTTAATGGACAGGCTTTAATCTACTCCACACTCCAACTCTTCAACCATCCATACAATTGAAAATCTGATGATGGAATGCTCAAAGGCCACCCTGAGTCCGAGATTCTTGTCACACCCACATTGACCTGAGATCAATCTGACCTCTTATGTACAGGACATAATCCAATTCTTTTACCCTGCAGCATATTACTTAATGGCTGTTTTACCTTTTAGCTATAGATTTTTTTTACAATATCATACATGCATTAAAATAAATTAAGATAAATAAAAAATGACGGTTTGGGTAACTAAACAATAAATTATTGTATATACAAATAAGAAAGTCTGATTACCATATCTGATAGTTATCTATTATTAGACATTTTCCCCAACAATTTATTATGTTTTCTTAATATTTAAAGACAGATTCTACTTTTAATTAACTTTCTGCTCTGTTTGGTTAGTGCACTAGAAGAAAATCAGACTCAACAGAATGTTAAATTCAGCAGTTTAAGATCCAATGGATTGGATACCGTTTCTATCACTTCCGGTGCTCGAACTTCTTCCTATTCTTGAATATTAAACCATTCAGTTAATCTAATGGCCTTTCTACATTATCAAAATTCACATGTGTTTGTAACTCATAGCGAAAAAATAACATGTTTCATTAATCTTAGCTATGATAGCTAAAAAAATATTAATAATAAATAAATAATTGAACTGAAAAACTTAAACACATTCAACATTTGTAAAAATAAAGCTGCGACTTAAGTATAATTAAAACGAATAAATAAATGTGTGTTTGTGTATCAAATCTATTACTTAAAAAAAAAAAAAGCTCTTAATGTAAATATACTAATTCTTGTAAATATTTTGTTACTAATAAAGTTAAAAAAAAAAAAATATTCTCTTTATAAAAAAATAAAAAAATCTATTACTTACCTCTACATTATGAAATCTCTTTATTTACTCTTTCAATGTGAAAAAAAAAAAAAATACTCGCATATATTTTATAAATATATAATTAAATATAATCCAATATTTTAGTTTTATTAATCATATATAATTCAAAAAATTTAAAGATTTAATTCATATACTTTCATTTCCCTCAAGTCTGAAATAAAAAGATTAAAACAAAAGGATGCTCGGCTCTTCCCCAGACAAACTCAAACAAAAATAGAAAATATTTAATATTTTTTGTTTTATTTTTTTTTTCCCTTTCTGATTTTTCTTTTTTAAATCAGACTATATAAAAAAAAAAAAATTGCATCTAATCGCAAACAATAAATAGTAGTTATAAAATCGGATTAATTAAAGAAAACCGTTCATATTTAACAACCATAGAATGATATTGTATAGAAGATACTGATGTGTTAAACGGATTATTATGTCTAATTTTATCGAGTAATGTTAAATAAAATTTGTTCATTTTATTATTGTTGTTCAAACGTAAATAAATATTAAATTATTTTATCATAAAGATGGCTAGATCATTATCATTTTTACCATTGCCAATCCATTGCAAGGCGAAAGTCTCTCTGAATTATTTCAAGTTTCTTTGACACAGACTTTCCCTTTTCCAAATTTCTCCCATCATCCACTTAACGTTTTATTTCTTGATCATTCACAATATCTTGAATTTCGATTTACGCACTTATGAATATATATGGGTGTTTATATATACACACACAAAACAAAGAAAATAATAGAATTGTTTTTTTTTTCATTCTTAATTTATCCTTCGGCTAAAAATGGCCGGATATCTATTGCTGCCCAATATGATAATTAGCTGAGCATGGCTAAGATATATTTTAAACAAAATTTAATCCTGTTGAAAAATTTTTTGACTTTATTCAGTCTAGATTCAAACATGGTAATGGGCTACCATTGTTCCATAAAATTATCCTATACACATTTATATATATAAATGTAAAAGCATATGTATATATAGTCATATGTGTGCAATATGTACATTGTGTATTATATTCTTTATTTCGGAACAACTATAGTTAACTAGGCAGCAAATTATTCCAAGTAAAAAATAACTTTTTTGATTATTGTCAGAAGTTTATTATTGCTTGCCATATTTCATATATATTAGAATGTTTTACATGCATAAAAAAATTGCGTAAATTTGGTAGGAATATTGCTGCGTATCAGTATTATGAGATAGTGTGGAGAGTGGTGGGTCGTGTGAAAGTCTGTGCTCATATACCCTATGTATTACATATATAGACACAGGTATATAATAAGCCTGTGTGTTTCAGTTATTACATAATAGAGATGTCTGCCCATCCCTTGTATATGTATTAAATGGATTATGTAGTATACATGAGGGGTCAGATTAATCTTAGGTCAACATGAGTGTGACAAGAATCTCGGCCTGAGGGTGGCCTTTGAGCATTCCATCATCAGATTTCAATTGGAAAGTATGAGGTTTGGCTATATTAATATATATTTGAGCTCTTACAGCATATATGTGTGGAGATGGTAATCTGGACCAACTGATGATTGCTGGTTTAGCATGAAATACGTATATTGGTGATTATTTATCTTTTCAACATATATGTGTTCAAGTGTACCATTGTTATGAGATAGTGTGGAGAGTGGTGGGTCGTGTGAAAGTCTGTGCTCATATACCCTATATATTACATATATAGACACAGGTATATAATAAGCCTGTGTGTTTCAGTTATAAATATTCATTGATTTAGCATTTATTTTTCTAATTAAACTAAACAACATTTTAACAATAACTGAATAATAAGAACATGTACTAGATATACATATTCATATACTTTCTCTTTTTTATCACTTATGTATATTATTAAATATGCATATATTCAAAAAAAATTTATTAAATATTACTTCCTTTTAAACAAATCAATAAAAAAACACAAAAAAGATAAATGGTTCCCAAGATGCAATTGTTCTGAACTAGCCATTAAATCTTCCCAAATGTTCTCATCATTGTTCATTATTTATTCATTGTATTTTATTACAACATGAATTTACAAGTTTAAAACTCCTATAAAATCTTTATGTTTATTATCTTTTAAAATAAATATATCACAATTATTAATAACAATTTACCAAGCTAGTGAATACTATATTAATATTATCCCAGATATAAACACTAAGATCATGTAAATACCAATTACCTATTACTATAAATTCCAATCATGCATATTACTATTTTAACTTCCTTTCCTTTAATTCAAACATGAATGCTGATCTTCTTCAAACAGGTGAATAAAGACATCAGAAAATGCATCTTGGGATCATGTCATTTTTTGTATATCATTATTCATTGTATATCCAGTGCCTGAGAGGTTCCATGTTTGACAACACCACACAGTTGTGTTTTTATCTTAAAAGCCTAATCCTCTCACCTCTGTAGTCCTGGTACAGCTATATCCAATTGTACAACCAGAGTTTACATTTAATATAATATTAATATCATTTATTACTTTTTACAATGCTTTTTATAACCCACTATGATGGTCTTGATTGCATAAGCAACCTTCTTCAGAACTTCTACTTATATTTCCAAATCCTAACTGCTATCAATTCAAACTTTTAAATAGTAGGTTGTAAAAAAGCATTGTAAAAAATAATAAAGAATATATATGATATAAATATTATATGGATTTGGCAATGCAATAAGAAATATGGAGTTTAGTTTATTAGTTTTGTGTGTTGTAATTTCATAGTTTGCTGTTTTTAACCAGGAGTACATCAACACCAAGGCTAGCTTCCATGGAAACTATTAGTTTCATGTATTAATCAACATTAGTTGCAGAGTGAATCACAGGAAGGCTGCAATTCATTCACCCCAGGTATACTATTTACAGGGTGATCTTTCTTGAGAGTATATAAAAATCAAAAATGGAGATCTACAAATTAGTTGTTCAAAACAATAATGATGTAGATATAATGCAAAAGAATCGTCCTTTTTTTAATAATTTTTTTTTAAAATTCTTGGATAAAAATTAATTATTGATAGTATACATTGTAAACATGATTAGGCTATTTTAGTATCAAACCATGTTATAAAGCATACAACTTCCATAAAGTAGTTCAAAGATATTATACAGTGCTATAAACTACCCAATATAAATTGGTCAAGCCCCCCCCCCCCGTCCAAATCTTCCTACATCTCTATATTAGTAGATTTCAATCCTCATAATAAACTTTCAGGATATATAAATAAAGATCATACTAGTTATCAATTTTAAGAATGAATGAATTTAAATAATATGCACTTGTTTTAAGATTACGACAAGGAGTATTCCATTTAGACAAATAGGAAATAGAAACAACTCCTGATTTAGATTTTGTTTTTTACCATTATCTCCTTCATAGCAAACATAAACTAAGTCAATATATTTACTCTTGAAATCCATAATCCTATAATTAAAAGTTACCCTGTTATGAGATGAAATTTAAGAAAAGCGAACTGGCATCAATATATTAATTATCTTGAAAATACCATTAGTACGATTTTTCCAATTTCCTTTTGTTATAATAGATTCAACAACTCATAACAATATCTCTCATGGATAATAAAGCAATTTATTTAAGATTGGAACAAATTTAGAAGTAATCTTTACAGCAATTTTTATTTACCAATGATCTGGAAAATGCTGACAAACTTATGAAATCATTGGGTGAAGTCAAAGAAGTGGGAAAAAACTATAGAGAACAAAACTTTACAAGATTAAGTTATAACGCCTGTTAACTTTTACAAAAGCTTTTTGGATATAAAAATATCCCTAAAAGAACTATTACTATTACTGCTAGTGAGGTTGCTAATCTTCAATGTCACATTTCTAAACCCAAGATTGATAGAATGAAAAAAATATCATTAGAGACAATTGAAAACGTCTCTTTCACAATTATTTACTAATATTAATCTGATAAAACTTATAGATGTTCCTGAACTTACCCTTCATTCTCTTAAACTGGAAGAAGCACCAATGTAAATAGACTGCATCCAGAATTGTTTAAAATTTAGGAGACTAAAAACCAATGAATGATGGGTAAAATGAATAAATACCATTATTTTTACAGAAATTATTTCAAAAAAAATGTCACAAAAACAAAACTATAACAATCTTAAGACCAAATGAACATAGCAATAAACTTAATATCTTTATTGTGCATTTCTTAACAAGTTTTTAAAATAGTAATTTTGTTAATAGTTGAAGGCCATTTACCCATAGGGCAGGTTGGATTTGGACATAAAAAGGCTATAGTGAACAAAGTTTTATCATTGAAATAGGCTTTCAAAATAAATTTAAAAATTGATGGGACTTTTACTGATTACTTCAGTTTATGATTCTTTTTGAAAATTGATCTTTTCCTAAAAATTTCTAAAATTCTTAAATGCAGGAAATCCATTAATTTACTTATCAAAATGCTCTCCAATAGGAAAATTCAGATAACTCTAGCACAGTCTTCCATAGGATTTAGTTCTTTCATCTACTTTATTTAATATATTCATTACAATTTTCTAGAAAGAGAATGCAAGAAAATCATTTATGGGGGCAATATTGTTTGGGCTTCTCAAAAGAGATCTTTTCCTGAAATATAGAGTCTCTCAATAAGGATATGAAAAGATTGAAAATCTTTTTCAAAATTTGGGATATTATTTTTAATTTCAATTAAGATTGTGTGCTCAATTTTTTATTTAAAATACCAGGGAATCATTTTTAATCTGAACATAATCTTTTGCAATAACAGGCTTAGACACAATTGTACCTCATGTTATTTAAAAGTAACCTTGCATAACACATCTTTCTTATTTATCTAAAGCACATCAAAATTAATTTTTAGAAATAACCTCCTCATTGCCACTATTTTCAGTCATGTCAAATACTTTACTGATAACTTTCTCAGCATTAGCATATTCAGATGGTGAAATACTGAGTCCCTATTAAGAGAAAAGTTCCTACACTAACCTTTTGGCTACTCAATTAAATATTACCATGAAAAAATATTACTGATATATTCAAGTCTACTTCTTTGCAATTGCTTTCTGTTTATTTTTCACTTCTCTGCCAGATTTCACAATTTGCTTCACCACAAATGTATAAAAAGTTGTTAAGCAGGTCAGACTTGCCATTAACCCCAGATGTAGTTTCACTATCTAACAATTGTCTCAAATAAGATCCCTTTTTTGGATGCTCAATGAAGAATATACAATCAAAGAATTATGATGTAAGAAATGGAATTCATATGATGTTTCAAATTCCAGATCTGACAAAAAAGCTAGCTGAATTTGATTTTCCTAGATGAAACTGGAGTATCATCAACAGATTTAGGACAAGCCATTAATCTATGTAAATGTAGATAAACGTAAATTATGAATCACATAGTGAGTGGCAAATTTATGGTTGCACTGATAAATTTACTTCCTGGTTGGAATCTTTGCATGTTTATTTATGATATTTTGTTAATACTTAAGCTATCAAAAAAAATCATAAATAAATAAATAATTTATTTGTATAAAGAAGAGTAACAAATGGTAGAAGATTTTCACATATATCCATATAGTATACATGTGTGAAAAAAAGAGATCAATTAAAAATAAGATCATGCATGACTGAAATTTATAATAATGGTTGAACTGAGTTTTAATTGCATTTAGGTGTATATCTGGATTAATAATAATTATGTAATAATCTTCACTTTAATAAATATTTATTAATAACTTTGATATAATTATTTAAAAATAGTAAATTATCACATGATCACTGACGAAAGCCACAAGCCAGAGACTAGTCTAGGGATATTGGATGAGTAGGCACTAGATAGGGATTTTATGCACAAGCCTTCTGGCATCCATTGATTATTCTAGTTGGCGCAGGTTGGCACTACTGTATGGGGAGAGTTTTGCCTTGTTTAATAGTAAATTATCATTAAAATTAATTAATTGTACAATAGTTGTATACTTATAGATTAAGTCACAATAAAATACAATAGATAAATAATGATCATATGAAAATATTTGAGAGGTTTGATGATCTGGGATTCAACTGGTGAAGATTGTTTAGCAGAAATCCAGCTTTGAGATCATTTATATTTTTTTAATATCTTTAATTGCTTGCAGGTGAGTAATATTCTTCATTTTAATAGACAAATTGTAATATTATATTATTTCTTTCCAACAATATTCCTGTTAGATAACTTTTTATAGTTATAAAAATCTTACTTTCTTCAACTAAATCAACTTCTTATTATTTCATTACATAATAAGAATATTTTTTTTTTTTGGAATCTTGTATGATTTCCTCTTAAGACTTCATATACAAACTATAATTAAATAAAAAAATAAAAAGGCTAGAAGTTACAAATTAATATTTTAAATACTGCTCAAAATAATTTTCGGCATAGTCGTCTTTCTTAATTTATTTCGTCATTAGCTGCTTTATAACATGGTCCTTAGTATTTCATGATTTATAACTGACTTTTTCCAATTTCATCGTACACTCATTTCTTCCTTTAATTAGAAATCTATATTTTTTATTTTTCAGTTTCTGGTTTCTTTATACAAGATCTTCTGTTGTTGTTTTTTTAAGGATCAGAAAAAGATATACTTTCTGAAATTTATGTTTCTTTTCCTCTTCCGTTTTCTTTAAATTGCCTGTTCCCAATACATTTTTTATTTATCTAGAAGACAGTTCAAAATTACTTATTTAGCTTAATACTGCTTGAATTTAAAATTAAATTACTGGATTTTTATTAATTAATCTTCCCGTGACATTTAAAGTAGTGATAGCTTAATCTGTCCTTTTGTGCTCTAATATCACGTGATCTCCTGAAGACTATCATTTCATTTATTACTTATTAATTAACTGCATTTATATTGGTTTATGAATCAACAGCTACTTTTCTAAAGTAACCTCCTTTAGTTATAGATAGATTTTCAACCTTGGTCTTTAGGGCATATATTCTATTTTTTCCCCCACATCAGTAAAAAAATGGTACCTGTTATCAACTTATTCCTTTGTTACCAAATAATAACATCTATATAAAAAATTCAATATCAGCTAATACCTTTTTCTCTCCATTTATTCCAAGATAGAAAAAAAGTATCCTTTAAGGCCTTTTATTTCTTTTCTTCTTCTTTTTTTTTTCTAAGACAACATTATTTAAAAGCATTGGTAAAATGTCATTTCTATAATTCATTATTATCGAAATATGGAAAGAAAATATTTGAAATCAAAGTTTTTTTTTTTTCAATCTCGCTCATTTCTAAAAAAAAAAAAACAGTTTTATAGTTTAAAAGAATATTAAATACTCGCCTGTTTTTATGATTAATAATTTGATTGGCCCATTAATCATTACAAATCATTTGATTTTATTCTAATAATTTAATCATAAAAATATATTATTATTTAATTAAATTTTTTCTCATCAATCTCCATCTATTTTCAGTTGTATGTTTACTGGCGCTTCTCCCACCTAGGGAAATTTCAATGAACTATAAAGCAAAACTCATATAAAAATAATAATTGTTGTATGAAAAATGTAGTCTAGATATAAATAAATAATACAAAATTAAAATGTCATTAAAAGATCTACGTAATAAAAAATATATAAAGGTAAATCATGGGTCTAAAATGTATAAAAGTATAGCATTGCCCTAATTAATGATAACAACTATATTTTCGTGTTTATTCAGAGAACTCATATATATTCTTCATATGTACCACCCACATTAAGCATGGAATTTACCCTCTATTTATTAATATATAGATCATCTTTTACTGATGTCTACTGAATTGGGTTGATAATGGTTTGACTATTTGGGGAAAAAACTCCTGATCTGCTTGCTGTCTTAAAAAAACTTCTAATGTTTATCTAGTCCAGATATAATCCTAGAACATGGATGTAATACAAAGTGAAATGGTTAGAGATAGTTACAAAAGTAGGATTGAAATACATGAAAAGTAAATAATTTGTGTAAAGTAAGATTTTTTTAAGCAAAGACAACATTTTTGAATTTGCATAAAACATTAAAATGAATGCCTGCAGAAAGGAATTCACTAATTAACTGAAGTGAGACATTTTGATTCCTTTTTAATGACTTAAAGGAACTGAGCAATGCCCACTTCATATGTTCTTGTTATTGTAACTGCTGGAGTTATTCCTATGTGATTATTTATGTAATAAACGAACATAAATAGCTTGCTGACTAACACACATTAGCCAGTATAGTGATCTTATTGCTCTTTTATTTTTGAGTTTAAGATCAAAAAGTAATTAGATTCAATTTAATTTTTTAAAGTCAGAATTAATATATATGTGACTGACTTTTTAATAAATATTTACAACATGACAGACTAAACTAAGTTAAGGTCCTTATTCCCAAAAGTCTATAAAATCATCAGCTAAAACAGGATTGGGCGGCTGCAAGAGTAAAGTACTAAGAATCTGCTGATTATGGACATCAGCTTCCATTCAGTTCTGATTATAGATCACTATCTAATATTAAATGGAATGTTGCTGAATTTGTGAAGTTAAAAGAAAAGATAAAGAGATTGATTTGATGCCAGCATTGGAAGCACAGATGGAATTGGATTTATTATGAATAAAAAGTGGAAGAATAACATTGTGAAATTGATGGCATATCAGACAGGGTTATAAAATTAGTTATTCAACTTAAGGGAAGATACCAATTGTGGATAATTCAGAATTATGTTCAATAAGTTCTTATTGTGTTGAAGAAGTAAAGGATTTTTACGTGGATGTATAAAATGCTTTGATTACATCAAATTGTTATGGGCGAAAATTCTAGTGTTGGAAAATGATGAAAGTCCTATGAAAAAATTTGATAAGAGGACAAAGGCTTGTAGAATATTCAGAAAAACAAAAAAAAATTCTTTGTAAAAAATGCTAAACAGAAATAGATATAAAAGCATGTAAATAAACCTTCAGCAAGTTTGTATTATAGTTTGCCTAAATATGTACTTCAGATTTGCAATGTTATTAATATATTTTTCACAGTAAGTGATTAATTAGTGAAATATGAGATAAGTGCTGATGCAAAGCTAGAGGAACAAAAATTATTAAAAAAGATATTCCTTGTCTTCAGAAACAAATTTATTTAAAATAATATTTGTTAATCATTTTAAAATACTGGCAGACTCTAAAAATGATACTAAGGACTACAACAAAGACAACTGACATTTAAAAATAGCAATTTACCAGTAAATTTTTAATTGAGACTTGAGAACATCATTGAAAGAATTAAGAGACTGAAATGGATCTGGGATGGACATATTACTAGATAAGATACTAAATTGATAGTTGACATTTTGAATTGTATCTCAAAAGATTTTAAAAATCTAAAAATATCACTTTATGAGTTGGATGGTTGAAATAAGAAAGTTTGCCAGTATTATATGGAGAAAAGAGGTTATGCATCATAGAAATTGGTCTAAACTTGGAGAGAGATTAATTTCACAGCAGATTAGTACTGGTTTAAATTATAATATTGAATCAATATTTTATTTTACTTATATTTTTTGTACATTGTACAGGCTTAAACCTGCATTTATATATTAATATATTTGGGATTCAAACTCAGATTTTCACATGACCCACTACTCTCAGTGCCATCTCATATTGCTGACCGACCTGATCACACACATGTTAAAAGGATAAATAATCACCAATATATGTATTTCATGCTAAACCAGCACTCATCAGTTGGTCCAGATTACCATCTCCACACATATGTACAATCAGTGCCTATCTTTATATTAAGATAGCCAATACTCATACTTTAACGGACAGGCTTCAAACTACTCCAACCCAGAACTCTTCAGCTGGTTTAGCATGAAATACATGTATTGGTGATTATTTATCTTTTCGACATGTGTATGATGGGTCAGCAATATGAGATGGCACTGAGAGTAGTGGGTTATATTTTTTGTGTAAAATCAAAAAAAAAAAAAAAATACCTTTGTATATATGTATATTCATAAAAAAATATTTTTAAAGATTTACTTCTAATTTTACCACATAAATGTTACTGATAGCAGATTTAAATTCTTTATACAGAAATCTGTATATGTCACAAGATGACATTTGAAAAAGTTACCATAGAAAAGCAATCTAATGGTTTATTACTTGGGAGTTCATGAACTTTGAACTCCAGAATCTGACACTCTGACATTATATCAAACCAAGCAGAATGAAATAAAAGAATAATTTATTGTTTGGGAGTTCCTAAAAAGTTTCAGGACTAGAAATAATAGATATGGACTGTGGATCATTGATCTTGAACTCCAGGGTCAGTTACTGTGACACTTTCATCAAATTATAACTGAGCATTAAATAATTTCAATCAGATAAAATTAACTTTAAAAGCTTAGGGTTTAACATTGTCTGAGAACATTAGACTAGTATTACAATGCACTCAAGTAGTAGATTGATTGATTAAAGTAGTTGTAATCTACTCATTCTGTTTCTCAATGTCCTCCAATCAGAAATCAATTAGAAAATCTTAGCTATTGAGTCTTCATTTACCACTGGAGCTCATAGAAATCCACAAATCAATTTGTTAAATTAATCAAATAAAAAAGCAAAATAAAAAAAAGTGCATGTTTGGTCAAAGCTGCAGATTAAGATTTTTAAAACTGCTACTCAGCATTTGGTAAACCTTATGAGTAATACTTTCCTTGTCATTGTTTCTTTAAATAGCTCTGAAATAGAACTAGAGCTTACATTTTAAGAATGCATTTTATGATAGTAATTGTGCCCATATTGTTAAAACTACATTTAACCACATTTTGGGAGTATTCAGACAATATAAATAGCATTATATTTTGCACAGGACTCACAAATAATGCAAAAGATCATTACTTCATATTTTCACATGATCATCATCTTTTATGCTAGCACATAATTGTTATTAAACAAGCAAAACTCTCCATACAGTAGTGCCACCCTGTGCCAACCAGAGTAATCAATGAATGCCAGAAGACTTGTGCAAATCCCCATCTAGCGCCTACTCATCCAATATCCCCAAACTAGTTTCTAGCTTGTGGCCTTCATGAGCGCGGAGCTTTGGATCTGAGAGCACTGCACCTAGATCTTAGCATCTAATGCAACTCTCCAGCAGCCACCTTTTATCTCTACTTATCTACAAAACCATATGACTATATAAGCTATTGAGCTTAGATTGAAATGAGTGCTGAACTGAGTTCAGATCCATATGACTATATAAGCTATTGAGCTTAGATTGAAAATATTGTGTTTTAAATTTCATTCTCATGGTTTTGTAGTTAACTAGAGATAAAAGGTGGCTGCTGGAGGGTTGCATTAGATCCTAAGATCTAGGTGCAGTGCTCTCAGATACAAAGCTCCTCACTGATGAAGGCCACAAGCCAGAAACTAGTTTGGGGATATTGGATGAGTAGGCACTAGATGGAGATTTTATGCACCAGCCTTCTAGCATACATTGATTACTCTGGTTGGCACAGGGTGGCACTACTGTATGGAGAGTTTTACCTATTTCATATTTTACAATTTATTCATATATTAAAAGTTACTTTTAAAATGCTGACTTGTTGGAAAATACACTTGAATAAATGTTAATCTTCAAGTAACCTGTCTTTAAAAGCTGCAAGACAAAGGCTTCTTTAAGGGTTTTTCATTAAAAAAAGGAAACAATAAAGAAGTCTGGACTTAACTGGCATAATCAATTTTCAGATGGTTATGGTTTGTTTTACTTTCTGGCTAAGAAAATTAGGATACACAATCATATACTATTACTGGATGTCTAACTAGGTTGTTCATGAACCAGCTATCATAAAAAAAAAATTTTGAAGTCATGGTAGTAAAATATTCTACCATTACAACCATTACACTATGTATCTATCCAGATCTTTCTGTATTGTTTTCAATATAAATAGTATAACTCAATTTTTATATTTGTAAAAAATATAGTAAATTTTTTCACTAATAATATATGTATATAATAAAGAGCAATATTTTTAAACAAGCTTATTTTATTATAATTTTTTGTTTATTTTTTTATGACAAATGCTATAAGAGAAAGCATTCAAATCTTTATCTATGATTTTTCCCATCCCCAGACCAGTTTTGAGCTGTGGCTTTCTTCAGTGAGGAGCTATGACATCAGATTCAAAAATACCAACTCTATCCAAGCATTTGTTTTAATATTTAACTATTAAGAAGATCTGAAACTTTCAGACATCTAATGTCTTCAAATTCAGCTTTCTAACTGAAATACCTACATAGGTCATGTGATTTATCACTTGGTTTTATATATATATATATTAATGCCATATTACATAAATTAATGGAAGATCAAGATTAATAATGATGTGAATTTTCTTTAAGTAAATTAAAATATTCTACATCAATTTCATTCTCAACTTCTTCAGATAATTGTCAAGGAATACCTTGTTTGAAAAGCAATTCAGATATTTGTGAAGCATAAATTATCCATGTGAAGATAAAGATAATAAACAAATACTTCTATCTACACTTTAAATAATAACAAAACAAACAAAGCTATTAAATAATAACTAATTCCCTAGTAGTTTTGACTTAAGTCCTTATCAATGCCATAAACTGTATAGAAAAACTAATTGATAAATTTCAAAATGGCTATTATGTAGACCAGGATGAACTAATAGGAAAACTAATCCATTTAGAATTCATCGCATTAAAAGTATTTTTGATTATATAAGATTCTTTTATTTTATGTTTTTTATCCCATGTTTCATGCACCAATATTTCAAAAGATTGTGGATGAAAAATGTGTTCAGAAGAAGAGTGATGAGTATAAAAAGCAGAATAAACCAAATCATCTATTAATGCTTTTTTTTAAGTGTGATTATGTTGCTTAAGTTGGTATTTCATATTAGTCTTTGTTTCATTGATATAAATAGCACCACAACCAGAATGGTGACATAAAATAGAATATATTACGTTACTCCTATTATCAATATTAGTACAATATTTTGTAATATTTAAAATTTTATTGAGATTACGTGGAGTTCTCCAAGCAAGGTGAAAGTCCTGTGTAGAAATCCACCTAATCTCAATAAAATTTTAAATAATACAAAATTTTGTACTAATATTGATAATAGGAGTAATGTAGTGTATTCTATTTTATGTCAGCATTCTGGTTGTGGTAACGTATATATCAATGAAACAAAGACTAATATGAAATATCAACTTACGCAACATAATCACACTTATAATTCATACTTATAATAAAGCATTAATAGATAATTTGGCTTATTTTGCTTTTTATATTCATCAATCTTCTATTGTTTCATCCACAATCTTTTGAAATATTGATGAATAAAAGGCAGCATAAAAAACGTAAAATTAAAGAATCTTATGTAATCAAAAATACTCCTTATGTGGCAAATCCTAAATTGTTCATCCTGGTCTATATAATAGCCATTCTGGAGATTTATCAATTAGTTTTTCTGTATAATTGATTACCTTGATAAAGACTTAGGTCAAAAGTGCTGGGCATTTATGTATTATTCATTTGTCTATATTATATAAAATATTGATGTCTCTGTCAACAACAACAGCTGTGTTGTTTTTATTATTATTACATGTGAAAATAATTAATACAATATTAATAATTACATAAATGCTAAGCACAAAGAATATTTTAAGTTGAACATCTCTGATTTCATATAATTCCAAAACTTTTTAAACTATCTGATTAAAAAAAAGACTAACATTGTCTGCACTGGATTCTAATTCTTCATCTTGATTATTTTTAAGCATAATTAACATGAAATCCTAACTGTTTACAGAATAGGGGATGAGGCTACATAAAACGAAAACTGAGAAAAATAATATATATATATATATATATATATATATATATATATATATATATATATATATATATATATATATATATATATATATATATATATATATATATACATGAAAGCAGTCAACCCTTAAATAATACCAATAACAATGAACAATCTCAACCTGTGGTCAAGAAACTTGCTTTTAACAATAAAAGTGAATATCCACTTTTATCTACAGTTCAATATATTTATATAACAATAAAAACAGCAACTTGATTAAAAACAGTGAGATTGTTAATTTAAAGAAGTTTTAATAAACCACATTAAACAGGAAAATATAATACGTTCTGAAAGCTGACTAATAATCAATTATAACTTTAAAATTCCACTGAAACTATATATTTATATAGATATTGTTTAAGTGTTAACTCACCAACATGGATTAACCAGCATGGTAAGTTTATTGGTTTTTTTACCTCTAAGTTTATAATCAAAAAACACTATTATCTTTCTTCTCAGTTGTCTGATAGCTCTTAATTATAATCAATTGAGTTTTCTTGATGGCAGAATGAATATGTATGTGGAAAAAAAATTTGTAATAGATATTTACAATCATAATAAACAAAAATAAATCATATTCCCTAATCTCAGGAGGCTGTCAAGTCATCATCCAAGGTACCCAGTTGAAAGCCAAAGGCCAAGGGTGCTAAGAATTTCCTGGATGCAGACTCAAACTACCATTCGATGACAACATTTATTTACGTATTTAAAACTGCATATTACTTTCAAGTGAAGGAATAGTGCAAGAATTGGAAAAAGAACTGTCTAATATTAAATGGGACATTATTAAACTTTGTGAGGTTAGAAGGAAATATGAAGAGACAATTGACTTAAAAAATGGGCATATACTGTACTACAAGACACAAACATTAGAAGTGTAAATGGAGTAGGATTCATTATAAATAAAAAATGAAAGAACAACATGTGGAGATTTATGGGGTATCAAACAGATTAAGCAACATTAATTATTCAACTTAATAGCTGACATCAAATCCAGATAATTCAGATTTATGCCCAAACAGTTCTTATGGTGAATATGAAGTAGAAGATTTTTATATGGATGTACAAAAGGCTTTTCATCAGACAAAACATATTTTAAAATTGTCATGGGAGATGTTAATGCTAAAATTGGTAGACAATTGAAAGTTGAAAGTATTGTAGGTAAAATTGGTTATGGTGATAGAAATGAGAGGACATAGACTTGTGAAGTTTGCAGAAAAAGAAAAACTTTATATTATGAATTCTTTTTTTTTTTTTGAGAAATGGAATGAACATTGAAGTATCCAAATGAAGATACAGTAGAATTGGACTATATTTTGACTAATAAAAAATATGTATTTCAAGATTGTAATATTCTTAATAAATTTGACACAGGAAATGATCATTAATTACTGAGATATAAGATACCTGTTAATGCAAAACTAGAGAGACAAAATATATTAAGAAAAACAATGTTCACAATTGATATTCCTAATCTTCAGAAACATTCCAATGAATTTAAATTAGAATTTGCAAATCATTTTCAAATATTAACAGATTTTAACATGATTCAAATTTGAATAAAATCAAAGAAAGATAACTAATACACTTTTTAAAATGGTAACAACAATGCAGCAACTGACCAATAAAATTTCTACTGAAATTAACTAAATTATGAAGAAAAGAAGAAATACGAAAATATATAAAAGTGATGCAATAAGAAGGATTGAATATCTCAAATTTTGTAAAATGGTGTGAAAAATAGTTGATACTGATATAAGAAAGTACAATTATGAACTAGAAGGAAAGCTATGGAAAAGAATAAAAGTCTCAAGAGTGTAAAATATAATCTTGGTATTAATAGAAAACTTATTTCTGCAATAAGAAAAAAAGATGAAATATTAGTAAAAAGAGAAATGATATCATAAAATGTGTAGAAGACTTCTAACAAGAACTGTATAACAATAAAGAACAAAAAAAATATTTCCTACAACTATTATATCTTCTGAATTTCCCAAAATTATGAAGAAGGGAAAAGCTCCAGGTAATGATGAAATTATAATTGATACCTTTAAAAAAGCAGAAGATATAGAAACATTTTTGACAAAATTATATACCAAATAACTAAATAATAAATATGTAGGTGATTGGAAGAATGCAGTATTAATATTAATATTTAAAAAGGTGATAAAGAAAATATTAGAAATTACAGACCTAACAGTCTTTTATCAATTATACACAAAAAAAAATTCCAAAATAATTACAACTTATCTACAGTGAACTTTGAATTTTAACCAAACAAAGAAAAGTTGGATTTATAAGTAGTTTTAGTACAGGGGTTCATATCCAAATATTGACAGATGTTATAGAAAGGACCAATGAATATGAGTTGCCATCATGCTTTGGGTTTGTAGATTATAAAAATGCATTTGATTCTATAAGAACTTCTTCAGTGATTAAAGCATTGGATCATCAAGGTGTAGACCTAGAATAATGCCATGTTCTAAGAATATTTATAAAAATACAACAGCAACAATTAGATTTCATACGGGTGACTCCATATTTCCATAACTTTTTACTGCAGTGCTGCAAAAAGTATTTTGTGGATTATAATGGGAAGCTAAAGAAATAAAAGTAAATGGTGATTATTTAAATCATTTTCATTTTGCAAATGATGTAGTTGTTTTGGCAAATAATGCTTCAGAGTTTCAGGAAATGTTGTAAGAATTATCAGATGAAAGTAAGAAAGTAAACTAAAGGTAACATCAAAAAGACTAAAATAATGTCCAATGGATTTTCTCAAAAGATGAAAATAAACATTGATAATGATGAGTTAGAAGAAATTAACAACTACAAATATCTTGGTCAAATTATTGCTACAGATGGAAACATAATGGACAAAATTAATCATATAATTAAACTTGTTTAGAGTACTTTTATTAGAAATAATTTAATATTAAAAGAAAATATGCCTACATATTTAAAAAGAAAGATGTTTAATAAATGTATGTTACCAGTTCTTACTTACAGATCTGAGACTTGGATACTTAACAAAAGAACAATACAGAGATTTCAGACTCTTTAATGAAATATATAGAGATGTATGTTAGGAGAAACAAGAAGAGATAAAAAATGAAATATATAGGTAAAGGAGAAAATAGATGTTACTGACATCATTAAAAGAATTAAGAGACTAAAGTGAAGATGAGCTGGGTATATTGTTAGAAGAGATGATTAGAGATGGACAAGTGAAATCTTAAACTGGATTCCAAGAAATTGTAAAAGACCTAGAAAGGGATAATATGTGAGATGGATGGATGAAATAAAAAAGTATGCTGTATGTTATGGTGAAGAGAGGTTAGATAACAGAAAAGATGGATTGAACTTGGAGAGAACCTCATCCTGCATTGGATCAATAATGATGAAAATGATGATGATGATATATATTGTATCATCACAGTTTAGATCCAAACCTGGAATTATTATATTTTAAAGTATAAATAAATATTTATATATCTTAATAATTTATTACCTTATTTTAGTAGTTTTCTTATTTACATTTTACTGATTGCAAAAGTTAAGCTAATGTCTCAATAAACATTTATTGGCTATGTTACTATATTTATTTATTTATTTAAATTAATAAACATGCACCCAATGTTATTTGTATTTTTATAATTTATATTCCTTAAATAATAATGTACTAATATTTTTATGGTATTATCATTTGGTAGTTCAAGTAGAGTATAATAAAATTATTAATTGAAGTATATAACTATATTATATTATTACCAAATTAGCAGTCACACATGATATTACAGTATATTCAACTTTATTCCATTGCAGATGTCCTAGTAATAGTTGATCAATTTATTTATTTTTATTCTTAAAGATTTTGGTTTGCCCAATTTGTGGGGCCTGATGATAATTAAAACTATACTTTTATACCATTATAATATATATATAGAAAGAAAATTAGTTAATGTTTTTAAGCAGTGATATCTATTCATCAAGAGTCCATGAATAACAGTTGATTTTTAAAAAAATTAAATAACTATGGTTATCATTTTAATGTTTATTTAATAATAATAAAAATGGTGTTTTTACAGTCACTGATAAAGTGAAAATAGAATCAATAAAATGTAATATATAAAAGGTTATGAAAAAAATGTGCAGAAAAAATATTGAGAAACCTTAAGTTGAAGTAGGACATCCTGGTCAAAAAAATATCTTAGTTTTTAATTTATCATTTTAAAATGATCTAAATAATAAAATCTGAGAGAAAAAAGGGTACAAAGACTGTTATTTTATTTAATAGTTTCGATTGCATTAAAAAAAATATTGTATGTTGATTAAGATTTCTTTTCAAAGGCAATTTGAGATATTTAGGCAGTAATATATTACCGGCAGACAAAAAGTGATTTTCATCAACAATCATTTATTTAACATTTTCTTAACCAAACTAATCCTAGTATTCCGTAATTTATTCAAATTATTCATGTTTAGAATTGTGTCTTAAGGTGACCAGATCTACATAATCTACATATAAAATAATGAAACTGTTAATAATATAACAATACTATTAATACACAATAGAAAATAAACAAATGGGTGCATGTAAATTTTTTCTGACAATCCAAATGGAAATTGTCTTATTCTGGCCATACTATAATATTATAGGATTTACCAAAACGTGTAATTTTTGGAGAGCTTAATGCTATTCAGAAAAAAATTGGCCAACATTCATAGATTTCGTCATCATAATAGTGATTGTACTACTAAATTTTAAAAAAAAAATTATATAATGAGTTGCCTAAACAGTTATGTGATATTTAAACACCAAAGTGATAGAGTGGATACATACAATTTTGTGTAGCTGATTTTAACTTTTTTTGCTTTTCTCTGTTGAGAATTTAATCTGAAATTTGTATCTCTTGAGTCTGCCTCTGGTATTGTGTTATCTCACATAAAAAAACCAAGCAGAGAATAGACTATTATTTAGAAAAGTCATTATCATTAATACATACTAATAATAAAGTGAAAAATAAACAAATGATTATTCATGCAAGGTGTAAGCCCCCAAAATGTTAGCTTGAGCTTTGATCCAGAGATCTTTAGCTCTGGGCCCACCCTCTACCACTAACTAAACTGCACAGGCCTACCTAACAATAATAACTCACATCTACTAAAATCTGGGTATCCTAACTCTAAAAAAAACATATCCACACAAGCACACACAGTATAATAATGAAAATAAATGAAATATTTTGAAAATATAATGATTATTTGTAACAAATGTTTTACAGCAAAAATGACTGTATTTGAAAGAAGAAATTTATTGTCTCCCTCCTATACTTTTCCCTAGATTTATTTTTATATAAATTTCTTCCCAAAATAATGTTTAAGTAAATTAATTCAAAATGTTTGCAATATTTTTAAATTTCTCAACTGTAAAACTTTTTATTAATAATATCACGACGGATTGTAATTTGAATAACTTACCTTGGTGTCACCTGTGTCCGATACATGGACATCCAAAGATCCTGCTAAAACAGCGTACCAGTTAGTTCCTAAGTCACCTTGCCGAAACACTAAATCAAAGAACAATAATAAATTGCATTAATTTTTAAAAGGCAACACTTGACTTTTAAATTAATTATTTATTTATAAAGAGAGTAAAGACTTACACTCGGAGGTAAACTTTGACAAAAAATATTCTTTTTCTGATTGTTTTAAATTAAATTAGAAAAAAAAAAGGTCAAGGCTTTCAAGAGAAGCTCTCAGCTGCTACCAAACACTAACAATGAAATATGAACTCCTGGCTAAAATATCACTGACAAAGCTTTCAGAATGAGCTCTCATTAAGATCAAAAAAAATTAAATGTTAACAGTTTGGATTTATTATTATTAATAATAATCAGCATTATCATTGCTTTTATAATCATGTATAATTAATTATCATTATAATGCTTTTGTGATTTAGTAAAGTGTGACATTTATGGAGTGTGTGTGTTAATAAATCCATTCTTCCATTTGTGTATCTATTGATTTATATTATTACTCGATAATGAATAAGCTATATGTATTCAGAATATCATGTGATACAAGATCATATGATGCCCTGCGGATCCTATGTGATATATATATTTTCCATATGTCAAAGCATCGGCCGGGAGGCAAACTCGCAACAACTGTCTGCAAGCAATTGCTTGCTTGCAAGGCGGCTGCGCTGACCTCTCGGCTACCAATGCTTGACTACTATGTGATATTTGAGTTCTAAAAGGCAAGCTAAGCGTAATATTTTCATTCATTTGACTGAAATGAGATTTCTTTTTTCTTATCTGAGAATTACTTCAGAAATCGGTATCTTTATAAAACATCATTCTACAATTGCTGTAAATACATTTTGCAGAAGTGTGAATTGAAGGAGGTAATAGATATGATGTGATAAAGGAAAGAATATAGGAGTTAATATTAAAAAAGCTATTTTGGAAAGAAATTGTGAAGAGCATATATGAGTCAGTTGGAAGTTAAATAAAAAAAATGAGTAGTGCATAATATATTTAGCTACAGAAAATGGAGAGAGTGAAAGAATAGAATGAGAGTGTTTTGATGCTTGAATGGATATATAGATAAGTTTATAAATAATAATTGTGGATTGTATTAATCATTATCGTAAAGATTGATGAAATAGAGAATATAAATGGGGCAATATTAAAAAGTGTGTATGAAAAACAATGAAAAGAAAATTTAAATTAAATATATGATGAAAAGTTCATGACAAGAAATAAAGTAAAATTACATTGTCAATTAGTGTTGATAAATAAAGAGAAGCTAAAAAAATAAAAAAAATAAAAACAAATGCTTGATGAAAATAAATTAATAGTAGTTTTATGTTAATAGGATCAAGTATCTGAAAAGCTTCATACAGATATTTATAAAAAAAAATGTAATAGAGATTAAAAAAAGTAGTGAGGATTGAATTGATTAAAGATGGTGAATTTAAAAATTATCAAAAATGGACTGCTATGATGAAGTTTGCAAATGAGTATTTATAACTAAGAATTAACAAAAGTGAAAGAAAAGTACTTTAGAATATTAAAACAAATAAAAAAGGCATGAACAAAGTATTAAGAAACAAATAGAAGAAAGTGAGACAAAGGCTAGATGAAATAGTTATTTTAAAAAGATGGTAGAATAATGATGGAAATAAAGTGAATATACGGAAAAGTTAAATATAAAAATTAATAGAGAGGAATAAGAAGATTGTGAAAAATTTTGAGTTGTATACAATACAATATATTAAGAATAAGTGTAATAATGCTCAAGGCCAAATGGGTTTGTAAATAATCATTAAAAGCCAGTCAAGGGAAGGGATCAACTCCTCACACCGAAGAGTAAATTTGATGATATATGGAAACTGATTTCTATATCTGAATAGCTTTACAAGAGCTCTACTCCTTCAAATCTTCATCAGAAAACATAGTACATATCATGGCTGAAATATAAGAAGCACTTGTCAGTCTTTTCCATTCCTGACTGTAATCTTACAAAGACAACACTGTAATTTACAAGTATCTGTTCACATATGTACCTTTTAAGTTATTATTAATAAATTTATTGAGAAAGAGTTAGACAATCCCAATATCAATAACAATCAACAATTTCAAATTATTGTCATGACAACTTCCTTTTAACAATAAAGTTGCAATCTTGGTAGTCACATATTTACCTTGCTATGATGTCATTACGCTCAACATTGTTTCTTCCAGTAAGCATCATCGGAAGATTACATGAACATTATCATGGCAATGAAGACCCTGACATGACTAATCCATGGGAACAGTGATAGTTGTGATCCACAAGATTTTTTGACCTGCAAGATTTGATTTTTTTTCCATCATCATGACCCACGAGATTTAAAAAGTGGATTTATTCCAATTGCAGTGATTTTTTGCCAGCATGTGACACATTAATTAAAAAAATAATCATTCTTTCAAAATTTTCTTTTATGATGTTTAGTATTTTCTACATCCTATTTATTAATTTTGTAGTGATATTTATCTTGCATTTTCCTATTTTGCGTCCAATTTTAGTAAATTATTAATAATGTATATAGTACTTTTAACATTTCCCTATTATTAGTTGTAGACTCACAGTTTTCACTTTATGAGATTTTTTTTTTAAAAAAAAAATCATTCTTTCAAAATTTTCTTTTATGTCATATTTGCTATGACATATTACCCTGAGAGTATCCTATTTTAATCTTGCAATTTTTGATGTAACATCTCTATGTGATATGTGGACAAATTTTAGCAATTAACTTTGTCTGCAAATCACTAGGTGATGTTATCTTAAAGATCAGAAGATTAGAGTAGTACACCTTCAGGGTAATGATGTTATAGTAAGGTAAATATGTGACTACCGCATACCGCAATCTTTAGTGTGTATATAAATATATTAGACAATTAATAAAAATGGGTTTCCACCTTTATTGTTAAAAGATTGCATTGACAACACTTTGAAATTGTTGATTGTTATTGATGTTAGGATTGAGTAAGTGTTGACTGGTTTTTAATTACTTACAAACACATTTAGCCTTGAGCATTATTATAGTTATTATTTAAGTAAAACTTTTGAGTGCAATTTGAGAATTATAATTGCAGTTGATAATGTTATAATTGACTATTTATTAGTCTGCATTCAGAGTAGATTATATTTATCTATTTAAAGAGGTTTATTTAAACTTCTTTGTATCAATAATTTCATTCTCTGAGGTCAAGGTGCAATCTTATTAGACCATTAATAAAGATGGTATTCCACCTTTATTATTAAAATGAGGTTGCTTTGACAACAGTTTAAAATTGTTGATTGTTATTGATATTAGAATTGTTAAAGTGATGACTGGCTTTTAATAATACATTAAGAAGAGAAATAAAAATTGAAAAAGAAGAATACAAAGATAATAAAAAAAAACTTTAAAAAGTACAAATGAATTTGTAATAAAATATTTGAATAATGAAAATAAGTGACTATAATTCATTATAAAGTGTAATTTTTAAAACGTCAGATAATGATTGATACAGAACTGAATTGAGAAATAGTTAAAATAAAAATAAGAAATGAAAGAAGATTAGATAATATAGCAACTAAAATGATAATAGGTAAAGAAAGATGCAAAGATTTGTTTAAAGGTAAGTTTAATAAAATAATAAATGATAATAAGATTTCAGATAAATAGAAAGACATAAAAATTAAATTATTATACAAAAAAGTTATTAAATAAATAATTAATTTCTTGAAAGCAGTAATCATATGAATTAAGGATAGAGATAGTTTTTAGAAAATGAAAATATGGAAAGCATGAACATTTTATGGAATTTTCCCCCAATTTTTATTTGTAATTAAGTTTTAAATTAATTAATTTAAATAAATTCAAATTTTATAAACGTTAAAACTCATAAAGTTTTTACTAAATAATATCAAGTGAAAATGACTTATTTATTATTTGCATTCTTAGAATAGCAATTACATGAATGGTAGTTGTGATTCCAATTTAAAAGATATTTTTTCCACTGTAAATTCATGTCACCTTTGCAACTTGCATCAAAAACAAGGTGTAATTTTTCATAAATCCTACATTGGATTCAAGCTTGTCAGTATCTACTCTAAAACAAAATCTTCAAAAATCTTTTAATTCATATTATAGTACTCATCAATTGTTCTTTAGCTCTGTTCACTGGGCGTTTTTGGTTAATTATCCATTTTCAGGGGCATTGAAGTATTTGTTATTTTTTCTCAAATTTATTTTATCGAACATGTTATTTCTTAAGTTTAAAAAATATTAAGAAATTTAATGTAAATTCATGTTAACTTTATAAATGCCATTCACAACATTTAATGAAATATTTATTTATTATGATTTTTTTAAAGTTGTACTTATGTATGTATGTATTCATTCAAGCTATTAGTTAATTATTTTTCCTACCCTTTTGCAAAAATTATTAAAACTTGAAATTTACTGCTTACAGAAGAAGATGCACTGAAATACTTTCATAATTACATAAAAATAGTGCCTACACAAAAAGTGTGTACTAACGGACATGATATGAAACTTTATGTGTGAATGGAGATAATGGGTATAATATTAAGTTCAAAACAAGTATTCTTCCATCATCTTTTTTATTTTGTTTATTACAGTGATATTACATTTTATTTAATTACAATCATTTGGAATTTTGTGTAATTTATTATGTTTTTATAATTATCTTTAAAAAAAATTCAATGAAATATTTAATACAATAATCATATTAAAAAAAGAGCCATATTGTTTAAAACCTGATACCCCTAAAACTGGATAGTTAACTAAAAAACAACCAGTGAAGAGAGCAAAGGAAAAATATGTAAGTATCCATATTATTTATTAATAATTCTATCCTATAACAATTAAATGCTGGTAGATAGAATTTCAAAATAATTAATGGTATATATTGGAATTCAGGTCATCAACTCAAAGGGTGTCAAATATATATATTGAATTAAATCTTTCCATGGATTATTATTATAATAAATAGAAATGAGGAGATAACTTTCATCTAAATAAAGAATACTTTTAACCTTTGATGTTTCCAAGAAATTGTCAATTAAGTACTAACTGCCAATCTCTGGGGCTAAACAAGTTTTCTTATTAACTTGTAATAACTCTCTTGCTGGTAATTGATAATTCAACAAAAAGGCTATTTTAGATTAATAAGAAACTTTCTTTAGCCTCAGAGATTGTCAGTTAGTAGTAATTAATAATTTCTTGGAAACATTAAAGTGTAAAGATTATCTCTATTTACATGGATATTATCTCCTTATTTTTATTCTTTAATATATATATTATAGCAGGAACCAGGTTTGAACCCTGTTACAAGTTAAAGGGATTCAAGATAGTCACACATATATTAAGATGTGGTAAATCAAATGTAAACATTTGATTAAGTGAAAATGACTAAATAAAGTATCTAAAACTGGCTTAATGTGGGGGGGGGGTGCTCATTTGTTTTAATGAAGTATGTATATGTTATTATATAATCAAATGTACAAAAAAGAATCTTCTGGAAAAGCGTATAATGCATTTTTTTAGTTTTAAATTGTGTGTATAATTTTATTTTATTTTAAAATTAAAGATGTAAATGATGTAAAATGAAATAAATGTTATCCATGGAATGCTTTTACCATAGATGTTGTTTAAAATTATTTTTAAAGGTGTCTAACAAAACTTTTTTAAGATAGAAAAAAAACATGCTAAAAGGTTTTCTTTATATAAACAAATATATGACAAAAGAAGCCCGACCTAAGATCAGACAGGATAAGATTTAAAATAACGAACATTGTGAGAAAAATAGAACTTTCTACAAAAAATAAAAGGTATAAATAGAAAAATCAGGAGATCGGAGTTAGTTTTTTTTATGTTCATATTTTTGCTGCCATATATAAATTGATATTGGACATTTTTAATTTATGGTTTTGGAAGAAAATATATAAGCTAACATGAATATGTTGGGGTAAAGTCTTAAATGTGCTGGAATTTTGCCCCACTGCTCCATGAAAAAAACAAAAGGCTGCTACATGATCCTCTATCTGTCCAAAGCAAAAACAAATCCACATCTGCCCATCTGTGTCTCTGCAAGTATCCTGATTCATCATCGTGCCATTGGGAATTTAAAAGCAAAGATTATTCTTTCTGAACAATTTCTGTGGCAATAGTGTTTCCTGGGTAAGCTTACTTTCTTTGTGAATCTGAACAATATAATTTTCCCAAGGATCCAAAGGATAATACATGTTATTCCAAACTTATAACCATGCGCATTTTCAATATTATATTTATAGACTGTAATGTCTTTATATTAAACCATACTAATAATATTAAATTTAAACTATTTAATATTTGTAATAACTAACCAATTTGTCTGTAGAAAATATATATACATGCTATTATATCATTAAATATTTCAGCACTATTATTTATATATTCTTTCTTATTTCATAATTATTTATTTATTTTAAAAACGAATGTATGCTTTTAGTTATTGAATAATTTAGATAATTTGATTCGTACTATTTAAATATAGATGTCTCTGTTAGTCTAAATACTACCCACCCTGAGTGAGCTAACTAGTGGCTGGGCATTCATTAACACGCTATGATTACTCTCCTCAACACTTTCAGTATAATTCTTATGCAAGCATAGGACTGGTGCTTAGAGTTGGAAAAGGCCAATGTTCAGACATATATTGTTAGGGAAAAGTTAATTAATAATTTTGAGAAACTAAGGCTGAGTATCTATTTACATATATATATATCATTATGTCTACTCTTTAATTTTGTTCTTTGGGAAATGAAGTTTTAAAATAACTTGCCTTCAGGTTTGTGGCTACTATAAGTCCATCTCAGTCAATTAAATGTTTTCTTTCATTCATGAATAAATCTTGGCAGTAATAAATATAATAATACAAAGAAAAATATTTAATAGAAATAGCATAAGTCTAATCAAATATAAATCGGAAAAAGGAGGTAACCCATTACAATGGTCTCCCAACTATGGAGAGTGTTACAGGTAGGTAATAATAAGAATCAGAAATATTAATATTAAAGTGTTATATGTTTATGTTTGAAGAAGAAGAAAAAAATTTTTTTTCAACATTTAGAATCAAGAGATATAATAAAGTGGATTATAGGGAGAATAGTCAGAATACAGAAAATTATGACATGTAGCATAGTACTTATTGGGCTGGGAAATTAAGCCTGACACATTTGTTGTTTGAGAAAAAGTGTGAGATATATATAGAAGTAATGTGAGCATGAAATAGTCAGAGTTAGAGAGGAAAAAAGGAGGTAGATGAAACTTGGTTACAAAAGAAAATGGACCAGCAGAAGACAGAAAAGGAAAGAGAAATAAGCATAATGAAGGCTATCATGAGAAAACTAAAAGGTTTAAAACAAAAGATGGAATCAAGATTTTAGGAAATACAAGATAGAATCAAAAAGAGGTTTAGAGCAGAAATTAGGGAGAGAAAAAGAGAATAGTCAAAGGAGGAAGTGAGATAGTAATGGGGAACAAAAACAAAGTGTAGGCAAAACTGAAGATAAATTGGGGAAAAAAGAAATGGAAGTATTAGATGAAAGTCAGGACATGGGCAAGCATAAAAATAGAAAAAGAGTGAGAAGTCATAACAAAGTACCCACCAGCCCAGACTAACATAAATAAATTCTTAATAAAGGTTTGGGTGTTTGCTAGTTAGATGGGAGAAATTCCAGTAGAATATTTATAAAGTTTACAGGAGTATTTCAGCATCAATCCGATGTCTGAAGTAAGAAAAATAGCCATCGTAAGTGAATTAGCAGTGAGAGAAATAGTGACAAAATTTAATGGAAATGATTGTGGCTTAAATTGGAAACCAAAGAATCATAGAAAAGAAGACGATAAAACAGTACCAAAATGGTACAGTGTAAGTAAAGAATGGTGACCATCATTTAGGCTGACCTATGACCAGGGGAAAAGGTTATGTCCACCTATACTAAAAGATGACCATTAATCAAATTATCAAAAAAGGAAAAAGAATGTATATAAAAATTTAATTTTTGAAATTACTTATGATTTAGTGTTTGTTTAGTGTTGTAGTTTAACTGTTATGCTAGATAGATTGTAGCTGTGGAGAGGAGTGATCTCTCAATTTTGACAATGGATGCTGGGGTTTTGACTGCTAGATTGGGTGTGTGGTGTGTTATGTATAGTAATTCTTGATTCCGGATGTGATTTTGACCCAAGGTGAGAACCTATATAATCTATAATGCAGATGATGAAAATATGCTGTTGACCTAAAGCCTGAAAGACTCCAAGGAAAGCATGGCATTCAGATATTGCCCCACCCATAGGACTCCAGAAGTTAGCAGGATCTTGGGCAATATGTATTTAATCCTAAATCTCATAACTAGAGTATGGGTATTGTTCCTGAATTTTCTACACTCATAAGACTCAGAAGCAGCAGAGTGTGGTAAGGATAATTCTTATATTTATATTTATATTTATTATTTTCTTTGGGGTCATGTGGACAATTTTAAACCAGAGAAGAGTTGGAGATATATTGTGTGTAATACATCATGTGCTTGTTGGTGGTGGTCAGACCCATTGTGTATTGTCAGGTCGGTGGGTCATTTTTCTATTTTGGTTTTGGAGCTGCGTGAGGTAGAAGAAGTTAGATAAAGGTTATAGGTTTAATAAATATATTTTGTTTTGAATGAATCTGGAATAAGTGAACCATTTATTTATTAAATTTTAAAATGAAATATTTTATTTAACAATGCCTTATTAGGCTTAGAAGAAAGAGAATCACATATTTGTAAGCCAGTGTTTAAAGAAAGAAAACAAGTGCATTATGTGTTGCCAGAGCTACAGAAATAATTTCAGCAAGAAGAACATAAGACTTTCTTTTGCTTAAAAATGTGTGTTTATTTTACATTACTTTTATAAATATATTCAGGTTGTGTAACATAGAAATTAGTATTGTGACTAAACAACTTAGAGAGGGAAGCATGAGCTGCCCCTTTATTTGGTATCTTTATGATTAAAACAAAATGGATATCACAAATGGTGTGCTGATAACGATAGAGCTAAGATCATGAAATTTACCAAGGTCAAATTGCTGATGAATCCCTATGATTGTGTTTTGCTAGCAAAAAGATACCATTGGAAGTACCATCAAATAATGGAATATCAGCTGAAGTCATAAATATGCAAAAATGTGGTAACAGATGCAAATAAAAATCTTCTTTTAAATTATCACTGTTAGATAAGTTTCACTTGCTTAAAAATGGTTAAAAATCTAATGATAACTTTAATGATAAAGTCTCTTCTTCTTTTTTTTTTCATGTGTCAAAGCATTGGCCGGAAGCAAACCTGTGAACACGAGACAACTGTTTGTAAGGCAGTGTGCTGACTACTCAAACACCAATGCTTGACAAAGTCTCTCTTTTATTAATAACTTTCATTATCATTCTATATTATTTAAACAATATGAGATTAGAACTTTCTTTTAAAAAAAGTAACAATATCAAAAACTTTTATTACTTTGTTTTCTTATATCGTGTGAAAGAGTTTCTTATAAAACAGGCAAAACTCACTATATGTATTGCCACACACAGCAAGCTAGAGTAATCAATGGATGCCAGAAGGCTTGTGCATAAAATCCCCATCTAGTAACTACTCATCCAATATCACCAGACTACTTTCTGGCTTGTGGCCTTCATCAGTGAGGAACCTTGGATCTGAGAGCACTGCACCTAGATCTTAGGATCTAATGCAACCCTGTTTTAACCACAGTTATACACAAGCACATGAAGTGGTGATCATGTGATGTTTATTAGTTTGTCTTTAACCTTTTTATAGGATATTAGATTGCAGCTAGTAAATTAGATTTATGATCTTTATTTTTGCACTTCAATGAGTTAATGTTTCTGTAGTATCTTTAGATTGCCCATATATTTAGCGCATACGTAAAAAAAAACCTTGATTCACAATTTTATTTATTATATGTGGTTGCCCAAATCTATAAGACACTTGCAGGCCAGATAGCCCTGTTCAGTTATATTTTCTATTCTATTCATGTCTACCCAAATCTGCAAGCTATTCAGTGAACAACACTTATTTACCCTACAGTTTAGCAGTTTTTATTAGTTTTCCTTTACATTTTGGTGATTCCAACAAGGAAATATTGCTATTTATAAAATAATGATGCTTCATTAGCATTGCTCATATGTTTTAGAGAATATTTTCCTTCATTATATATATAATTTTAAGTACTGCTACAGTAAATAATACGTACTTCCACCACAGTATATGACAATACTTTAATAGGAAAATAAAATCATTTGTGTGTATATAAAAGAGATTGTTTATAATAATTACAGCAGAGAGTATGAAACCTAATCAATCCAAATATTTTTTATTGTTTTTATACTGATCAAGTAGATTGATATATTAATTTTAGCAATTCAGTTAATTCTGAGGCTGAATTTTAATACTAATTTCATTTCATTTATCATTTAATTAAAAACTGTTATTTTGAGAGAATATAATATAAAAGGTGTATTTGATTTTTTTAATGCTGGATAAAATATTTTAATAGTTATCTATATACATTTTGGCTTAAAACTAAAATATGCTCCCACTATTCACTTATAAATAATAATGTTACAATGCATTTCCATGTTTTTTTGGCATTTGGGGGGGGGGGGGTTTATAGTCCTGAGATATAGTCATCATTTTAATTTTGTAATAAACATTAAACATACATCGTGAATATATATAATGATAACATAATTGCTTTCATGCTTTCTGCTGTAAGTATTGTCAACAAACTCTTTTATATATAATGAAAAACAATAGGAAAATGATTTCGTTTTTCAAGAACAATATTGTCATGTATTGATAAGAGTGTGTGTTATTTGCTATAGCATTTGAAAACTACTGTGTTCAATGTCGTATATATTCATGTTGTCAATTATTTTATTAATTATAGATTATTTAATCTTTATTACAAAGTTAAAAATTTAAAAAAAAGGAAGAAATTTCTTTACTTTGTTAAAAAAAATCAACCAATAAAAAATAATTAAAGTGATTAAATTTCACACTCTCTGACATAAGTATTGTAGACAATCTCCTTTAACTACAAAGAGAACCAATTGAAACATAATTTAATTTTCCTATTACAGTATTGTCATGTACTATATATATATATATATTGCTTATAACAATTCTTTCATATACACTTCAATGCAAACAAATTTTCTTAAAACATTTTTTATTTTCCTTACAATTTCGATTGTCCTAAACTGTAAGGAAAATAAAGAAGGTTTTAAGAAAATTTGTTTGCATTGATGTGTATATGAAAGAACTGTTATAAGCAATATATATATATGAATATATGAAGATATGCAAAGAAAGTGAAAAAGAAGAATAAGAGAATATTGTCACCTACTCAGGTGGACGTGTGTACTATTTGCTATAGCAGCATTTAAAACAATTCTGTTTAATATTTTATATATATTCACATTGTAAATTACTTTATTATGCAAATACGCATATTTTGATTTATCCATGTTTATGTATGCTTGTAATTAATAGTAGAATTATTCAGATGTTTGGTTGAATCACACCTGTTATAATGTAGATAAAAATGTTCATTTAAGGATGTTTCAGAAATACTTGTAATTCAAATGTATAAGATTAAGCAGGAGACTATTCTTGTGATCAAAGGCAGTAAATATAAGGCCCTAAAAAACTTCTGGTACTCTTATGGTTTTGCATGATGTTCAAAACTGTTTACCTATAATTTAGTAATACAATAGTTTTTTTTTCTAAATTGAATTTTGAAGGATGTAAAAAATAAGGTTCAATATGTTCCATAAAATTTCAAATTGATCATTAAAACATTAAAAGAAAAAGGAATATATATGCAAAAATCATAATATAATTCTGTGAGTAAATAAAGATTTGCAAATATAAGATAACGTTAAAGTATCATTTTTTATTTACACTGTTGAGATTTTTAATTATTAAACATATGGCAAATTCTTTATGATATATATTAAAACATGATTAAATATGTGTGACAAAATTGATTTATCAAATCACACACAAACTTTATCAAATCACACACAAACGTAAATGAATAAATAGTTAATCATCTATATCGATGCATAGAAAAACCAACAATTCACTCATCACTATACAGTATTTTATCCCTGGAAATATGACATCACTAATAATATTAATGTATTTCAATGATTGTTCTGATAAGTCTGTCTCTCAATTTGTTATACTTAAAAAAGAATTTTAATTTCACTAAATTTTAAAAAAAAAACAATGTTGAACGTATTAATAGAATGGGAAGAGAAAATGATTTTCTGCTTTAAAAGTATACCTGTGTTTTGTTTTCCTCCATATTAGATGGAACAAATCTGCAATAAATTTTATAAAAATTTTGATTTCTAAGAGGTTTATTATATATCTAAATAATTTTAATAATATTATTTTCACAGAATTCAATATATTTACACACAGCTGATATACCGTTTGCCTGATATCATTGACTGTTGGACAATTATTGAAGCAAAAGACTTTAGGTGCCCTTCTGTATCTAACACTTCCAGATGTACTATGGCAGTTAGCTTCATGTCCAGGAACAGTGACACTTCCAAGTGTATTGTGACATCTTGCCTCATATCAGGTTTATTAATTAGCAGCATCCAGTTCAATCATGAATGTGTTTCACTGCTTTTGCAATCAAATACAGGGCAACCAGTATAATGACCATTATTATATATTGAATTATATATTTCCATGGATACTTATTTAATAAAGAATAGAAATGAGATAATATCCAGGTAAATAAAAATAACTTTTAACCTTTGATATTATCAAGAAATACATTTCACTGTATTCATTAGCAATCAGTAATTATATCTGATTTTCTTATTTGATCATTTAATATTTATTTTATTGTATAATCACTTAATGACTTAAAGGTTCATTTTCAATGTTAAACTATTTGTCACTTATAAATAGAATTATTTTTAAGTGAAAAAATAGTTTATAATATTTCAACAATACTTACATGTGATACCTTTCTCCAGATCCTCATAGTAGCCGTAATAGCAAATTTGTTGCAAAAGCATAGGATGAAATTTCTCAAAGGCCTTGGCATCTTTTAATCTTGAATAAATAATATCTAAATCTTCACCAGTTCTATCAGCAGGTCTGTAAAAAAGCAATAAAACAATATTTTAATTACATATTTAATTAAAGATAAAACAAACATAAATTAGAAATACTTAAAATGTTTAATATCTTGAAATAAATAATAAAGTTTATAAACATATATATATAATACTAAAATTTGGTTACTTTTAAATTGTTAATCATAGAATAAAATTTTGGACTAGGACAGTTGATGAGAAAATGATAACCTTTAAAATCATATGAGTCTAAATTTCGGTTTCAATGTTTGAATAGTCAATAAAAATGGAAAATATAATTTCTATTATTTTATATTTAAGTCTATAGATGGCATTATATTATATTTTTATGCTTTATGATTTATAGTGGAGTATGTGTACTGAGCTGTGTAATGTTTTCCCTCAGAATCAGTTAAAATAATTAAGCATTGGATTATTATAATAAATACTCTATTATCTAGTTGTTTTATCCGTCTTTGATCATCACTTAACCCAATTTATTCTATCATTTTATTATTTAGTGCCAAGACAGAAACCTTAAACTTAAAGTTGGATAAACAAAATAAACTGCAAAATAAAAATATTCATCTTCACAATTTTTTTAAACAACTGCCATAAAAATATTATAGTTTATATCAGACAAATCTGAATCAACAATAATCTTAGCTAGCATAGTGGTACAGCAATAGATTAGGAGAGCTGCGCATTAATCTCAATCTGTTGCTTCTGAGATTCAAACATCACATAGCTTTCCTACTGCTTCAGGACTTGGGTCATCACATGACTTTCCAATTAATCATTTTTCAAAATATGATTGCTTTATTCTCTTGTCACTTTTACGTCATCAATTTTGATGAAAAGCATAACTTTTCTGCAGGATTACAACTACTGATGTGTAAAATATATTTTTTTCTGATAGAATCATCTATGTGCGAATATTTTGTATATAGTTTACAGATACTATAAAAATACTTTTAAAAATGCAATCAAAAGCACATACTTTAAATAACTTTGACAGGGAAATTTAATTAACTTACATACCTGGAAATTTATATATTTAATTGAATCATTCTTAACAAAGATGGAATCAATTTTCCTACATATTAAGGTTTATTTAATTAAATTTGCTTACTGCATGTCAAGTTTTGTTCTTATTCCTAAGTGAATTGTCAGTTCTAATTTAAAAAGTTTCATATTAATACAATAGAAAAAAATGTTACTACAATATTCAAAATTTATGTACTATTTGTTAATATATAAAAGCATTCGTTTTAAAATAAAAAAAACATTAAAAACAAGATGTATATGTGATGCGGTAAGATTATGTGTTGCATGTAATGACATCATAAGATTCTGCACACAGGTTCTATGCCCAGAAACTTTGTTTATAATGGTAAAACATTTTCTCTTTGCAAACCCACATAAAGCACAATAAATTTATTTATTTTTTTAGTCCTTATTGCCCAATTACTTTTTTTAACCATGATTCATTTCCTTTCTATTCCACTTTAATAAAAGTCATTTCAATATATTTTTCTTTCACCGGCTCAATGACACATTAAGCTGCTAAAACTGTAATATGTGAGCTACATTCATGTGATAGTTGTCATGTGATATTTTTTTAACTGTTTAATTATAACAAAATGAAATCATAAAAATCTCTTTCACTCCCTTTGCATGTACATTTCTCCCACTCTCCATGCAATTTATTCTGATTCTCATTAAATATCCTATTCTCCAAAATGTTAAGTGCCCAATACTTTCTCTCCTACCTCTACAATCCAAATCCTTATTACATTTTTGTCTTCTTTTTTCCTGGAATCTATAACTCCTGCTCTTGTTCAAAATAACAAGAAACTTTCTCTAATATGATCACATCCTTTTATAATAATTTCTAATTTTATATAATTCCAAACTGATTTTTCATAATTCTTATTACCTTTTTTATCAATATTTGTGCTTATGTGCTATACTCAAAAAACTTATTATATTATATTGAGGCTTAGCGTTTTTGATGGCAACGTATATCCTCATATAAATAGCATACTTATTTAGCCTCTTTTTCAATTCTTCATGATTATGCACTTGTAATATATGCTCTATACATGAATCTATTTATCCATGTAATACAATTAAAACTATTTTTTCTAATCTATTTTTTTTCATAAATAACTATCTAAATATTTTTAATTTACTTTTTTGATTTTCCTTTTTAAAAAATAAGTCAATCCCATTTCATTGAATAGTCTCATTGTGTTCACTATTAATATCTATCTAGTTCTTTTTCTATTCTTTTTAAAATTTTGACTTCCTTGATCAATACAAAGTGCATCATGACAAATGGTCAAGGCATCATTTTTTCTTTGCAAATAATTTTATACATCTTATATTTATTATAAGAAAAGTATTTCAAATCAATCCCATTCAGTGTATTGCCTTTGTGGGGGGGGGGGGGATTCTCAACTATCTATATAATGCTTTTTTCCATTTGATTATTAGTTTTTTTAAAATTAGCATCACTAATATATATATCTGAACGTAAATCTATGAGCATGTTAAAGCTTTGCCCTACACGATTTCGTGCAGTGATTGAGTGATGGATTCTAAAGCTCAAAGTGTATGAAACATGGCTTAGTCTGTCACATCTTGTGTTCAAACTTCAATAAAACTACTACGATTAATTATATATAAGAATAAGTTAAAAGTTTAGAAAATTAACTTTTAGATACGATCTGTATATGTTACTGTTGAACAATAACATGACCACAAACTGACATTTATATTTGGCTGATTGGAAAACTTTTTCAAATAGCTGAAGATTTTTAGGCAAAATTAGGATATTTTTGAATAGCTGAATTTAATCAATAAATGGATAGTTAAGTATTCTTAGATTCAGTGTAAGGATTTTGTATATACCACAAAGCAAAAATATACAGTCTTTATATATAATAATGAAATTATTATGCAACTTTAAACATTGAATATAAATTATTATATTTTATTTTATTATTAGGAGATCAGTTTAAATACATGTAGTTTCATGTCTCTGAAAATTATTAATAATAGTCATATAATTTGCTTTTTTGTGTGATAGATTACGTGATATTCAGGCATCAAAGTAATAGACATGTCATAATGGTTTCATTCAATCGAATAAAAAAAAGATTTTTTGCTATTATTCTGAACTTTATATCTCCCATAATTTATTACTAGTGATACTTCAGTGACTACCATAATTTATTAAAAGATTTTTTTTTTGTCTGAATAACTTTAAATCGTTGTGTCATTTTGTTTATCTCCTACTAATATTGTTATCTTCTAGGAGAGATAAACTGGCAGCCTGTATGAGCCCCATAACATATATTTTTGTGGCCCATAAAAATAAGAAGAAACATGTTCATTATAAGCATTTGAGAATTACTTAACAAAAAAGTAAGGAAACATACACAATAGCTCTTTCAGACACAGTATGCAGATCCCACATGAAGATCAATCAAATTGAATAAGTTTAGAGACATGCTCAGCTGCACTGTAGTCTATTCAAAACATGAAAAACTATTAAAGAGCCATATTTGCAAAAAAACAAGATGTTATTCTTCTGACATTTCTAACTTCAGTATTTTATTTATCACTTGCATGTCCATGGTCATAACTCAAACAATCACACAACAGATCATAAGATAATTGGGAGAGAATGCATAGCAATGGAGAATGATGAATATTGGAGTCAGTTCTCATTTGAGCATGTAGCATAAGATTTTTTGTCTCTTGTACTTCTAAGCTAAGCATTCAATTTTTTTTCTGTATCTTCTCTTTCCTCAGTATTAATCATCATTACTTTTGATTTTTCTTCCCTAAATTTAATCCCCATCTCTTTACCCACCCTTGCATATGTTCTCAGCATAACTTCCATATATTCCTTTATTTCTGTACACAAAAAGACATCATCTGAAAATAAAAGACCCAAAAATGTATATACTCCCTTGCCACCTCTCAAATACAACAAAAACAAAATAAATGACCTAGGGCATCCTTGCCATAATCCCATCCCATTTTTATGTTTAACTGATTCTATACTCCCTAATTGATATTTATAGTAATTATTTTCATACAATCTCTTAATAAGATTCACTAAAGCTCCATCCATTCCCAATTTTACCCATAATCTATTTCTATTTACTCTATCATATTCCTTCTCTTTATCTATAAAAACTATATATAACTGTCTATCTGTACTTCTATTCATATCTATAAGTTGTGTAACTACAAATAAACTATCTCCTATACCCCTATCCAATCAATAATCTCCTTGCATTTCTTCCACTATATTATTTTCTTCCATCCATTTTGCGACCCTTCCAGCCCCCATACATGCAAAAACTTTATATAACACTGATGTTACCACTATTGGTCTATAGGAGTCCTACTCTTGTATTACTCCAACTATCCAAAAAAATCTTTCTTGTGTACCATCTAATTAAAACATGATAATAGGTTTAATTTTGCCCTATGTCATAAATTTATTACCATCTCTGCTGCCCATCCATCTAAACATCTTGCCTTTCCAATTTTCAATTTCTTTCCTGTCTCATTCAGTTCATTTTCTGTAAACCTAAAAGTTCTATTATTATATACTTTTATGTTTGTTATCACTCTATCTTTCACATCTAGCATATTTTCTATATGCATTACATACTTATTTAAGATTGTCTATAATTATTCTCTAGAGCTACTCTCTATCATCTAGTAACACAATATTCCTCTCCCCTACATTCCTTGTTTTAATATATTTCCAAATTTTTTTTACTCCTATCTCTTACACTTTTATTTATATCCTCTAATATTTTACTATTTAATTTCGCTCACTCTCCATAATTATCTATTTGGCCAACTTCTTTTTTTAAATATTTTCCCATTTAACATTAACATTTTTTTCATTTTCCTTGTTCTTAATAGACACTTGTATTCTCTGCATGTTTTGCCTCTCTCTTTTATACTTTTACTAAAATTACTTTTCTTCTTCTTCTCAATATTCTCACTTAAAACCCTATTTGCCAATTTTTCTACTTCACCACCCCAATTCTTCCATGGTTTCTTCAACTTTTATTTTATATTCTTCTAACTTATTCTTATCATTCATTCTTCATCCATATCTTTCACAATCCTTTCTACTTTTATTACTGTTTCCCATCATATTACTAACCATTTCTTATCATAAAGAAAGTATGATCACTATTACATACTCTCTTCATTATCAAACACTTTAATTTTCCATATTTTATTCATTCCCTCTTTCTCAACTAATACATAATCTACTGTGTGAAATATATTAATTTCTAGACCATGTGTATTGTCCCTCATAAATATTTGACTAATTTTCAATGCTCAAATTCATTCTCTGACAAAAATTATTCAAAAAATGTCCATTCTTGTTATCTGCATCATCAATTTCTTCAATATGCCCATCCATATCCCTTATAACCATTATTCTCTTCCCCTTTTTTAAAACTCTGTATATCCTTAACCAAACATTCATATATGCTATTGTTCCACTTCATTCTAGTTGACTATCTCCCGCAGCAACCTTATCTCAACCACAAATGTTCTTGATATTTAACAGTATTTAAATTTTTTTTTTGCCATAACTCCTATACCATTAACCCTTTTTTCTTTTCTGTTTATACCCCACCATACCAAGTCCTCCAATATAAGTTCTTTTTCTTATCTTAAATTGCTTCCACTACTGCTAATACCTCAAGCTCTTCATTTTTAATTGCTTTGTTTAATTCCAGCCATTATTCTGATCTCTTACCACCTTGCATATTCAAATATCCAATTCTATCTATTTCTTCTTTCCTAACTACTTTTTTATAAATTCTTTTGACTATTTCTTCTCCCTTACATTTATAAATAACTTGCTTACCATTAATTTTACAGATCCATTCCCTCTCCACATCTAAATTTATATCCAAATCAGTTATCCTTTGTTTATTTCTTATACTCTGTCCATTCTTCTTTCTGATAGCACTGCAACTTAACCCCCCCCCCTCAATAAGTTTCCTGAACTACATTTTTATAAATCAAATTCCCTAAAACTTCACTTCTTTGTTTTGTTAAGTGCAATCCATCTTTACTATACAACTCCCTCTTACTAATAAAAGAAACCCACACATCCACAAACATAACATCATTTGTTATATATAGAGCTCACAAATAATCTTTTAATAAGCTTTGCAGAATATCCCCAAACCCAGACCAATTATCATTTCTCTCACACAATGTTTTTAATCTCTCATTTATAGAACATGCCCTATATAACATCTACCTATTGTCAAATCTTGGTAATAATTCAACTATGCCTACTCTTCCTTTAATCTTACTCAAATTACTAATCAATTCTATATACTTATCCATTATTCTCTTTGAAAGATCTGACAAATTATTTGACCCTACCATAATATACACATCTCTACTCCCTTGTTTCTTTAATCCAAAAACATAACACCATTTCTCTCACACATTTTTTTAATCTCTCCTTTAAAGAACATGCCCTATCTAACAAATACCTCTTGTCAAATCTTAGTAATAATCCAACTATCCCTACTCATCATTTAGTCTTACTCAAATTCTGAATCAATTTTACATACTCATCCATTACTCTCTCTGATGGTTCTGATAAATTATTAGTCCCTACCATAACATACACATCTCTACTACCTACCTTGCTTTTTTACTTTATCTGTAACATCCCTAATTATATCTCCAGGCAGACATATTCTTACATACCTGTTTCTATTTTCCTTTGCAATTATATCTCCACATTATCTAATTAGAGAATCTCTTATCAATACTGTCTCATAGTTTACTTTCCCCACTTCATCCATAAATTCTCTTCTGCCTTCTGGACTTCCTTATCTACTTCTTTATCATTACTATTTAATAATTCTTTTAACTCCTCATACTTCATCTCTAATAATTTTAATTTTGCTTCTACCACCTTTACCTCTTCCTCTATCTTATTTATTCTTTGGCTAACCATCTCCATTGCACTACTTATTTTTCCATTCATATTTCTTGTTACTCTACTAACAACATACTCTAATCTATCTCCCTGCATTTTTATCCATTTATCCTGACTGTCACTTTAAATTATCTACACTTAGAAACCACTTTTTCACTTCTTTCATCACTTTTATGCACTGTCTACATAACTATAAACCTGTTATATCCTTCCTAGTCTTACTTAAGTATTTCAAATGATAAACTTCATCACAAACAGTACACTCTACCACAGCATACCTCATTTCTCTCTATCCATTACATATGTATTGTGGAATACAAATACAATCCATATTCCTTATTTTTCAAATCCTCTACTCTATATTTAATTCTATGCTCTCTCTCTCCTACTCTTCAAACTTTTTTATACAAAAGATAAAAACTTTACTTTCTTTCTATGGTGATTGACAAACACATGTTCTCCAACCTAAGCCCTCAAAACTTTATCTTTTTTCTTAAATTAAAAAAATTCTTTAGTAACAAAATTACTAAAAACCAACTAATCTTACATATAACTTAGTTATAATGCCTCCTTACAGTAACACTACCACACAAAAAAAGATTTTTTTTTTACTTCTATACTTAAAATGGTGAAATGAATCACTTGCATGACTTAATCAAATTCTTCATGATCTTTCCAAATTCAATTAAAACTATCTCTCTTGTCCCCAGTTTTCTCTACACTTCCACACAACATGCACACAATTTTAGTACTAATCAATTTCTTGAAAATAATCGCTAAAAAAATGAATAAACTTTAACTTATCTTGCAGAGCAAAATAGCCACATAAGGACAGCAAATCAATCAGCATTTTTTTTTCTTTTGAAATCAAAGAAGTGCCTTTTTTTTTTTTTTTTACAAATGGAACTTATTGATTTGCAAAATGACTCAAATTTAAAAAAAAAAGTTTGAATTCCAAAAATATATTTCTATTTAAGACAAAACTACTCTAAGATTAAGATGTTTGCTGCACAAATTTTGTGCTATTTCAAATACATATACAAATAATTATTTTCATGCATGAGACTTAAAACAGCTCACAGATCAAGAGTAAATAATGTAAATCTTTCTGCTGTTATTAAGATTGTATGTTTCAATAATCATTTCTAAATCTTGAGAAATTAGCTGGAGCCAAACAATGGCAAGTTTCTGGCAAAAAAGTATAATAAACGAGTATTTATTAAAATTTGGCAATAAATATTACACTTTTCCTTTTGCACATTTCCTTTTAGTTATTTATTAGCTATATTTTTTTAACTTAATTATAATTTTTTCAATAGTATAAGAAAAGAAATTGATTTTAAAGTTGCTATTAATTAATTATTTATTTAAATATTAAAAAACTGTCAAGCACAAAAAGCAGAATGAGTAATATACAAATACATAGCACATGGCCTGTGTAAACTTTACCTATTAGAACAATGACCAATAATTGAAATGAGTTTGACATCCCAGCTTTATTTCATCTAATTAGAAGTGATATCTATTTTCCAACTCCATAATCAATTCTATATAAGTTTAAACCATTTTTCAAAATTAGCTTCTGATTAATTGGTATTATTCTGACTTAAAGCAATGATTAATAATTTACTTATATAATAAGCCTGTATTTCAGTTATGTATTAAATGGATCATGTCCTGTACATGAGGGGTCAGATTAACTTTAGTTCAACATGGGTGTGATGAGAATCTCGGCCTCTGGGTAGCCTTTGAGCATTCCATCACCGGATTTTCAATTGGATGGACAGTTGAAGAGTTGGAGTGTGTAGTGGATTGAAGCATGTCCATTAAAGTATGAAGATTGGCTATCTTAATATATATCTGAGCACCTATTGTATATATGTGTAGAGATGGTAATCTGGACCAACTGATGATTGCTGGATTAGCATGAAATATGTATATTGGTGATTATTTATCTTTTTGGCATTTACGTGTTCAAGTGTATCAGTGTTATGAGATAGAGAGAAGAATGGTGGGTTATGTGAAAGTCTGTGCTCATATACCTTACATATATATATGTAATTATATAACTGAATATTCGTAAATACAGTAACTAAATAATTAAAAAAAATTTATCCACCTAGGAGCACTTTCGATTATCCCAGTAATCTGCATCAACTAAAGCTTTGAAATGCTAACTTTCCCACAATTCTGTGATCTTAACGTTTGCTGCTTGCCTGTTAATTATGTCATGTTTATATTTGTATATTAGCATAGCCTCCTTTATTTTTCTTTTATTGTTATTTTTTTCAATTTGTAATATTTTTGCACTGTTAAAATTGAAGTCAAAACTATAAATACATGATTTATTATGGTTGTAAAAAACAGATGCTGAAATATTATTATCTACTATGCAATTTTGTTTCAATTTCTGAACACGTTTTAATAATAGCAAGTGTTTTTTAGTTCTTTTTTCCAACGTACATCTAGATTCATCTATACTGAACATGTTTTAATAATAGCAAGTGTTTTTTAGTTCTTTTTTCCAATGTACATCTAGATTCACCATAGGTGAATCTAGATGTACGTTGGAAAAAAGAACTAAAAAACACTTGCTATTATAGGTGAATCTAGATGTACGTTGGAAAAAAGAACTAAAAAACACTTGCTATTATTAAAACGTGTTCAGAAATTGAAACAAAATTGCATATAGATAATAATATTTCAGCATCTGTTTTTTACGACCATAATAAATCATGTATTTATAGTTTTGACTTCAATTTTAACAGTGCAAAAATATTGCAAATTGAAAAAAATAACAATAAAAGAAAAATAAAGGAGGCTATGCTAATATACAAATATAAACATGACTTAATTAACAGGCAAGCAGCAAACGTTAAGATCATGGAATTGTGGGAAAGTTAGCATTTCAAAGCTTTAGTTGATGCAAATTACTGGAATCGAAAGCGCTCCTAGGTGGATAAAATTTTTTTAATTATTTAATTACTGTATTTACAAATATTCAGTTATATAATTACGTATATTGCTTTAAAAATATAGACATCGAATCATAATATTATATATATATATTGAAACAGATATACTGCTCCATGTATACATATTCAAATGATCCCCCCCCCCCATTTAAATAAGACTAGCATGATTTGATCAAATTAAAAAAGAAATAAAGTTTAGTTTATGACATTACAATAAAATCATTATTTTCTATAATTGAGAAAAGAAAATAATAAAGATAAATCATTATTGATTTTATAGATTTAAATTACAATATAATTTAAATATATCACTCGTATTTATTTAAAGCTGGCATTTATTAAAAATATTACATTTTCAATTTTTGGAATGATGTTGTCAGATAAAATGTGATAATAGCTTAAGGCAGTCTTAATAAATTGGAATTCGAAAACACATAGCCAGATAATTAAAAAAATGGTCTTCTACCGCCAAAAAGAATAGCCAGTGAGCTGGGGGAAATGGCACGAATGTGGATGAAAACATACCACCAACACCAATTGAAGCAGGTGTCAGGTAAAGACAATCCATTCTGATAAGCAGAAAGTATAAATAGGTTGAAAAATTTGGATTATGAGACAGAGAGAATAGTTTTTATTATTATCAGTTAAGTAGTTTTTCTTTTTTAGAAGTCATATTGGATAAAACAAGCAGAGAAAGTACAAAATATTTGAAAAATTCGGATTATCAGAGAGTGTTTATATTTATCAGTTTTACTAAGTAAAGCAAGACAGAAAAATCATAACTTAACCATGAAGAAACAATTCAACATGGGCGGTTGACCTGCTTTTTTCTCTTCATCCACAATCATGAAGTAAGCTCCAGCCTGTCTACTGTGCCATTCATTAAGTCCCCATTGGTATTGAAAGAGAACAACAAGTAATAAGGTAAGAATGAAAAAATAGTAGCAATTCAATTATTAATGCTATGATAAAAATTTTAATAAAAGAAAAAATTAATGGAGAAATACGAAAAACGTTAATTGTGTTCTATATTTCAAATTATAAATGAAACTGCTAATGAATTTATGTATAAAAATATACGTTTGCAGCAGACCAAGTAAATATTTATGTTAGAATAATTAAATGCTGTGTAAATCATAAATGCTTAACTGCATATTACTTCTATCTATATAAAATAATAAAGTTTATGTGTAGGAATATGCATCTATATTTCAAATTATAAATGCTCCACCAACATGGAAATGCTGCACACCAACTTATCTGACTATGTTAACTAAAAAAATAAATATCTGAGCTATGTATCAGAACAAGTAAAGTGGGATTATAAATGAAACTGCTGGTGAACTTATGTATAAAAATATACATATACCTGTAGCAGACCAAATAAATATTCATGCTAGAATAATTAAATGTAAATAACAAATGCTTAACTGCATACTACTTATATTTAAATAAAATAATAAAGTTTATGTGTATGGACATACATTTAGGTTTGACTAAATTATAAATGCTCCACAAACCTAAAATGACCGAGTTTACGTGTTTACCTACCTGTAACAATTCTCAAAATAATGAAATGTGGTATAAATCATACCTGCTTAACTGCATACACTTTGTTGGAAGGACTTGAAAATGAACTATTGTTAAATTAAACTGCTTCCAAACTTCTTCTCCTAAGTAAATTGAAAATAAATTCTCACATGGATATGCATGGACTTGAAAATGAACTATTGTTAAATTAAACTGCTTCTAAACATCATCTCTTAAGTGGAACTCTGAATTAAATATTATCAGTTGTTAAATAAAATTGTTGTTACCTAAAACTAAGTTGTTCAATTCTATATTTTTTTTTCTTGCATCACTCATCATTTGGTGCACTTGTACATGAGAACCTCATGCCTCCTGAGATATGTCTGGCATAACTAGACCTAGGTAAGTCAGGTTGTAGTGAGGTGGAACTCTAGTGGCGCCATTTGGAAAACCAAACAGAAATGTCTAGATGCTTCCAGTCTCTATGGTGCTACATCCTCTGATGAGCAGGAAATATTGTTGTAGGGGGGGGGGTAACATCTACATTGGGGAATGCCAATTGATAGTTCCTTCCTGCAACATGCTCATCAGGAAATTGTTACAACTGAGATAATAAAAGGGTTGTACAGGTCCAGTTACAATATATATATTTCAGTTATTATATAATCAATTATTATCAAAACATGTCTGGTTAAAGATATTTGAATTTAATCTAATTTATTTATATCATAATTTCTCTTATTCACAAAACATGATATAACTGGCTTATATTCATTAGCCAAGATTTCATAATTTTTATTAAAATTTAAATGTGACCTTCTGTGTATAATGTTACACTTTTAAATCCAGGTAATAGTCAGAAAATTTTCTACATGAATTAAGATAGTCATAGTAAAGATCTTGTACACAACTGAAGAAAGGATAGATCTGTAATTTCTGATATCTCCTTTTTCAACTCTTTGAAATATTAATACCATTATTGCATTCTTTCAATCATCTGATATATATATAAATCAATTATTCAACCTTTTAGATCCTTCCCAGATTTAATTGCATATGTCTTTATTTTAAATACTGGAAATTTAAAAAATATATATTGTAATTGTAGAGATTATTCTTTTTTCTTCATTATTACTATATAATTCCTTATTAAAGTCTTCTACATATTTCATTATGTTGTCTCTTTTTTAGATAATTGTGGTCCCTCTTTGTTTTTGCTAAAACAACACTGCTCCTTATATCTATATATTGTTTTATACTTTTTACACTTCCATTTTTTACTTTGGCTCTCGTTTTTCTATTTCACTATTGTATTTTTATGTCATCATTAATTTTTTTAATAATTTTTTATAAAAGAATTCCTAATGTTCAGTTTTTCAAAATAAATCATTTTAAAATGATTTTATAATAGCTTTTTTTTTTTCAGCAATATATTGTCTTATCTCAGCTGAAATTTTAATAGAGGATTTTGCTATTTTTGTGCCAACTATCTGATCTATGATTTTTATTAAACATTAGCTTTTTTTTTTACTGATATTCATTTGAATATGAGCTATTTTTGAAATCTATTAATAGTATTTTAAATATTATAGCTTAAATTTATTGGAATTTTACTAGTTTTGCATTAACACATAATCTCAAAATCCAATAATATTTATTAATTATATGAATCTGTTTAAATGCACTACAGTATTGAAATACATATTTAATTTTATTTTAATCAAAACATAATCCTCCTTTGTTATGTTTTTATTTCTGATTTATTTCGACTACAGATTTTTTTCATACAAAGAACTCATAAAATACAGGGGTTTTTGTACAAATTGTCCAAGTCTGTGCTCTCTCTTATCTCTATATCAATAATAAAATTTATCAATAGCACTTTTGTCTTTCAATTGTTTTCCAAATCCAACTTTAAAATCTTCCATTCTATACATCTAAATAAAAATCTTTACCTTTTCCATCATAATGAAAATTTATTGAGGTATTTTTAATTTAGTTGTGTGATATATCATCAACATTAACAATGTTGTTCTTTCGTCATTTATTTACAATAAATCCCCTTTAGATATGCTTCTACTATTCATGACTTTGTACTAAAGTACATTAAACCTTTTCAAACTTTTTTTTTTTCAACTTTTCTTCTACATTTACAAAATTGAACGATATACTATTTAATATTAAACAGTTTTCCTTTCATTTTATATAGTCTTTCTTTACTTGAAAATATCCTAGAGTTGTAAATAAAAAAAATCATCACTAACAACCTAAGTTAGTAATCTAATGAATCTTAGCTTCTTCCATCTTCATTTGCCAACTGTTTGCTTCAATTTCTTAATTAGCAGTTTTCAAGAAATATGATTGTAAATACAAATATAATCAACATTTATATGTGCATATCTTTAAATAAAAACAATTATTGTCTCAATTAAGAACTGTCAGGCATCTAGAAAAATACACCATGCTGATTTTTTGGTCTTAAATTAATTGTTAAAAATCAACAAAAATGTATGGAATTTGCCTGTAGCTCTGCTTTTAATAAGATTTATTTTATTTTTTAAACTCAAATAATAAGTGTATTCTGTTGCACTAGTATCCATTACTTATCATAATTTAGATAAAAAATATCGAATTAAAATATAGGTGTCTGATATATAATACATATTGAATTTAAACGGCAAAAGTCATTTATGCAAGTTTTTAATATTATTCCAAGCGTTAGTGGCCGAGTGGTCAGCATAGCTGCTTTACAAGCAGTTATCCCGGGTTTGCGGGTTCGCTTCCCGGCCAATGCTTTGACACACGGAAGGAATCCTTAGAGAAGAAAGACATATTTTCCCCATCAATTCCTTACATCCACATATGCATATAAATATACTCACAGTATTTTTTATTTGTATATATTTTTAACTTACTGGATGTGATGGTATAGAATTTATTAAGATAAAAAGCACGTAAAGTTAGTGAATAGTAAATAATTCTTCACAAAGTAAATATTTTAGCTTTCTTAGGAGCGACAGATCTCATTCACTTATTTAAATAATTCTTTTAAAAAATGTAATAATGATTACTTTTATTACAGTTATGTAATTATGAATAAAATACAAAGGAGAGTTATAATTAGTCAGTGATGAAATCTTTATAGAAAAAATTAAAAGAAATCCTAATAAACAAATTAAAGAATCAACATGTATTTATGCTACATGTGCGAATTAGTTTACTTACTATTATTTTTTTATTCTTTGTTTTGTGTCTTTTTTTTTTTTCTAAATTAGAATATTAATCCAAATTTAGAAATGCTTACTTGATCTATAATATTCAAAATTATTATGATTTAGTTTTTAATATGTTAGAATTAATATATATATAAATCCAGATGTTAGTCTTATCTCTCCAAGTGATTTGTTTTTCTCTTAAAAATGGAGGAGAAAATTGCAGATGTTGATATGAATTTAAGTTTAATTCTCAATTTTTCAAACTTATGATAAAACTATTTTTCTCGCCTGTCAACGAAAATGTATTTTAATATGTACTGTGTGCAGTTCTTTAAAAAAAAAAACTATGGAAAAAAAAGTACTACTATGGCAACTCAATACATTTTTGAAGAGAACTAAGCATCAGAATACGTTGTTATGACAACAATTGTACTCCTCATGATCGGTGATAGTTTGACATTTCTTATCACTGCTAAATTCTCAGTATTTAAATTTATACCATAAACTTTATTGAGTGTATACATATATGTGCAAACATAATATAAAAATGTGAATGTAAATATTTATATACCGGTATTTTCAAACTGACATTATCTACACAATCTTTTATTTTTTCAAATGATGTTAATTAATAGCCTATTCGGCTTAAATTTTTAATATAATAAATCACAAGTAAAATATGATCCGCTAATTCATTAAAGAAAGATATGTATTATGAATTACACATAGCAATAATATTGATGTGATGTGATGTGATGTATTATGGCTTCTCCTTAAACGAAGTCAAGAACATCTTAGCAATTATGCCCAGATAAACCTGTTAGCCACTTTATTTTACATTCCCCACTCTAAATTTACCCATAATCCGCTCTATCCCATTTCCACAACATAATCTTTGTCAATTCTATAACCTTTATATCTAAATCCCCCTTATCTTTTCCCAAACCCAGCATAAAAACCAATAATTCATTTTCTGTATAATCACTCTTTTCATATTTATTTTTCCACAACTTCATTATATGTACCCTTTCTGTTTTCAAACATTTACATTCAATTAACAAATGCCTAATATTTTCTATTCCTTCCTTACATAATTTACAAAATAAATCACCCATATTTTTCCATTTACATGTATATTCTTTTGTAGCTAAAGATCCCGCTCAAGCCTTAAACAATTTCATACGTCAGTTAACTAGTGACATCTAGGTATTTCTTTATTAACTGACTTTCAAGGGAAAATAAACCTTATTAAATATATATCTACAAAATGTATAAAATATATTAATACATAATATATATAATATAAATTTATATGTATAACTTTATATGTATATATGCGTGTGTATAGGCTAATAAAACTTGTACTTCTTACATAATCCCCCTCTTCCAAATAAATATTGATTTATTTTTTTTTAAAAAAATGATTTAAAACATTCCTAACATGTAGTTACGGCAAAAACAAAACAATCAAACGTCTCTTCAGTAAAGACAGTATTATACGGAAAGGGTTTCACAAGTTAGAAATAACTCTACTTCCTTGCGAATAATCTGGAAATAGACGTTTTTTCCCCCCTCAAAGCTAATAATTTCCAAGTAAGTTTATGAATTTTTTCAGATAATCAGACATAGCAATCCACCTATCATTTTAATTATTGGTTGGAAAATGAGTATCTAATTATTCTTTTAAAGAGGAATTTTTTAAAAAAAAAAAAAAAACTATAAAACCTCTCCACTAATCAGTAGTTGAGAAGTCTGTCAAATAACGTCTCTTCTTTGTTATTCTTTTGTGGAGAAATGCTATTAAAGCTTATGGCCTAAAGAAAGTTGTTTATTGATTTACCCGTCTTAACTAGGCATGCTATCTAATGTTTGTATTTGTGTATGTGTTTATGCATGTCAACTATTATTAATAGGAGAGAGAGTCTTTGTTCTTGGCTCATTTCAAATTTTAAAAAAATTCTAAACATGGCAAAATTGAAAACTGCTTATCATTGGAATAGTTGCATCAAAAAGTTTATTATTAAAAGAAAAAGAAATTCAATAAATATCTGTACAAAATTAAATGTAATTCATTAATGAAAATGACCTAAAAGAGAGTATTAATAGAAGCAAAAATACATTTCTATTAATTGCTTTTACTTGATTATGAAAAAATTTTGATTTATTGCGTGCTCAAAAACAACAATCAAGAGATTCTCTTCTTTTGCAGTGTTTGTATGAAACTTTATAAATTGTTCTCTTTGAATACATATGCTGATGTAAAATTGGCCACAAGATTTAATAGTCACAGTTTTGCATAGAATTATACGCTTTTTGTTTTTAGATCAAATAAAAGATAAATTGGTTAGATTTTTGGAATGTGTTTCTTTTGTAATTGATAGTCTTAATCAGTAGCAAACTCTACATACAGTAGCGCCATCTAATGCAGGCCTTAATCAATTAATGCAAAAAGGTTTGTGCATAAAATCCCTATCTAGTGCTTACTCATCTAATATTTCCATACTAGTTTCTAGCTTGTGGCTTTCATCAGTAAGGGGCTTTGAATATGAGAGAACTGTCCCTAGATCTTATGATCTAATGCAACCCTTCAGCAGGCACCTTTTACCTATTTAGTTAACTATAAATCTATGAGTCCAAGATGACACAGTAATGTTTTCAATCCAAGCTCATTCACTTGTGTAATCATATAGATCTAAATCCAGTTCAGTAATACCATCATCCTATGGGAAGAATTGATATAAACCACTATAATATTAAATGATCACCATTTACAGTACTTACACAAGCTATTAAAACAATAGCTTGTGCACATGTAGGAAACAGTGATTATCTGATATTCTAGGAATTTATAATCTCTTGCTACGATCATGGATATAAAAGCGATCAGATGCCAAAAGATTACCATCTTTATTTTTTGTTATCATTTGTTTTGAAGATAAATATTTACAATAGAATTGAATAAATACATTGTACAGGATTAAACCTGTGAATATATGTGGGATTCAAACTCAGACTTTCACACGACCCACCACTCTCAGTGCCATCTCATATTGCTGACCCATCTGATCACACACATGTTGAAAAGATAAATAATCGCCAATATACGTATTTCATGCTAAACTAGCATTCATCGGTTGGTCTAGATTACTATCTTCACACATATATACAATCAGTGCTCAGCTTTATATTAAGATAGCCAATCTTCATACTTTAATGGACAGGCTTCAAACTATTCCAACTCACAACTCTTCAGCCTTCCATTTCATTGAAAATCTGATGATGGAATGTTCAAAGCTCTTGTTAGTGCCAAGGTTGTCATCCTACCCATGTTGACATATTAGTCATTCCAACCCCTCATATACAAGAGAATAATCCATTTATACATACATATGCAAGGGATGAGTAAACCTTTTATGCACTATTTATATAAATTAATATATTGTACAGGATTAAACCTGCATTTATTTATGTAATATATGTGGGATCCAAACTCAAACTTTCACACAACCCACCACACACAGTGTCATCTCATATTGCTGACTCACCTGATCACACACATGTTGAAAAGATAAATAATCTCCAATATACGTATGTTATGCTAAACCAGCAATCATCAGTTGGTCTACATTACTATCCTCACACATATATACAATCAGTGCTCAGCTTTATATCAAGATAGCCAATCTTCATACTTTAATGGACAGGCTTCAAATTATTCCAACTCACAACTCTTCAGCCTTCCATTTTATATAAATAGTGTGTAAAAGGTCTGCCCATCCCTCATATATGTATATATAAATGGATTATTCTCCTGTACATGAGGGGTCAGAATGAGTAGGATGACAATCTTGACACTAACAAGGGCTTTGAATGTTCCATCATCAGATTTTCAATGAAATGGAAGGCTGAAGAGTTGTGAGTTGGAATAGTTTGAAGCCTTTCCATTAAAGTATGAAGATTGGCTATCTTAATATAAAGCTGAGGACTGATTGTATATATGTGTGAGGATAGAAATCTAGACCAACTGATGATTGCTGGTTTATCATGAAATACATATATTGGTGATTATTTATCTTTTCACATGTGTGTGATCAGGTTGGTCAGCAATATGAGCTGGCACTGAGAGTAGTGGGTCGTGTGAAAATAGAATTGAATAATAAATAATCTGATTTTTTTTTTAATAATTTAACTTTCTCATGAATAAGTTTCTCTTTATAAATTGTTGCTTGTGCATATGTTTGTTACATTGGTATGGCACATGTAGAAGTGGCCAATAATAAAAGTATCATCATCAACCATTATCAATCCACTGCAGGATGAACGTCTCTCCAAGTTCAATCCATCTTTTCTGATCTTTAGCTTCTCTTCTCCACATCATCCCTGCACACTTTCTTATTTCATCCATCCATCTCACATGTGGTCTCTTTCTGGGTCTTTTACAATTTCATTAAAAGTATATCAGCTTTATTTTTCAATAATCAATTCTTTAAGGATAAATATTAGTATAAAATTGCAATTTTTTTTTGCTTTTATATGTTGCTCACAAATTGAGAATCAATATGCATTGCAAATAAATATGATTTAGCCTGATTTTTTTGTAGTCTTTATGTATGTATATGTCTATTGTGACACAATAGATAACTTAAAAGTTTTCAAATTCAGAATATTAGTACAGTACATAAGTTGTATTAGTTCAATAAACAGATCTCTTACGGTGCAATTGCCCTTTTAAAATAACTATTTAAATAATATAAATTCTGATAATGGAGTCACAATGCTCATGTATAAAAAGGTATGTAAAATAAGATAAAGTTAGGCAAATCATCAAATTTTATTAAATAAAGAGAACTAGGGATAGTAACATTCTGACATCATGGCTTTAAATTGATTAAAATAAAACAATAAAAAAAAAACAGATAAAAATAAATAATGTATAGTATGTGCCCTATACATAAACATATAAGAGACAATGTACATGCATGAATTGTTTCAGTAGTTTGTAAGTTAATTCATATTGTTTATTAAAATCTTAGTCTGAAACAAGGTATATGTGTGTGTGTGGGGGGGGGTTTACTGTTAAAACTATTTCTGATCATTTAAGATTTAATTTCAAAGATAAGAAATAATAATCACAGACAGTATCTATATTTTATTTTATATTTATGCTCACAAAAATGGCTGGATTAAAAATATAACAGTTGAACATGGAGAATTAGTGTCTTACTTATGATTAATAAGTGATTTATTACATAAAACAAAGTTTATTTTGTGTTATTATATATTTCCTTATATATAGTTTAAAGGGTTCATTTACAACATTGGAAACTTCAAGGAAACTTTTAATTATTAATATTAAATGCTAAATGTATAAATGCTCCAAGTATATATTTGTGTAAAAAATATGGTTTAAAAAATCTTTTGTAAACAAAGCAACATGTTATTTTAATTTAATGATGTATAATTCAGCAAACAGCATTAAAGGTTTTATTAATATTAAAATCTTTTATCATTAACATCCTAAAAAGATGTTAAAATTAATATATAATTATGAAAACATGTTGGTCAATAACTTATCAAATAATAGTTTGAAAATAGTTGAAGAACACTGAGTTTAGTCTCAAGTCATTAAACTGAAATTTAGTTGAAACCAGAAGTAAGGGAGAGTCTAGCAGCAACAAACATAGACTATTGGATGATTTTAATATTGAACATTGATCAAACTGACAGAAAAATGAGAGGTTAATCTTGAACCAAAATTATGGAATCCCTCAATGAAACTGCTATGGTCTATAGCATAATTTGTTATAGACTCTTAAATATATGCTGACTATTAATCTCACACTGTGTAGTTCCACAAAGTGAAAGGATATCATGCTGGAAGACCTTATAGAATTAAGCCAATAAACATCACATGATCACCATTTATGTATAGAGAGTTCAGCCCTGAAATAATAAGCTATTACCTATATGACTACCATACAAGCATATTAATCTGAACTACAACAAGTTTGACATGATAAATTGTTTATCTAAAAATTAATTGAGAATTGAACATAATCCTAAGAAAAAAGTTATACCAGGATTACAGTCAATCTTACTGAAATTTCAAAAATATTTTAATCTATTTTGGACATCATTATACAAGAAAGAAACTAAATGTTCAAGATTCGTCATGGAAAAACTTAAAGATATACCTATATATGGTAGTTATGACTATGTATGTGCAGAAATACTAAGTCAACTATTTTATTTAATTTCTGAAAAGTATATAAATCTATGATTATTATAATTAATAAGTTAATTATTTTTCTTTTTTAGCATACTTTATTAAACAGAGAATTTTTTTTTTTCTTTACTACGTTTAAAATTATGTAGGAGGAATGTTATGCATTTCAAAAGATCCTTTCAGAATAAATTCAATGCATTAAAATAAATTAGCGAATATTCAAGAAAGTGTTTAAACTCTATTTTTTTTATTATTATTAATGAAAGAAGATTGTTTTTAATCAATTTGTTTATTCAACTTTGTTTTTTTTATTATGGTAACATGTATTTAAGCCCATGATATGATAATATTAATATTATTTAATTAATAAAATTGATATTGTTATTAAGAATGCCTATTTTTTACCTCCTTCGTTTATATGGGTGTTTCCATCTTATTTGCATGATATATCCTTAATGAAATACAGGCAGTTATATATGTGTGATCATATCATAAACATCTGTGTTCTCTATCCAGCTGGAAACCAGAAGTAATAATCAAGAGAAAGTGCAATATTTTTTATTTAAGGGTTCAAACATAGATTTATAATGATGACTTTTTACTAAGAAATAGCTATCTGTTATATATAGAGTTTGTTCTATTTATGTACAAAGAAGATTGTTTTTACCAGATGACCTTGTAGCTGACTGGGTGATGGTTGATTTACAGTTACATAATGCATATGGAAATATAGCTGTTATCATTAGAAGAATCAACTGCAGTTCAATTACACAATGTTAAAAAAAGATGGTTTTGAAAATCAATTTATTATTCAAGTTTGGTATTGTAATGATCTGGAGTTTGACTTAAATGTATATGCACTACAGGGCGCCATCTAGGCATTTGAACCTAGAAAAATTTATAAAGTAGGCAGATACGTAAGTCAAAAAAAAAAATTTTTTTTTTTTAAATATTTTGGTTCCGGTCATTAGCCCATGTCACTAACTCAGTGGAATAGCAGAGATTAAATAATATAATCTAAGAGTATATAAAAAAAGAATAAAATAAGCCACTGCCAGTAATTAGCATACAAACATTTATTTATGCATATATATATATAAGATTGAAAATTGTTTTAGTATCAGTTTACATTTTAACATTTAACATTATTTTTAACTTTACTTTAGATTTTAATTTACATTTTAATTTCTATTATATTATAAGTTTACATTTTAATTAAGTTCGCACAGATGGAATTATAAAAATTTGTTTTAATAATGTTGAGTATAGATCGGTTACATAGATTACAACAGTTAAAAACATTTCAAAATAAACATAAATGATCAAAATATAAAATCATTGATACTGACAATTGCAGAGGGAAATTTATAAGTAACCCAAATAGTATTCAACATAAGATATTTGCATTGTCACCAATAACTTAAAAAACATCCGAATAAATACATTTTAGATACTCATCGTAAGGTATCATTATTTATCGAATGTCTATATATTTTGATCAAATATGAAAACCCAAAACATACTTAACCGATAACCAATCCATGCAAGCATCTATAAACAACTTAAATTTAATGCATTTTTATTTAGTGTTGAGTATGAATAGACTACATAGATTTGCATTTGAAAATAAACATTCTATCCCTATTTAACCTTAGGCTAAAATCCGTAGTCAAACTGGCATCAATTCATCTGATATATCGATGTATTCAATGTAATAAAATACGGCAGACAAAAAGTTAAGAGAAGAAATTGCCCCTCGTCAGATAGGAATATTACATCTATCTGCGAAGAAGAGCAATAAAACAAAAAACTCCATAGAAAGGAACTGCGGTATCCGACTTATAATTCCTTCCATAGGCAAACGGAAGTGTGTGGCATATGAAGCGATTCTGCCTGTAGCGAATCAATATTACATCTACTAATCACACCAATATATCCAATCCATTGACCCAATTCAACTACGACACAAATAACCTAAGATTACCCTCCCCTAATATAACTTTACAAATCTATACAGCCATTCACGCCCGACTTAAGTTTAACATTTATATAATTTAATTTATCACACAGCAAAAATCATAATAAAACTTAAAGAACAAAAAAAATATAAATGGAAATGATTTTACATAAATAAATAAAAAAATACATCAAATAACATTATTAATAAAGAATTTAGTTTGGTCAGATAGGATTCTATTTGTATTATTTACTAAAAGGTTTAGAATTTAGAGTTCTATGTTTTCAAATGAAAATAAAGTTCTTACGATTTTAAAAGGTCCATAATTTGTAGTCATTTGTAATTCTGAACGGGAATTCCCATGCCGTACTGAAGATATTTGTTTTGTTAGCCGTTGTTTTTATCCATCCGGAGGTTTTTGCTTTAACTGGTCCTCAATGAAGAAAATGATGTTTCACTCCCTTTTCTTTAACAGCTGAAGGAATTGAAAGTGCATCTTTCAATCCCTTCACCTCCAACTCCGTACTAATACATATAGTCACATCATAATAATAATTAATTAATAATTTTCAAACTTGTCCTTTTATATTAATTTGAAGGATCCAATGGACGTTACATCATGATGATGATATGGTCCTTTCACTGAGGTCCGATTCCATTGTTTTTCATTCATTGGCTATTTGTTTCTATTGTTTTCCTATCTGACCAATGTTTTTACATTTAAATGCCCAAGGCTAGTTTACATTTAACTAATTAAAACAATCATTTCCATTTCTGATTAATTAATGTGTTTTCAAACTTAAAGATATATTTTTATCTTTAAATCTCTTCTGAAAATTTAGTTTTAAAACACTTTTTCTTTAATAAAGTTTTCGTTTAATAATTTTTTTTTTTTCTGTGCGATTTATATATACGAGTTTAAGATGATATTTAATTTCAATTTTTAATTCTTAAAGAAAATTTTTAAATGCGAACTTTTTATTTTAATTTCATGTTTAATAATAAAAACACAATGTAATGTCATCTGTGCTCGTTATAGTATATAAGCTGTGCTTTTACTATTGCTATAATAATTATTTCATTTGATTACATTTGACTACTCAAAGTATGATATTATTAGTGACAAATAAACTTTACATTTGGAATATTCATATGATGAGATTTATATAATTTTTTCATATATTGTTGCATTTGGTGTACTCACATGTGGTCTATTTATTAATTAAATACTTCATGTATCTTTAAAGTATTTCATTGACCTGAGGCTATGTATACTTCTTAATTTCATTTTTATTCTCAGAACCCTCTCTATTACTATATATATATACAAAAAAATGGAAAAATAATTTTAAAGTGCTAGACAATAATGGCCTCTTTTTTCAGCCATAGATATTATTAGCAAATAGATACTAGATGGCAGCGTTTTCTGGATAAATAACTTTTAAATTAATAAAACAACAACCGTCTAGTCACACATTTACCCAGTAGCCGATTTATTTTTAACAATTTTTCTTTCTATATATTTTTTAATAATAACCTTCACCAATTATTGTCCTTCTATTTATTTTAAATCTAAACTAATTGTTTAAATGACAAATAATTTTAATGGATTGTTAATAAAGTTTATTTGTGAATGTTTTAAAAATAGATGAGATGAACCTATTTGTTCTTTAGATTCATTGTTCAAAAACGCAAGGATTTTCCCCCTCTTCCTAATGGAATCACATCATAACTGCTAAAAGAAATCTACTGATTACTTTTGTTAAGTCATAAAATTTGGAAAGAAAAAGGCAAAGAAATTGAAAATAATATTTGGAATTTACAAACACCAACTAATTGTCAAAAACATATTTCTCTCTTAGCTTTTAGTAATTGGAATTTCATCAAATCTCTGCACTTTTTCAACTTTTTATTTACACAATGTTCTAAGACATCCTCCTAAGAAGACATAAAAGCAATGGACAAAAACCCTTTATTCTATGAAAACCTTAATAACACTCTGGTCTAGATATTACACCCTTAATGCCTGTGATCTTGACAATTATATCAAGATGCATGTATCTAAATTCATTATTAATAAATCAAATTGCAAGTTTACTCCCAAATTTGTATTGAATATAAAATGTACCCTAACCCAATTTTAATACATAACATAAGAGCTGAAATGATCATTTTGGTAATTGTAGTGTTTCAGCAAAAGCTCTGGTTTAATGTGGTGACTTCTGAGGCTTGATATCATGTATGTCTAAGCTGTCTAAGCTTTATATATTATATGCATTTATTATAAAATTATTTAAAATTTGTAGTATAAAATTCTTCTTATATGTCTATATCAATATAAAGAATGGAACTATTACATAAAGATTAAAATTCATAGTAGTTACATTATATAAAACTTTTCACAGTGACTCCAAAATGTTATGTGAACATGTGTATAATTTAATACTGTCTCTATATGCTTTCATTTGTATACAAATTATCTTGGTTTTAAACAGAAAATTTCACAAAATGATAAATAAGACTATATTTGAAAACGTATTAACCGGTATAGCACTAAAAAAAAAAACCTCTTTCATCAAACAAATATGCATTAAAATATAGAAAGATTTTAGAAGGTTTGCATTAAAGCCATTTTAAACTTATATAATACAACTAATGAATTGCATGAAAGATTTATCTGCCTTTTTAACGTTACAACTAATTATATTACACAAATACAAATAGTGGAATGAGTGTAAACATTATTATAGATAGAACACCAATAATGAGAATATCTGTTATCCAAAAACTTGTATTATCCAAACAAAATTTTAAAAATGATCTTTTATCTTTTGCAATAATCCACAAATGAAATTTAAAAAAAATTTTTTTAGTAAATATCTATAAATTAATAAAAAGATGAGATGCTTAGATTAGTTTTGATTTTTATTTTAACATAATTTGAATTTACAATGAGGGGATAATAACTGAAATACAGGCTTATTATATATCTGTATCAATATATACAATATATACAGTATATGAGGGGATAATAACTGAAATACAGGCTTATTATATATCTATATCAATATATACAATATATACAGTATATGAGCACAGACTTTCACACGACCCACCACTCTCCACAACATCTCATAACACTGATACACTTGAACACATATACGTCAAAAAGATAAATAATCACCAATATACGTATTTCATGCTAAACCAGCAATCATCAGTTGGTCCAGATTATCATCTCTACACATATATGCAATAAGTGCTCAGATATATATTACAATAGCCGAGCTTCATACTTTAATGGAAAGGCTTCAATCCATGCCAATTATTCAACCTTCTATCCAATTGAATGAGAAAATAAAAAAAATCTAATCTTAAAATTTCAAAACATTCATAAATTTGAAAAACTTGGAATCAGTTTTTGATAATGTTGATTTATCTGATGGAGTGTCTGTGGCATTTGAAATTAAAACAAAAATATCTAATAACCTCAACTTTCGTTTTTATTTTTATCCCAGTTTGTAGAAAATCTCAAATTTTAAAATGTGATAGAGGTTTACCAATGAAACACAAAATCAAGGACCTTCTTTCTGGCTTCTCTATTCACAATATGCTGCTGATTGAGCTGTTTCTGCCGGCTCAAAGGATGATCTTCATAACATTTGTGCTGTTCTGAATGCAATCTATAAAAAGTTGTGTTTAGTAATTAATGCTCCAAATTCAAGTGATTGTTGGGAAAAAATATTCAAAGTACTTTAGCTTGAGTAATTGTAAATCTGAATATGTGGATTAATTTAAGTATTTTTGGTGATGTTTTAAATAGAAAATAAGTCTTGGCTGTTGAGATGCAGTACAGACTCCAATGTGTGGCTGCTTTCATCAAATTAAGACAGAACATTTCATCATAATAATTAATTTAGTTGAATTACTGTTATTCTGTCAACATTCATTGTTTTCCTGTAGTGACTTCCAAATTCTGCAATAATATGGTGATACATTGGTATGTTCTTCAGATTGCGATGCTACTGAATCTGCTAATGTAAGAATTTTTCTTAGATAAAAATGTTGGCTAAGTGAATGAAAAACAATAGACTTTTCAAAATTTATTTTATAACAAATTGGAGCATGGGTTAAGAAGGGGTATTTTATACCATCACATAAATAAAGTAAAAAAAAAACAGCATGTGATATACACGAACATATTTGTGTTATACAGGTTAATTTATATAATCATCATGAAGTTAAATTTTACTTTTTGGTCCTCCCCCCCCCCCCTGTTTTATAAGTAGATGTTAATAAAGGCTTCTAATTAAAATTATAAAAGCCTAGATACAGTAAGCAAAATATTAAAAAAATATATTATCTAATTGGTTTATTTGCAGTAACTGCTTCCCTAATTCAGAACACCTTTTAATCCACAATGGACAGAAGCATTAACCATAACCTAATATAGATAATACTGTATCATATTTCTGATTTTTCCTTTATTTATAAGTTAGAGAAATTATTATGTGAAAGTAAGCATATTCAACTTAATAAAAATTGGGGGAGGGGTGGGGATTAATTAGAATGCAAATATATTCGTCGATCATCATTGAATTGCAAACCTACATCATTAGAAGATGTGTTCTCAAAAATTCATGTGGCATTCGAACAACTGATTATACTGAACTTTTAGCGCATGCTTCACAACTCATCTATTTCACTAAACTTCGCAGGGCAAGTCAATAAAAATATTGATTACTTATATACAGATATGTTCAAATTTTAAGAGCATAACACTGCCTAAACCTATATTTAGAAAAATATGGGTACGTTCCTCCGTACATGATGCCTGCTTGTTTTAAAATATTATTTCAAGAATAATTTACTGGCTATACGTATGAACATTTTAATTCTAAAAATAATATTTTTAATGAATTGAACTCATTATGTGAAGTGTCGGTTGAATCCTTTTGTAAGAGCTTTTTAAAATCTAATAAAACAAAACGTAACCTCTCCACGAATCCCTGAATAAACATTAATAAACTTTAGCACAATCAACAAATAATAAATTAATTTTAATTTCATAAAAACTTAAAGCTAATAACCTAATTAAACTACAACAAGTTTCCATTTCTTAGAAAAATCGAATTAAGAAAGAGTAAATAAAAGGGGGGGGGGGTGCATGCGTGATAGAAATAATAAATAATTTTAAAAAGTTTAGAGTGGTTTTATATTAAAATAAAAACGTTATTGTTAATAAAATTAGATATGAAAACTTACAATTCTGGCTTGGCAGCAGAATTAGAATGGTGTGTTATATTCCTCATTACAAAAGGACATTAATATACTATAATTATAATGGGCTCTGTGGTGTAGTTGTTAACACATTATTCTACTATTATTGGCTTCTTATCAAATCTTGGATTGGTAGATTGTGATACATTAAGTTAAAAGAAGTAACAGTTGACCTTTGATCTAGGACTTTTAAACTCAAGTCTGTAAATGTGTAAAATTATGTTGCTAAATGGTTTTTGTCCAAGAAATTCAATGGTGTCAAAGCACTCAAGATGATATAGGCAAACTGTGATCTATAGATTTGGGCTCTTGAGTCTGTTCCTGTACCACTGCAAATACTATACTAATTTGGAGTTTTCTCCCATAAACAGATAATTGTAAATCTAACTACCTATCTCATATTTTTTGAGTAAAAGTTAAGTAACTATCTTAAATGATGAATAGATATGTCTCAAAATAATCTGAATTTGGAAGATAAGCTTTTATGCACTGACCACAATTAGAAATGAAATGGCATGTTGTTCTTTCATGATTATTACATATTATGCTGTGATGATTATTGTAATCATCCAAGTTTGCATATGTTTCTTATTGTGATAATTGTAAGAGCTATGATCATTGAAATGCAAAAGTAAACATGTCCAACTATGGTAGTGTGCAACTAAGCTATTATCAAAAGATTGGGTCTACCTATGAATAATACTATTAACACTGAATATTCTAAAAGTAGAAGCACAATTCTAACAATAAAAGAGAAAGCACAGTATTAAACATTGTGAAATGTTATACTATTGCATTATTTTCTTGAATGGAACATAGGAAGTGGTTTAGTGAGCTTTAGTTCAAGAACCTTTAACTTTTAAATCTACCACTTGACCATTGGGCTAAACTGTGTACACCAGTCTAATTATGAAAAATATAAACTCAAAAACTACAGTAAAAGATTTCTGGTTGTATTCTAGAAAATGAAAATCCATTTTATCAATTGAATAAATTCTTGTGTTAAATCTCTGTTATTTTGCTGTTTAAACATCTCATGGTGCTTTGAGCAAATGGTCAATCACAAGTGCAACTTTTAACAGAGATGATTACTCAGTAGTAATAATAAATCTGTAAAAGCAAAAGGCATATAGTTTTATCGTTCATGAGTTCATAAGAAGTTCAAGCATCAAACCTGCAAGAGCCAAAATCAATCCTGGGAGTTGCTGATCCCAATTTGGATGCTCTACCTACTGCATCAAACCACACCAAGCAAAAGCATATAGCATTATTGCTCAGGGGTTTGCAAGAAGTTCAAGTACCAAAGCTGTAAGTATCAGAATTGATCCTGGGGCCTTCCAATCCCATTGGCTGCCCAAAGCGAAGTTACATCAATAATTATCTGCATGTATTATTTACTATTAAACAAATTTAATTCATTTATTAATTTAACCTTTATGCTATTTTTAACATTATCAACTTTTGCAGAGTCTGATTTGTCAGATGGTATTTTTAAACTCTATAAACCATACTAACTAGTTTATATAGTAAAAGTAGAATAAATTTTAAACATTATTTTAAAAATTATAAGTTTAAATATTGTACATGTCAAATATATAAATATCAATGTACACAGGATTAAATGTACTTTGTATGTAATGATTAGAGCGATAAACTTCTCTTAAAGCACCAGCCATATTAATACAACAATTTTTAGCAACAAAGTAATTCAAATTGCCAGATGATCAATTAACTTTTAACTGCCTTAAACAAAGGCAAAACTCTCCATACAGTAGTGCCACCCTGTGCCAAACAGAGTAATCAATGGATGCCAGAAGGCTTGTGCATAAAATCCCTACTCATCCAATATCCCTAGACTATGAGTAGGCACTAGATAGGGATTTTATGCACAAGCCTTCTGGCATCCATTGATTACTCTGTTTGGCAAAGGGTGGCTCTACTGTATGGAGAGTTTTGCATTTGTTTACAACAATTATGTGCTAGTATAGAGATGGGGATCATGTTATGTTTAGTGGTTTTAACTGCCTTCCAAATCTTACATGGATAGAGTAATAGATTATCCAAATAAGGTCTTGAAAAGCAGGTAAAAGTAGATGCATTAATATGGCTAATGTTTTATGTGAAAATCTATTACTCCAATTATTTTATTCCAAGATGATAAATAAAGATTTCAGTTTTTTTTTATCTTTATAATCTAAAAAATACTTTAAGAATTACAATTTGTGCCATTTTATCATACTTTTCAATATTAAAAAGTATTTTTAAATAACTTACAAATTCTGAATCACAAATTCAAAAAAAATATTATTTAGTATTGTTTTTTAATTAACTGATTCCTCTCTCTTTTTTTACATGATGGTGGTATTAATAAAAAACATTTTGCTGTATTCCATATTTCTATAGTAGATAAAATCAAGCTACTATAATTTGATTATTGTCTACTATATACTTGGGCAACAAAATATGTGAGTACAGGAATGACCCAGATATTATAAGAATCTTATTCGCAATGATTTGATTCAATTCAATGTAAAATTCCAAAAACTCTGAGATGCGGGAGGGGGGTAATAAAAAAGCCTATAAACTATATGCGCATATTGATATATATCAAACTTAACTTGAAGATTATTGAAAGTATATTAATAATTTTGTATTAGTCACTCATTAGACTAGAGATTATCCAATAATGAATGATAATTTTGTAGTGTAATTGTCATTAACCACTGAGATTGGTGTAATGACAATTACACTACAGAAATATTCATTATTGAATAATATCTAGTTTAACCTATAAATTGTTGTTGTTGTTTTCAAATAAATGATTAAAAATTAATTACAAGTCATTTTATTAGGCTATAAATTAATACTTAAATTTTTTTAACCCAGACACAAAGATTAATTGAGTTTAAACTTTATATCTGGTTTAAAAAATTAAATAATTTATAGCCTAATAAAAGGATTAGTAAATAATTTTTAACATTATTCAGAATAACATAACAAAATTTGCTGCATTCAAATAGTGCCAGAATTTAAAAATGAATTCTACCCTCTTCTATGAATAAAAATAGAACTATAATAATTAAAACACGTATGGTCAAGAATTCGGACCAAATAATGATAACTGGTTTTGCTAAAAATGCAATTTCAGCATCATTTGCTCTTTTTATATATTTTTGTCCATGTGTTTAAGTATATAAAATTGCTAAGCTTTATTATATAACAGTAATTGTTTGTGGATTTTTTTTTCTAAATAAATTTCATTTCTTTTTAAAATGTTATACTCCTACGAATACAATGACTTTTAATATGATTAGTGAGATAATCAATCAGAAATAAAAACTAATTTATGAAGTCAAAACAAATATATCATTTTTTTTTTCTAGAAACATTTAATTAAACTGTAGCATGGCTTCAAAACAAAATATAATGGCAATTTATTTTAAAATACTTAAATTATATAGGTTTGTAAATACTTAAGAATAAGTGGTTGTGAATCCATTTGCCATGTTTATGAACTGAGTTTGAATGCGAGTTATCTAAAATTTGAAATTTTTTCAGACAAACTTAGTAACTTTTTTAATCCGTCAGTGATTAGGCAAAATAGCTAACAATCAGAATAGTTAGTAAATAGATACCTAACTTGTTATAGCTAAAGTGTAAAACATAAATAGGAAATGCTCAAACTTTCACTCTTTAATAATCATTCATCTTGGTAAATAATGTTTTCTTTTTTACTGTTTCTCTATTGTAAAGATCTTTTTCTGCAGTTACAAGTACAATATTATTAATTTAGTACGAAAAAATTTTTAATCCATCAAAATGATGATAATCATTTACACTATGTATTTGCTCTGAGATAAATTACCACTAGTGCTAATAAAATTATATTGTGCTTATTAAAAATATACTAAAATCTCAAAACACTGAGCTCATGCAATTAATCTTGGCTATGGATCGTATTGTTGTTCAATATGCATTAGTATGAAAGAAAATTGAAATATTAAACAATATGATTTCTAAAAAAGTGAAATTTTTATAGCAATAAAATATATTATTATATTAGCAATCATGAATTTGTTTCCAATGAATATTTAAACTGTGTTAAACAATTTTATAAAAGTAACTTTTTAGGAGCAATTCTCTTCACTCTACTTCAGAGCTAAGCTTGAGCAAGCAAAAGGTGCTAAATGGTTCTGCTATTAATCTCTCATCTAGAACTATCCTAATCTTATCCCAAGATTAATTTTTGATTTATTTCTAAAAAAAAAAAAAAAAAAAGCTAAAAGTTCTGAAAAATAGAATTGAACAAATGAATTTAGAAACAGAGAAACAAAATATAGAGAAACAAGATCAACAATAAACCATTTATCCTGTGTGATACAAGTAATAGAAAAGAAAATAGTGAGAAATCAATATAACTTTTTTTTTCCATATGTCATAGCATCCGCCAGGAGGCGAACCCACAACCGTCTGCAGCCAACTACTTGCTTGCAAGGCAGCTGTGATGACCTCTCCACTAACATCACTTGACAATCAATATAGCTTTTATATTTAAATATTTAAAAAGCATCTGTTTCAAAAGGCCATGCGAAGCACTGGAATTAACAAATGTAAGTGTAACTTCTTATTAAATAGAATAATAAAAAAATTATACAATAATATACGAACAAAAGCAAAAACAGAAAATATGATTTCAGATAATATAAAAATAACCAAAGAACTCAAACATGAATGTTGCTTCACATCTATATTATTTAAATTGTATTTAGAGCAAGCCCTTAAAATATGAAAAGTGATCATGGAAAAGTAGGGATTCCTCTACATAATAGTAAACACTTTATACATCGTGCTATAATATGTATCCTGCTGAATTGAGTTGTATGACTAAAAAATTAATTGAGAAATACAGAACATGAGGCATGAAAAGAAATATAACAAAAACAAAACATATGCATATTGAAGGAACGTAACAGGATATAATATTAGAAGATGGACAATGGATTGAAAAATATGAAGAATATAATTATATCTTAATAGAATAATCAATCTAAATAAAATTGAAACAAACAATTAATTATATTTACAACTATTTAATTATCAACCTGGCTTTCATCTCTTAATGAGACCTTTTCAAGATATAAAGTTTTATACATCACATGACTTATTAACTATACCTACTCCATCTTTACCTTCAACAATATAATTAACATTACACATATAAATGCATAAACAAATGACATAAAATAAAAAATAAAAGTACATAAAAAAATAACAATAATAATAATAATTTAAAACTATATAAATACATATACATATATTTTAATATACCTATATAAATAAATAAATATTCAACTCCCCTCCTCTTTTATAAACCCTCATTCTCAATTCAACCCTGACATTTTTACCATAATTTTTAAATCTTCCAATTATCTAATAATGCCCATTTTCCACCTAATTTTGCTGGACCTTTAACTTTATTTACACATCTATCTAAATTTTTCTGAATGTATAAAGTTTCATAACATAGCCTTTTTCAATAATCTTTCACATGTTTTATAACTCTAATATTCTTCTCACACTTCATTTTATGACCAGTATCTAAATAATATATAAATATGGATCTGACCTAATATTTTTCCTAATAATCACTCTATCATGCTCCTTCCTTCTATCACTTATCATCCATCCTGTCTGTCCTATATATACCTTATTACAACTCCTACATTCAATTTTATAATTATTTTTATATTGGACATTTGTACATTGTATATAATTATATAAAAGTGTGAAGATTATAGAAAAGGGAACAGCAAATTAAACTAAAAGATAAAAAAAGTATTGGGTAGAAAAAAAAGCTATAATGATATTAAAAGAAATATTGTTGAATCAAAATATATCAAAAGTTGATAAACAATGAATATATGACACAATAATGAAAAGTATCATTATATAATGGTAGTAATGTTTGGAAGTTAAAGAAAATAATGGAAAGTAAACTGATTATTATAGAAATAGATTAGTATTTAAATATCCTCAGGAAGATCAAAGGGAGAGAGCATAAGCAATAAAACAAAGAAATAATGAATACTGAATGCCCTATAGTAAATAATATCTGAATAACACAATTAGAATGATATGGAAATTTTAGAGGATGTCTCAGGAAAAATGACCAAAACAAATATTAAATTGGATCAAAAAAATAGGTATTCAAAAAAAAGTTGAAGAAAGGGAATATATAAAGAAATTAAAGACAGACATTTACAGCAATATTTATGAATGGACAAAAAAACATGGCAATTGGGAATCAGACGACAACATTAAGCATTATAGATTGATAAGAAGAAGCAGCTTGAGGTTAGTTTATCTGCATCTTCTGGAGTATATTAAAAAATAATACTTGAATTGATTTGTAAATTCTTTCACAAATTAATCTGTTTTTAAAAAACCCAACAAAGATCACATAATTATTATGCATTTAGTCTGGGAAAATTAATCTTCATACATGAGCTAAAAGATTCAATTTACAAGCACATACCCATCAATAGGTGTTTTGTGTTACACTTGTGATTAGAGCTTATTTTTAATAAGCCAATCCTTATTCACTGTGCTTAAATCACAATTTGAATTTATTATAAGCCTTATATTTCACTTGACAAATTATTTGTATAAATTTAGTTTATATACCACAGGGAAGAAAAAGTTTCTTATTTTTAAGTACCTGTGATTTTGAATTATATTAGTTTGAAAATATGTAATTTGTCAATTGAAATATCAGGCTTATAATAAGTTCAAGTACTGATTCAAGCATGGTCAATAAGGATTCATTTATATAAAAATAAGCTGTAAACGTCAAGCATTGGTGGTTGAGAGGTCAGCGACAGCTGCTTTACAAGCAGTTGTACCGGGTTAGTGGGTTCGCTTCCCGGCTGATGCTAAGATGCATGAAAAAAAAACATGTGTTACCCTTATGCTTTTAAAACACTTATTGATGAGTGAGTGCATATAAATTTAATATAATAGCACATGTGTGAAGATTAATTCCCTTCTACAAGATTACAATTATATACATCACTAAATTATTTATTTATGTATATGCTGTTAGGGGTAATTCTCTTTGAAAGTATTTATGAATGTTGATCTCTAAAAAATACAAAAATATTTCTTAATATAAAAATTTGTTAATTCTAATTCAGTCACACCATTTTACTATTATTTTAAGAAAATCAGATCTTTTAACATTTTAATATGTTCTTGCACCAATATAGATTAAATTTTATATATGTATCTATTAATAGTAATAGTAACAAGTCAGATGTCACATGACTTATATATAGCTTGCACTTACAAATATGTAAAATTAAGAGCGTGCTAATAGCTCTAAACAAGCTTTTTTTTTTTTATTTATGATAAATGCTACTACAAGAGAAGGCATTCAAATCATTTTTATTTTAAATGGTCCCCATCCCCAGACTGGTTTCGACCTATGGGTCTCTTCAGTGAGGAGTTGGGACATTAGATCTAAAAAACCAACTCAAGCAAAGCATTTATCTAAAAGATAATTGTTAGAAGAAGATCTGAAACTTTTAGACATCTACATGTCTTTAAAGTCAGCTCTCCAACTGAAAAAATCATATGGGACTGAACTTAATTCAGATACTCCATATATTAGTAGGCTTAGCTCTTTAATTTAGCCAAAGCCACAACATCAAAATAATAATAGTAATAGTAACAAGTCAGATGTCACATGACTTATATATAGCTTGCACTTACAAATATGTAAAATTAAGAGCGTGCTAATAGCTCTAAACAATTATCTTTTAGATAAATGCTTTGCTTGAGTTGGTTTTTTAGATCTAATGTCCCAACTCCTCACTGAAGAGACCCATAGGTCGAAACCGGTCTGGGGATGGGGACCATTTAAAATAAAAATGATTTGAATGCCTTCTCTTGTAGTAGCATTTATCATAAATAAAAAAAAAAAAAGCTTGTTTAGAGCTATTAGCACGCTCTTAATTTTACATATTTGTAAGTGCAAGCTATATATAAGTCATGTGACATCTGACTTGTTACTATTACTATTATTATTTTGCTGTTGTGGCTTTGGCTAAATTAAAGAGCTAAGCCTACTAATATATGGAGTATCTGAATTAAGTTCAGTCCCATATGATTTTTTCAGTTGGAGAGCTGACTTTAAAGACATGTAGATGTCTAAAAGTTTCAGATCTTCTTCTAACAATTATCTTTTAGATAAATGCTTTGCTTGAGTTGGTTTTTTAGATCTAATGTCCCAACTCCTCACTGAAGAGACCCATAGGTCGAAACCGGTCTGGGGATGGGGACCATATGTATCTATTATTTATTGATAAACTAAGCTTACAATAAATGACTACAAAGCAGAATTAAGGGAATTACTTCTAACATCATATACAATCAGAGATCATGTGATGGTTTTAGTATTTCTTTTACTAAACATTATATTGTAAAAACATATATAAATTTTTTCAAATAAATATTAGTAATCTTTAATATTATTATAAATATTTTTACAAGTAGATTTCATTTATTAAATATTTGAAACAAGCATATTTTTATTAAACATTTATAAATATATATTGTAACTTCCAATAAAAGATAAATGAAACATGGACAGGCTATGTGCATGAGAATAATGTGACCTCCAGTAAAAAGAATAATAAAGTGCACATGAGAATCTAATATGGAAACCGGCCAATTAGCATGAGAATATAAGTCAAAATTACAAAATAATATATATATATTAGAAACAGACTTGGTTAGAATAAGCATGAACAAATCTAAGGGAAGGACATAAAGTACACCACTGATCTTACACTACAGCAGTCTTACATCTCTTATAGCTAATATTAAACATTGATTAAACTAACATCCAGGATCTAAAATAAAAATATTAAAAGATAAATTCAATTTGTAATTCTATTAAATAGTTAATAATCAAGAGGGCATCCATCTATGAAATGAGTACAGAATTAGAATTATAAGTTGGATGATAATGAGTAAAGATGTAGAAGATTAAATGAATGATGAAGAACAAATACTAATCAACTAATGAAGAACAAATACTAATCAACTAATGAAAATGAATGGACTAAGGAGTGAGGAGGAAAAAAAAGGAAATGTGTTAGGGTGATGAATAATTAAGGTTGTGATAAAATAAGAATCAATGAAGGATGAATCAATTATGATAATGATTAAAGATAAAATGAAGATGAAAATAAAAGAAAGAAAAATACAGATGGACTATGATAACAATGTTGATGGTGAAAAATGGGATCCTGAACAATTAAACTGATCTTGTTTCAAACGACAGCAAGATAATAATGAAATAAAGGCAAAAGGTTCTAAGCTTGACTAATAGAATATTTAACTACTAATTTAAAATGATCATAAGTTTTAAACGAGAAAAAGAAATTTACATTTTGAAATCTTACTGAACCAACAAAACAATAAAAATGGACATAAGAGATCAAGGTGAAGAATAATAAATAACTTAAGAAAGGAAAAACTAACAATAATCAAAGTTGAAACTATTAATCTATAACTTAATTTTCTCAGGATTCAAATAACTTTAATGTTACTATTTTAAATGATATATTTGGATCAGTGAGAAGAATTTTGCCACTACCCAAATATAGCAAACAGTGACAGCTCATAATACAAAAATGAAATCAATAAAGAATATTTAACTATTCCAACAGTAACAATAAAAATAAACTTTGAATTTTATGATGTATTAATTAATAGATTCTTAATAAAGTAAATATAATAATAATTTATAAACTAACTTTTATTTAACGACCATGGACAATATGATCAGGATCAGTGAATGATGTATCTAATGATTTAGATAAAAAGGTTATTTCAAAATCTAAATATTTAATTTTTAAAACATTATTTGAAAATAATACCGGTATTTAAGATCAACAATGTTTTGATCACTAGGTGATAAAATTTTACATACTCTAAATACAAGAGCTTAACAAAACTTATTTTTGATATGCTAATGCCTAATAAAATCTATCATATCAACTGATAATGATATTTATTACAACAATAAAAATAATGTGTTGCTAGCAATAACAATATAGATAGTGTTTAGCAATAAGGCCGCAGACAACTAGACACATTTTCAAAAACAAAATGTATTTACTTTATTTACAAGTTTGTAAAATACTAATAACAACAAAGAAAACATTCTTGGACAATTGTGAACAGAAATTACATAGAACAAGATTTAGTTATATAACTATATTACTAAGGGAAGATCTCTTAGGATCTATTTACCATTTTAATAGATTATCATCTTTTAATTAATTATTACTTAAATCTATTACTTACATTAAGTTTATAGTGACTTATTATACATTTTATATTTTACCTATGTATAAAGTGTGATTTATGAACATATTCACTTCAAATAGACACAGGTAAGATAATTCCAAAATTCCTATCTAATGGTTAATAAGCTACCAATATTATATTATACAAGGTAACACAATGAATATACTTAGATATAATAATTTATGCTAGAATTTTGTTACTAAAAACTATTCTATTTTATATATCTATTTAGGCTATTAGACAGCCAACACTGCTTTAAGAGTCAATACTATTATTATTCTACCTTTCAATTATTAATTTTATATTATAAAATCTTTTAACATTAAGGAAAAACATCAGCACTTAAAACAAATTGGGTATAAACAATAAATAACACAGATTGATGGTATAGATGGAATCAACTCTAATGGATAGGCACTAGATAAAAATCTACTATATAAAATAACTTTTTACTAATATTATCTCTTATAATCATTTTGCTCAATGCTAAGTACAGTCTACATTTTTAAATACTATATTTCAGAAATGATTCTTTTGTTATCAATACTAAACCAATGAAACTTAAAAATATGGAACATAATAAAACATATGATATATCCAGAGATATAATAGGATGGAGCTAAGGCAAAAGAGAACAAACAAACAACCTAGACCATGGTCATTTCATGACTGCAAACTGTCTGAAATCCCGCTGACACTTTTGGAGAACTTTAGGGATATGGATAAGGAAGGGGTGGTCAATCCCATATTTAAATAACTTATGAAAGCATGGCCTTAATCTGCTCATAGTTGTATGGGTATCATTCATGATTCACCCATGATGATAATTTCTATCATCACTCAGGGTAAGGGAATAAGTACACCTGACATGATGCAACATGGATCTACCACATATTCCAAATATTATATGCATATCATTATAATCATTCAACATGATAACAATCAAATCTCATATTAATATCACTTACTACAAATATATAAAGACATTAAGCAAAATGGAATATATTATTATTTAACACATGAAAGTTATAATTATAAATATCAATTCGAAAATGGCTCACAACTATAGCTGTCATTGGCTATTAATTAGATAAGTATTACATATAAAATATCATATTTAATGCACTTAAATTAACTAGAGTTGGATATTACCCATTTATTACTATTCAGCAATTGTAGCTTTTATCAACAAAAAAGAAAAATATTAAGATAAAATTGTAATAATTTATTATGAGAAATTTTAAATGTGCATACATTAACACACAATTAGTATTACGCCATCTATAAACATAAATGATAACTAATTAAGCTATTCAAAAAGTATTTTAAATTATAATAAAAATATGCTTAAGAATTAATTATAAGGATTAATTTAGAATAACTATAATTTTAAGTCTTTTTGACTATTATTATTTAATAATAACACTAATAAATTATTATTTTGATGCTATTGAAATAAATCCATCTGACAGACTGCATATAAAAAAATCTCATAAACAATCTGGCAGAGGGCCAGCACATGTTTTGAACAGCCAATTCTTTATCATTCTCGAGAGATTTATTGATAAAGTTTTAACTATTTTTGAAACATAATCTAGCAATTATGAGATCACAACACTGATATAATACATGTATTTAATATATTTAACTATTATTAATTAAAATTTTATACAATTGACCTTTTAAATAGGGCTTGATAAACATCGAACACAATCACAAGGTTACAATATATGTGTGTGTGTGTATTTGTAATATTGATACAAAAAAAAATAAGCACAATAATCCAAAAAATAATGAATTTTTAAATTTGCTGCAAACAATTTGCACCAGGAAGAATTAGAATACATAAAGCAGCCATGCTTCATTAAAATATTTTAAAAAGATGGCAGAAAAACATTATTATTTGCAAGCATAGTAAGAAATATACATGTGATGTGATGTGATGCACTAGGGCTTTTCCTTTCTCAGAGTCAGGAATCTTCAGTCACTATGCCCAGAGAAACCTGTTAGTTACCTTACCTTCCCTTTCCATTCTTTACTCTAAGTTTTTCTGATATCTTTTCTACCCTGCTTCATTTGCACCACATTATATTTGTCAACTCTATACTTTTTATAGCTAAATTCCCCTTATCTTTTCCCAAACCCAGCATAAAAATCAAAAACCCACTTTCTGTATAATCACTTTCTTTATATTTATTCTCCCACAACTCCATTATTTGTACCTTTTTTATTTATTGGTATTTACATTCCATTAACAGATGCCTAATATTTTTTATGCCTTCCTTACATAACTTGCTGACTAAATCACACATATTTTTTCATTTATATATACATATATTCCTGTTCGAATCAAATTAACTCACACACAATATTCTGTTTACTTCTATATATATTTAAACTCTTTTTACTCTCCATCTCTCCAACTCCTTATTTTTTTATTAATGCATCTATTATTCTATCCCATGCCTTGCCACTATAGCTCTCAACAATTCTCCTATCACAATCATCCCATTGTTTGCATAAATATACTGGCATAAAGTGTTGATTCAAATATTCTGCACTACTGTACTACCTTTCTCACCCATCTTGCTGCCTGTCCTTTACTTATAACTCAAATACTATTTTGACTATTCTCTTATTATCCATAAATTGCAATCTACAGAACATTTTATTTTGCTTTTTGCATCTCTCATATAAAAATTTGACCATCCCCTTTCTCCTTGAAGTGCCACTTTTGCTATCCACATATCTACATCTAATGCATGTCTGCTTACCTCTCTTTGTACTTTTTCTAAATAATCTAACGCTCCTTTACTAAAACATAAGGCATTATTACCATAAGTTAACCCTGCTACTACCACTCTCTTCCATACAATTCTAGCTACAACATATTTATTATATGAAAATACATATAATATATAGGGTATATGAGCACAGACTTTCACACAACCCACCACTCTACAGTCTCTAATAGCACTGATACACTCAAGCACATATATGCTGAAAAAGTAAACAATCACCAATATATGTATTTCATGCTAAACCAGCAATCATCAATTGATCCAGATTATCATCTCCACACATATATACTATAAGTGCTCAGATATATATTAAGATAGACAATCTTCATACTTTAATGGACAGGCTCCAATCTACTACACACTCCAACTCTTCAACCATCCATCCAATTGAAAATCTGATGATGGAATGCTCCTAGGCCACACTGAGGCCGAGATTCTTGTCGCACCCATGTTGACTTAAGGTCAATCTGAACCCCACATGTACAGGACATAATCCATTAAATACATATGCAAAGAAGGGAAGACATCTCTACAATGGCCTAGGAGCATTCCATCATCAGATTTTCAATTGGATGGATAGTTGAAGAGTTAGTTGGAGTGTGTAGTAGATTGGAGCCTGTCCATTAAAGTATGAAGATAGTCTATCTTAATATATATCTGAGCACTTATAGTATATATGTGTGGGAGATGATAATCTGGACCAACTGATGATTGCTGGTTTAGCATGAAATATGGATATTGGTGATTGTTTATCTTTTCAGCATATATGTGCTTGAGTGTATCAGTGTTATTAGATAGACTGGAGAGTGGTGGGTTGTGTGAAAGTCTGTGCTCATATACCCTATATATTACATATATAGACATAGGTGTATATATAATAAGCCTGTGTTTTAGTTATTATATGAAAATACAGTTAATTTCTTTATCAGTCCCTTCCCCCCCCCCCTTCATTTATCAATTATTTTCTCCCATTCCTTCAAGCAATTTTTCTGATTGCTTAAGACAATTCCCAAATAGTTATAACTATCCATCATATTTAATTTTATATCCTCCATTAAAAACATTTTCTCTTCTCTTTCCCCAGTATTTATCATCATTACTTTTGATTTTTCTTCACTAAATTTAATCCCCATCTCTTTACCTACATTATGCATGTCTTCAACATAACTTCCATATCTTCCTTACTTTTTGTGTACAAGAAGATATCATCAGCAAATAAAAGACCTGATAATGTATACACTCCCTTGCCATCTATTAATGGTATCCATACTCCTATTCTTAATCTTTCTATTGCTCTATCCATTTCTCTCAAATATTACAAAAATTAAATAGGTGACGTAGGACACCCTTGCTTTAGTCCCACCACAATTTTAACTTAACTGATTCTATATTTCCTAATTGATATGTATAGTAATTATTTTCATACAATCTCTTAATAAGATGTACTAAAACTCTATACATTTCCAAATTTATTAAACTTACCCACAATCTGTTTCTATTTACTCTATCATATGCTTTCTCTATATCTATAGAGACCATATATAACTGTTTACCTGTATTCCTGCTTATATCTATAAGTTATGACTACAAATAAACTATCTCCTATATGCCTATCTGAATGGAAACCTCCTTGCATTTCTCACACTATATTATTTTCTTCCATCCACTTTATGACCCTTCCAGTTACCATAACACTGATGTTATCACTATCAGTCTATAATTGTTTAATTTTCTCCGATCCTTACCCTTTCTTTGAATAGTAACCATATTTTATATTATTCCAGCTATCTGAAAAGTCTCTCTTCTGTGCCATCTTATTAAAATATGATATTAGATTTGATTTTGTCCTACTTCCTAAATTCATCACCATCTCTGCTGTCCATTCATCTAAACCTCTTGCCCTTTTATTCTTCAATTTCTCCCCTGTCTCATTAAAATTCATTTTCTGTAAACTTAATATTTTCATTACTATATGCTTTTATGTTTGTTATCACTCTGTCCTTCACATCTAATATCTTTTCTATATCAATTACATACTTATTTAAGATTGTCTCTAATTCTTCTCTAGAGCTACATTCTTTTTTCTCACCATCTAGTAATACTATTTCTTTCTTCCTACATTTCTTCTTTTAATATATTTCCAAATTTTTTTATTCCCATCTCTTCCATTTTTATTAATATCCTCCAACAATTTTCTATTTAATTTCATTCTTTCTATATAATTATCTATTTTAGCCAACTTCTTTTTAAAAAAAAAAAACTTTTCCCATTAATATTAACATCTTTTTCACTTTCTTTGTTATTAATAGCACATTTATATTCTCTGTATGCTTTTTTCCTCTCTTTTACACTTTTACTAATTCTCATTTTCCTATTACTTTTATTATTTAAATATTCTTACCTAAAACCCTATTTTCCACTTTTTCTATTTTACCACACCAATCCTTATATTCATCCTCTAAAAAACTCTTCCATGATTTCTTCTACATTTATTTTATATTCTTCTAACTTATTCTTATCATTCATTCTCCTTCCACATCTTTCACTATCCTTTCTACTTTTATTATTATTTTCCAATCACATTACTAACCATTTTTATTGTAAAGAAATTATGATCACTATTACATACTCTCCCTTTATTATCAAACACTTTAATTTTCTGCACTTTATTCATTTCCTCTTTCTCTACTAATACATAACCTATTGTGTGAAATATATTGTTTCTAGGCCAATGCTCAAATTCAGAGAAATATATGATAAATTTCCAATGCTCAAATTCACTTTCTGACAAAAATTATTCAAAAGCTATCCATTCTTGTTATCCATATCATCAATTTTGTCAATATTCCCATTCATATCCCCTATAAACATTATTTTTTCCCCTTTTTTTGAAACTCTGTATATCCTTAATTAGTCATTTATATATGCTATTGTTCCACTTCATTATGGTTTGATTATCTCCAGTGGCTATATACACTATAGCCACCATCCATTCTTGTCTTCCTATTCTTATCAAACCACAAATGGTCTTGGCACTTAACAGTATTTAATTATTTTTAACATAATTCTTATACCACCACTCTTTTTTTATTTATACCCTGCCATACCAAGTTTTCCAGCGTAAGTTCTTTTTCTTTTCTTAGATATGTTTCAACTACTGCGAATACTTCAATCTTTTCATTTTAAACTGCCTTGTTTAATTCCAGTCACTTTTCTAGTCTCCTATCACCTTGCATATTCAAATATCCAATTTTAACAATTTCTTCTTTTATTACTACCTTTTATAAATTCTTTTAGCTTTTTCTTTTTTATAGCCTTTGTATGTAACTTGCTTATCATTAATTTTACAAACCCATTTCTTCTCCGCATCTACATTTATATCTTAATCTGCTACCCTTTGTTTATTTCTAACATTCATCCATTCTGCTTTTTTTTTGATAATACTGCTGTTTAAATCCCTATCCATCTTTATAAGTTTCCTGAACTATAATATTTTTTATAAATCAAACTCCCTAATACTTCACTTTCTTATTTTGCTAAATGCAATTCATCTTTACTATACAACTCCCTCTTACTAATAAAAACATCCCACACATCCACAAACATAACATTACTTCTCTTGCATAATTTTTTCAATCTTTCATTTATAGAACATGCTCTATCTAACATATACCTATTGTTTAATCTTGATAATAATCCAAATTTTCCCACTTTTCCTCTAATCTTACTCAAATTGCTAATCAATTCTATCTACTCATTCATTACTCTCTCTGATGGCTCTGTCAAATTATTTATCTCTACCATAATATAAACATCTCTACTCCCTTATTTCTTTATCTTATCTATAACATCCTTCAATCTAGTTCCAGGCAAGCATATTCTTACATACCTGTTTTTATTTTCTCTTGCAATTACAATTCTCTAAACAGTAGTGCCACCAAGTGCAAGCCTTCATAATTAATGGATGCAGGAAGATTTGTAGACACTAGATAGAGATTTTATGCACAAATCTTCCTGCATCCATTGATTATAAAGGCTTGCACTTGGTGATATTATAATATGGAGAGTTTGGCACTCTTATTAACAGCATATGTAAGCATATGAAATGGTGATCATTTGATATTTTGAAGAAATATTCTTTTTAATTAATCATTTTTAAATGAACATTTAAAAAAAATTACTTTTAAAATAAAAAATTATGTAGAATAGTATGTGTTTATTTTTTCCATTATTATAAAAGTGACTTCTTCAAATAAGACAAAATCACTAATTTGGGAAGCCTGCCAAATAAAAAGTTTTGCACCTCAAACAAGCAAAACATTTTATTAACTATATCAAAAATAAATGGATATGATTTTACCATTACTTTTCAAGTCTTAATTTTGAAATTAATTGCTTCTTTTATTAAAATTAATTTCCTCACTTGTATATTTTTTTTTTCATTCCTATAAATTAGAATTTGAATTCAGAATGAAATAGGAAGTTTTTTTTACATAATTAAAGAGTTTTCAAATAAGCATAGCATTATTTTGTAAGTAAATAATTGAATGAGTTATTGTTCAGGAACGCTGAAAGTAAGCCATGATCTAAGGACCTTGAGTCTTGAGACTACTGACCTGTTAATCATTCAATTCTTTCTTTCTAGAGTAGAGAATAAAACAAAAATTAAAAATTGTAAAAATTTTAATCACCTAGCAATTGGCTAGACTGATTTTATCCTCTACTATTTTTTGAAGAGATATCAGAAGAATAATATTTCAGTAGTTTAATTTTTATTACACCATTATTACACAAGGTAGGGAGAACTACTGATCTCTATCTGCTTTTAACACCTTGTGGAGAAGTGTAATAATAAACATATGATCAAAGACATGTAAAAAAGTTTCTTATGAGCCAGCAGTAGAAACCAGTCTGGGAATAGGGATATTTGGAAAAGCTTGTTAAAAGCTATTGACACTCATTATATAACATTTGTAGTACAAGCTTATTAAATTAGTCACATGATGTATGACTTGAATTCCTTGTTTTATATATATATATATATATATATATATATAAATATATATATATATATATATATATATTGTGAAAGTACCATATGAGCCTCATCTAAAACAATTTGTGTTTCTTTGTGAATTTAACTGTGCCTATATCGAATCAACAGATATAAATAACATACACCTATCTTAAGCTTTTCATATATCAGTTATATACATAAACTAATTAATATTAAAAGAATAATTCTAAAAATGAATTATTCTAATTTGTTTATATACACACATAAATAAATGTTTCTAACTAATAGTATTTTTTTATTAACCAAAACTTGACATTGACAAAGCTGTAAGTCATCATTGCATTTTATCAGTTGAAACAAAGGAAATAAACATTGGGAGTTCATTACAAATTGTATATTTTAAACAATAGAGTGTGAGCATGATTATGTGATATGCTTGCAGAAATTAATCCAGTATAAAAAACGAACTAATATTGTTATATAATAATCTTCTATTTAGTTATCAAGGCAATAACTACGTCTGTAAATTTAAATGTGTTCGAATTTAGAACACATTTAAGAAAAAAGGAAGATTCACTATTTTAAAACTGTCTTCAAGTAATTAATTTACTTACTTTTAATATTATAAAGAACTATAAAAAAATAATCCTTGAAATTGACAAAGTTATAAGAGTTATCAATGTCTTCATAATGAGTTTTCAAAATATATGTTTAAGAAGATAAAAATTTATAAAGATGTTCTTTGGCTAGACAATTTATGCCAAGGACTTCTGCTGATGTTTTAAACCTGAACATGTAAATTTATTCCTACTTAATGCCTAAAGTATAATCATCATAATTTCCACTAAAAAAGTTGCCTTAATAATGGAGTATTATATTGAAGAAGATTTTAAATATTTTACTACGCAAATATTTAAAAGAATGAATATTTGGATTACCTCTTCAAAGGATGATCAAGTAACTTTACCTTTCAACATTCATCATCATTTTATTTTGTCTAAGGAGGAATATGAAACCATTATTCTTTCGCATCTTGGAATACTTCGTTGTGCACTTTAATAACTCTTAAACTTTATTTCCTTTGGAGATAATTATATTTAAGTGGAAAAATTACTTCTATATTAAATTGGAGAACTGATAAGATGAACGTTTTATTTTTATTTATTTAATAAAATTTAGATGTTGATATTTTGATATATGCTCTGGTGAAAGTGACTGTTGACTAAGGTAAAAGTTTTTAAATTATTTCAATTTGGAAGTAAGTTTTATAATATTCCAAATTGAATCTTACCTGACAATTATCACAATTTCTTTTTAAAAAATAACATAATTAATATCAGAATACATTCTATTATTAATCTAGTGTGAATGGATGTGATCTTATATAGACATATAACACACACTGAATCATGTTAATGACACAATACGTAGATTTATAATATATGGTCATATTATTTATTGTACACATGATTTTAAATTATATATATGTAAATAATTACATTATGTTTTTTCTGAATGTTAAATAGTTTATTATTGTATATATATAAGCACAGATTATAATTCTAAATTTTAATATTTTTATTATTTATGTGATAATATTTTTGTTTCTATTACGGATTAAAATGTGTTAATCTTGATTTTAAAATTAAACAGGTCTCGTTTGTTTATTTTATTTAGTCATTTTATAAAACCAATAATTATAAATATACATACTCATGCATATATATATTGAATCAACTTAGTGATTTAATATTTATAAAAAAGTTATATATAGCTTATATTAAATTTATCATTACTATGGGATATTTGTAAAAATGCCTGAAGAGAGTCAATTGCAATTTCTACTCTGAGCTCGAATTCTGAGAGTAACGAGGTTATTAATAGAGGAGTGGATTGGATTATATTTTAAATCATATCATCCATGGCATTCTATAAGAAGAATCAAAGTCCAACTATAGATAGATGCGACTTCCTCGAGTCCTGAAAAGGATCGTCCCGTTATACATGGCGCCCATACTTAAGGCATGAAACATTAGTTTTCCACTTGTTAAATCCATAGTTAAAAAAAAAATTATATGAGTATGTTGTGAATTGGTAAAAACACTGAATAATAAATAATAGAGACCTTGAAATAAAATAAACCGTAATAAACAGATAAATCAGTCACTTTAAAATAAATAAATAAATACGATTATAGTTTGGGCGTTAAAATATATATTATAACATCTTATAAGAGTAGGAAAAATAGAATTACATTTAAGATCATAAATACAGCATGAAATCTTATGGCATATATTGAAGTATAACTTTGAAAAGAAAGTAATTTATATATATAACATTAGAAATTTTTCATTAATGATAACTAGAAGTGGGAAAAAGCTAATAATAATGAAAGTAAAAAGTTTTGAAGAATCTTTAAGTAATAAAGATAATGAAATAGAAATTACTTCAGTTAGTAATGAACAAGGATCTTTGCAAGTCCTAATGTCTGAAGGATCTGTAGCAGAAAATGAACATCCTTCACAAGTTCACATGACAGATCAAATATTACCTCAAACACAAAAAGAAACTGAAGCTATAACAGTACAACCACAAGGATGTGATATGGCTCAATTGGTCCAACTGATAATGGATTTAAAAGCTGATATGGTCACTAAAGCCGATATGAATAAAATGAATTCTGATATGAATAATATGAAAGCTGATATGGTAACCAAAGCTGATTATTGATATGAATAATATAAATGCTGATATAAATAAAATTAATGCTGATATGAATGGAGAAATGGCTAGAATGAATGATAATATGGTAACTAAAGTTGATATGGACAATATGGAAGTGAGATTAAAAAAGACATTTTTTATAAAAGAAGAGTTAAAGAACGATATTGATGATGTTAAGGAAAAGATGCAAGTAGAAATCAAAGATGTTGAAACTAAATTGTTTGAAGAAATGAAACAATTATCATTAGATTTGAATAATGTTAAAAAGGATATTGTTGAAAAGAAACAAACTGCCAATGAAGTAGAAATATTTCATGACACAAAAACATCAACAATATTGATGGCAATTCAATGCCAAGAATGCAAAACTTACCCTGAGCATGAGGTCTGTGAATATGATGACAGCATCCAGAACAAATCACTTTTAGTTCAAATGAATATTTCAGAAGAAAACTGTCATGACTATCATTTTACCATACAGCAGAGCAATGAAGTAGAAGATCATTGCAGCATTAATAAAGTGCTTGAACCTGGTCCAAATATCTTAGAAAGAGAAGAGGATATGGATAATGTGGAATATAAATTAAATTCCAAATCTCAGGAATTCAGAGAAGCACAATCAAATGATGATACTAAATGTCTAGATAAATTAAGACTTCAGATTTCTTGTATTAATAACAAGTTAAATCATGAACTCATGAAACTAGAGATGACTCCACTATCTAAAGATATAATAGATGAATACAACAGTGAAGTGTATTTTGAGTTATCCCACCATATTTGTTTTTACTCCCAGAACAAAAGTAAAACATTTCATCAACTGGATGACAACCATCTGATAAGATAATTATCAATGATAATATTTAATAGAAAAGAAGGTTGTCTTAGTAGACAGTTTAATTCAGAAGATATAGACGAAGATAATAGATTTAATTGTCTTATGTGTAAATTATGGTATATGAAGTGTCACCATAATCCTGAAGATGAACAAATTATAAAACGTCTTCAGATAATAATAAAGATATTTATAATACAAGCTAAGAAACAGAAAGGTTCACAATTCCATAGGTTATGTAATACTTATGAAGGTACCTTCACATTCATTGAACATGTTAATGGATGTGCTTAAAAAGTAAAGCACACATATAAGGAAGGACTTCATGGAATATGACTTTGGGATGTGACAATGGACTTTCAGTAATGATAGAATCCATTAGGCTGTTCTTTTAAGAGAATAAATTTATATATGTATATAAATAATTGAAGTTTATATTAATAATAATAAAGTGCATCAAGTTAACCAAAGTATGAAAAAAAAAATACTTACAGGTTTATTAGAGTACAAGTTATGGTTAAAATGCAAGTCCATTATTATATATTTTGATATGGATATGTATAAATAAGATATTTAATTTATAAATAAATAAATAAATAAATAATACTTCTGTATATAATATAAAAATAATATAAATAACAATTTGTGTCAATTGTTAATACAGAGTTTAATGTAAATAAATAAAAACAATATTTCCAAGCACTTTCAACTCTTACAATTAACAATTGACACGAATTGTTATTTATATTATATTTAATTTATATAGCGTGATGTTGTTAAATTGTAATAACAATCAGCATTAAGCCAATTCACATGTGCTTTGTGGATATATATATGGATACAAGAGAAGATAGAGTAAAAGCTTATAAACAACTTGTTAAAACAAAGGCCAGTCAAAGAAATAAAAATGTGAAGACAATTTCACACAAGTTCAAAATTGGGGATCAAGTTTTTATAAAAACACCTCATATGAGTAAACCCCAAGAGAGCAAATATCAAAAGTTTTACCATCAATATGAAGGACCTTATACTATCATAAAGCAAACAGGTCCCAATGCATTCTGGATAAATATAAAGAGAGACATTAAAGGCACTTTCAATGCTAGAGCTTTAAAACCCTATTTTGGTCAAACGAATTAATAATGTTTGCCACATTCTACATATGTATAAAGTAAAATGGTGAAAGAAAAGATAACTTGGAATAGGTAAGGCGAGAAAAAGTTTTCATTTAAAAGTATATATATATATATATATATGTATAAGGATGTGTATAAGTCAAAAAAGACATTAATTTTCTTTGATGAAGGTATGTTAAGCAATTAAAATTAATTCTTAGAATACCTGAAAACTAAAATCGTTTTAAAAGTTAATCCATGCTGCATGATGGATGTTGTTATGTTTTAGATAGTTCTCAAAAAAGTCCATGAGTCTTAAAGAAAAGCAGGATGGAGACTACCAAACAAACATATGTGTCATCTATAAAAGAGGCACATAACAATAAATCCATTAAAGAAAAATAAAAAAGGGGAGAAAAAGAAAGAACCCTGTATATATATATACCTCCTTATTCTTTTGTTTAAATTGAATGATATTTAATATAGAGAAAGAGAAAAGGGTTAGAAAATAGAGCAAAGAATAAGGGTTGATAAAAGCAGGAAAGAAAAACAAGCTCTACAACTTTATATTTAATGCAAACATTAACACACATTAAGTGTCCAAATTTAATGGTAAATATAAAATTTGAACTCTTTTAAGAGGGGGGGCTAATGTGAGAGTACCATATGAGCCTCATCTGAAACAATTTGTGTTTCTTTGTGAATTTAACTGTGCCTATATCGAATCAACAGATATAAATAACATATACCTATCTTAAGCTTTTCATATATCAGTTATATACATAAACTAATTAATATTAAAAGAATAATTCTAAAAATGAATTATTCTGATTTGTTTATACACATACATAAATATTTTTAACTAATAATATTTTTTTATTAACCAAAACTTGACATTGACAAAGCCCTAAGTCATCATTGCATTTTATCAGTTGAAACAAAGGAAATAAATGTTGGGAGTTCATTACAAATTGTATATTTTAAACAATAGAGAGCATGAGCATGATTATGTGATATGCTTGCAGAAATTAATCCAGTATAAAAAATGAACTAATATTGTTATATAATAATCTTCTATTTAGTTATCAAGGCAATAACTACGTCTGTAAATTTAAATGTGTTCGAATTTAGAACACATTTAAGAAAAAAGGAAGATTCACTATTTTAAAACTGTCTTCAAGTAATTAATTTACTTACTTTTAATATTATAAAGAACTATAAAAAAATAATCCTTGAAATTGACAAAGTTATAAGAGTTATCAATGTCTTCGAAATGAGTTTTCAAAATATATGTTTAAGAAGATAAAAATTTATAAAGATGTTCTTTGGCTAGACAATTTATGCCAAGGACTTCTGCTGATGTTTTAAACCTGAGACATGTAAATTTATTCCTACTTAATGCCTAAAGTATAATCATCATAATTTCATTTAAAAAGTTGCCTTAATAATGGAGTATTATATTGAAGAAGATTTTTAAATATTTTACTACGTAAATATTTAAAGAATGAATATTTGGATTACCTCTTCAAAAGGATGATCAAGTAACTTTACCTTTCAACATTCATCATCATTTTATTTCATCTAAGGAGGAATATGAAACCATTATTCTTTCACATCTTGGAATACTTCATTGTGCACTTTAATAACTCTTAAACTTTATTTCCTTTGGGGATAATTATATTTACGTGGAAAAATTACTTCGTATATTAAATTGGAGAACTGATAAGATAAACGATTTATTTTTATTTATTTAATAAAATTTAGATGTTGATATTTTGATATATGCTCTGGTGAAAGTGACAGCTGACTAAGGTAAAAGTTTTTAAATTATTTCAATTTGGAAGTAAGTTTTATTATATTCCAAATTGAATCTTACCTGACAATTATCATAATTTCTTTTTAAACAATAACATAATTAATATCAGAATACATTCTATTATTAATCTAGTGTGAATGGATGTTATCTTACATAAACATATAACACACACTGAATCATTTTAATGACACAATAAGTAGATTTATAATGTATGGTGGTATTATTTATTGTACACATGATTTTAAATTATATATATATGTAAATAATTACATTAGGTTTTTTCTGAATGTTAAATAGTTTATTAGTGTATATTTATAAGCACAGATTATAATTCTAAATTTTAATATTTTTATTATTTATGTGATAATAT